>NW_022994815.1:0-549086 GCF_902806645.1 Magallana gigas
ATGTCATTTGGTATCAAATTAAACAAGTTCTGTCCTATATTTTTTTTCAAATTTCATAAAACAAATATGTGAGAATCGTACATGAACGAGTTATATGTCTACATAGACACACAGCGAACAAATGCCACATTAAGGCCCAGGCATTTACTGCATTACGTTGTGTTGCGTCTTAGATAAATTTTTGTGTTCAATTTCATTTTTTTTCATCTATATCATTTATGAATTCAATAACACACATTATTTAAACGTTCTATGTGCAACTATTTGTCGGGCGCCCCTGTTTGTGACCCCCGCGCGCGCGCGCCGAATGTAAACAGTAACGAACGGCATTGTTGAAAAGAGAGAGCCGTAATGCAGAAGAGAAGTTGTGTATTCTTTCGGTGTTCACATGCATTTTCAATTTGCTGTGAAACATATGAACATGCACAGGGAACATACTACATATTTGTTTAAGGAGGATATTTTTCTCGTGTGAATCGTTTACGAGGAAATTCTGACAGCCACACTTCTGTCGACGATCAGCCGTTGATAAGCTACGAGTAATAAAGGAGAAAAGATGGACATTAAAGTGTGTGATTTATGTGGATGTTACTGAAGAAGGTGAGGCTTTTACTCCTTTTAAAGTTTCTTGTTAACTGGTTAAATTTAGTATATAGTATAGATGTACATGTAAGTACGTGCACACTGTTAGATGTTTTTGTTATGGTGTGGGTGTTTGTTTACTAACGTGTAATTTTTACATGTTTCATGGGTGTTTAGACTCGCTCGAGGTTCATGGGGGACTGGAAAGGGTAACTGAATTTATCTATTTAAAAAAAACAGATTGTGAATTTTCAACTCAAAATTCAAAGCAGGGTCTAATTAGAAACATATCATATATTCTTGTGCAGAGGACTCCAAATGTAGTCATGAATACCCTGTAGACATAACTTCAAGTAAATAGAATTGTATACTTCAGACTTCAGAGTTAAAACATGACTTTAATATCTTTATGATGCCGATCATTGTATCATTAAAGAGGTTAGCAGACCAACGGGTACCCGGTACATGTACTTGTACATGTAGGTTACAAGTTAGAACTATGCCTACCATTCTACCAGTTCACATAATTTTTCTTGTTAAGCAGTTATGATGTGTACTTAAATTGTCCTTGTTAATGTTTTAAATGTAATTTTTATTCTCTTTTTTTAATCTGACTACTGGCAGTACTGGCGTGCGAGCAGTTCTCGCCGAGGACCATTTCTCGCTGGTGCACTGTTACATCATATTTTCGTATATAATTTTATGTGTTGATAAAATGACGTAACAATGCACTGGTGAGAAATGGTACTCGGCGAGAACTGATCGCACGCCAATATTGATTAATTACAGACAAAAACTGAAGGTTGCGAGTGTTATTTTTAATTGAACAACATTGTTTAAAATAATTCTTTATATATGTGACGATCAGACCGGTTTGAATACCAGTGCCAGATAGCTCAGTTGGTAGAGCACCTGACTAGAGATTCAGGGGGCCCAGGTTCAAATCCCTTCATTATTTCTCCCATCCTGTTACAATATTGGTGTTGTGACCACCCCTGGAACTAACAGGTTAACTCGATCCTGCCAGGGATGATCTTCGAGGGTGAAGATCATTTAAGGGGGAGGAATGTGACGGTCAGACTGGTTTGAATACCGGTGCCAGATACATGTAGCTCAGTTGGTAGAGCACTTGACTAGAGATTCAGAGGGCCAGGTTCGAATCCCACTTTGTTCCGTCGTTATTTCTCCCATCTTTTACATATACATGTATATCAGATATATGACAGATGATTAAGGTCATCACATGTTTTGCAAGATGCAATAAGTGTTAAAAACCTTTACTTTACAACAGAATACATTTAAGTGAATATTTATGTTTCTGTTATTATTTGGTGTGGTTTTCTTGACAGTGTCGCATAAACATTTACCCGCTCCTAAAACACAAACTTTCTTTTTGTGGATTCAGCTTACCGCTGATTGGCTGCTGTTGCAGCAGACAAATAAGATATGCACGCACAAAACACAATGAACTTATCAGAGAATGAGTTGAGTTTATTTAAACTGTTGGAATTTGGGTATTTTTTTTTAAAATGTATACTTGTGACAAAACATATATGTGGTACATACAGCTGTAGCTTTATGAAGAAAATTTTGGTTAGACCATATATACCTATCATGCAAGTAAATGATATTTACAAAAAACTTGCAATTTATGGCGCACGAAATATACGCTAGTTTTATAAAGATTGACATACATGTAATGTACCACATTCTTTGAAAAATAATCTATTAAAAATTCTTCATTAAGTTTACTCATACATGTTTTATGCTTATTACACGTAGTATTGTTTTTAAAACATGTAATTTATAAGAAAATAAACAAAAACCCTCGCTAAATTTATTTGCAAACAAAAAATACACAGTAGAATTGATAAAAAATGGTATACCAGAAGCTAATACCAGTACATGTACTTTGACGCTGTTCGGTGGGTAATATTCGTTTGTAATTTACGAATTGAAATATTGACTGTTGCACTACAAGTATGGTAATAAACTCTCTCTCTCTCAAACTCTCTCTCTTTCTCAATTGATAAGTGTTTATACCTATGAAAATTTTTTTAATATTATATTATGACTTGATATGCAAATTTTTGATCTTGTACTGCCTAAATGTTATGTCATGTATTGGGATATGTCATACTTATTACACTGCATGGTCAGTGTATTTTTTACAGAAATACTATGCATATGTTAATGTAAACACAGCTATTACTAGTACATGTATGTAAACACAGCTAATTATTTTTTTATTTATTTCAGCTCAAAACAGACTCTTGTTACCACATGGCTTTTACCGGTACCTGTTGATTCTTGTGGGTCAGCTCCTGAGATTAACCTGTCACCTCTATCCACATGCATATTCCTTGTGTTCTACAGACTATTTACTGGTAATTCAAATTAAATCCGATAATGCATGAACAAAATGGAACTTGAAGAAAGCATCATGCCATGTTGTGGTTTGTGTTTGATAAGAAATTATGAAAACAAAATTAAGGCTGTTTAAAGAAATTCATAATTGCTGTGAAAATTTGTTTTTCAATAAAAGTATACAATTATGTTTCCTTTATTTTTTATTTCATAAAGATATTTAGATGTGTTTACATAATTGAAACCCCCCCCCCCCTCTATTTAATTGTCTGCATTAAGATTACATGTAGGATATGTAAATGTACATTTGACTTTGAAATAACATCTGCTATGATAATTACTTTTGAAATGAACAAGAAACAACCTATTTCTACCTTTCTAAGGTATATATGCATAAAAAAGTAGAAAAATATGTCAAATTTGAACATTTTTCATTGAAATCAACTCTGTCTCCAGCTACCTGGGTGTGTTTGAATTTAATTCTAATTTAAGGCAGATGTCTAACTTGTAGGTTGTAACTTACTGTTTTAGCATGGTTAGAAGAAGACTAGAAATCAGAATAGATTAGATATTCACTAAATATGATTGTTAGCTTACTTTTTTCATGAAAACAAGAAATCACAAGCAGGACAGCTGTCTATTTGTTAATTAAAATGGTACAAATCATACAATAAACAAATAAAGATCACATTTTAGAATCATTGATGATTGTTTTCAAATATGTGTGAGAAATGACTCAAGGAAATTGCCACATGTTTCATAAAATTAGGTAAAACATTTCAAACCATGACTTTTTATGAAAATCAAAAGATTGGGGGGTGGGGGGTATACATGTAAGGTATTTCTAAGTGATGTGAAGCTTTTATCATGATTATATCATGTAGGCATATGTTGTATTGAATAAGGTTTCTTTTTAAAGGTGGTTGAACAAAAGTTGACCTCTAAAAGGTCAGATAAAGATGTTTTACTATGGAGAACCCTGTAAATCTGTGTTTACTAAAGGAAATTGGAAATGGTGGGTTCACTTAAATGGCCATATTTTTATTAAACCTCAATGGAATTGGCAATATGTGTATTCTTTTTCTCAGAATTGCATTAGCTTTCTTATTCTAAGACAAACCGTCTTTTCATAAAAATGTTAGTGTACTAAGTTAAAGATACAAGGAACAGTTTCGGATAAAGTACCCGTCAATATTTTTGTAAAATTGAGAGTGACTGTACTTGAAGGTTTATCATTGTTGCGTAGATTCATGAAATGAATTTTAATGATTACCAATAGTTAGAGGGATGTCTCTTGTTGGAATTGGTAAGCAATATTAAGGCCCCTAATTTTAAGTACATGAGAAGCAGAAATAAATTGTGAAACTTGCGGCTATGACAGATATGTTGACTTTACAGTGAAATTGAAGGTTACAAACGGGAGGTTATATAACATGAAATGTAGGTGGATGGGATATTATATGCCTATTTAGTATTTACTGGGTATGAGGACAATAGCAAGTTTATTGTCCCCCAAGACAGCAAATATTTAATGAGGCAAAGCCAAGGGAAATAGTAGCTGTTGAATGGGACAATAAACTTGCTATTGTCCGAATAGTCAGTTAATTGGTATTTCATTATACAGAAGAAAACTTTATTTGTCAGCGATGCAGAATTTCTTGATGATAAACAAATTAGAGTTAAATCAAACTTTGTATTTAATGCGGCGATCTTATTAGGTCAGAGGTGTTCCGAGTTTAAGGTGATATGGGACACTTCCATGTTGTGACGTATTGTTTATCGAAATAAACAATAAAATAAAGTGTAATTATATAAGTACATGTAGTTTCTTCTCAAAAATGGTCACCTAACTCCTTAGCACAGTGGGTTAGAGGGTTTACTAGGAACCTATAAGTCATGAGTTCGAATCCCGCTGGGGTTTTTACAATTTTTACCTTTTCAAATATTTTTAAAAGCTATTTTTTGGTTAAATATTGTAAAATTTGAAAATTCTAAACCGGTGAAAAGTTTTCAATTATATAGTACTTTAATCCACATTAATATCGACAGATGTCCCATACCACCTTAAAAAGGAGGGAAATCAAATTCTGCTAATGAATGGTTTTGATGACTATTCACCATGGGCAGATAGCATGGATACTATTTTAGATAAAAAGGCATGTTTATGCGGGCGCCTTCTAGTGATCAATTTGTCGGTCTGTCCATCCGAGATGGCTTGACAGGAGCATAGCTTCTCTCCCCTTGGCCCAATCTGGCTCATACCTCATCCACAGGGTTCCTTTGGTTGAAGGATGTGCAGTGACCTTGAACCATGTTTTTAGGTATAAGGTTAAGGTCATAGCAGAATTATATATATAAAATCCTTGTCTGGGGCATATCTTTTTCCCTTTGGTCCAATCTGGCTAAAACTCACAGAGTGTCTCTATGGTTAAACGATGTGCAGTGACCTTGCATGAAATTTCTAGGTAACGGGTGAAGATCATATCGGATCATGCAAAAATCCTTTTTTGAGAGCATATATAATTTCTACTAACCCCTATTTGGCTCAGACTTCACATAAGCAGAGCTTTTGAGTAAAGGGTGAAAGGGTGTGTAGTGACCTTGAACCTATTTTCAGTGAAAAGAAACTGTGAAGGTCATATCAGAATTATATTTTTAAAAATCCTTGTCCGGAGTATATCTTCTCTCCCTTTGCTCCATTCAGCCTCATACTTTACCCACATGATGCCTTTGTTCAAAATATATGCAATGACCTCGAATGATATTTGTAGATGAAGAGTCAAGGTCATATCAGATCACACAAAAATCCATATTTTAAGAGCATAGATATACTCTCCTTTAAGCCCCTATTTGGCTAATATTTTACCTTTACAGAGTTTATTGGTTAATGGCGTGCAGTGACCTTGAACCAAGTCTGTCAATGTGAAGGTCATAGCAGATCTTTTTAAAATTAGTTTTAAATAGTAGATTATTTTCCAAATATGCTTAATCTTGGTCAGATTGAACAAAAATGCATGTATGTTAGGGGGAATGAAATTGAATTAAAAGTTCTATGCCAGCTGTTTAGTTATAGGTCAAGGTCAAAGCAGAATTCTCTGAAATAACGTAAGCGGGGCCATTTGAAATGTTCACCATTTCAATGTTGTCTGGTTCATAGTAATTTTACATAGAAAATATTCACAGAAGTACAGTAAAGTAAACTTAACATCGATCAGTTTCTGACAATTAATGACGCAACGAGCACACAGTACGAAAGGTCAACCTTTTGAAAAGCAGTGAAGAGGAAAAGTTGCTCAGAATTATGTTTTAAACAAAATTTATTTTTTACATAAATTTTAATTTTGCATTCTGGGTTAAGAAAAAAGATGTTAGTTAAAGGTAAAGTAAACTTGTACCTAAAATGAAGTCAAATTTGTTAAGTCGTACTTAAACACATTGGTTTTTTTGTTAAGTCGTTCTTGAAATGGTTAAGGGTTTTTGGTTAAGTCGTACTTAAAAACATTCGGATCATGTTAAGATGTACCAAGAATCATTCGATTTTTTTTTATCTTTTTGTACTTAGGTTTCTTTGTTACTGGATTATGAACTCTGCTTCTTAGACGTACTTCTAGCGTTGCTTTCGACATTAGCGGAAAACCCACTCGTTGCTTTGCAACGAGCTTTGCTCTAGTTCTTCTTCTTCTTCTTCTTATTCTTCTTCATCCAAATTTGTCCAAACTGTAACTTAAATACCCTTTGACATTAAGACTTCAAACTTGGAACATAGGTAGATGGTATTGAGAAAGAGTGCACGCCACCAAAATGTTTGGCCTTGACCTATTTTCTTTTTCAAGGTCAAGCGTTTTATAAAAAATAGAGTTTGGAATATAACACAAGATTCCTTAAACTTACAAACTTTTAACTTGTATCATACATAGATGGTATATAGTCCAGTTGAACCTTACCAAAAATTTTGACCTTGACCTTAAAATTTTATTTCAAGGTCAAATCAGAAAAAACTTCATTGTTCACCTCCAAAATATTCCTTGACAGAAGGACTTCAAACTTTACACAAAGAACAATTATAATACACTGAGGTGTACTATTGATAAATATTTGACCTTGACCTTGTTTTACTCAAGGTCAACTTGAGAAAAAATAATAAAGTTTTGTCTGGGTGGTAACTTAGATACCTTTTGACATTAAGACTTCAAACTTGGAACATAGGTAGATGGTATTGAGAAGAAGTGCACGCCACCAAAATGTTTGACCTTGACCTATTATTTTCTTCAAGGTCAACCGTTTTATAAAAAATATAGTCCGGACCATAACACAAGACTCCTTAATCATACAATCTTTTAACTTGTATCATACATAGATGGTATATAGTCCAGTTTAACCTTACCAAAATTGTTGACCTTGACCTAAAATTTTTATTTCAAGGTCAAATTAGAAAAAACTACATTGTTCACCTCCTAAATATTCTTTGACAGAAGGACTTCAAACTTTACACAAAGAACAATTATAATACACTGAGGTGTACTTTTGATAAATATTTGACCTTGACCTTGTTTTACTCAAGGTCAACTTGAGAAATAATAATTAAATTTTGTCTGGGTGGTAACTTGGATACCTTTTGACATTAAGACTTCAAACTTGGAACATAGGTAGATGGTATTGAGAAGGAGTGCACACCTCCATAATTTTTGACCTTGACCAATCTTGTGTCTCAAGTTAATTCATTTTCTAAACTGTATCATATATGGATGATATCTAACATATAGCTGACTTCATTCTTTTTCACTTTTTAAATTTGCCCCATATTACAATCCTTGGGGAGAAGGGGAGACATGTGTTTTTTTGTATAAAAAAACAATACCCACTAGTTAATATTTGACTTTCAAATTTTGACATAGCATTTTAAACTTCTATATTTATCCGTATAAACATTGAAAATGGAAAAAAAAAAATTGAAAATTTTAAGTCAAATCGTGTCCAAGTCCCTTTATAGTTTGGATTATATTTTTAGTTTCTATTGTTTGTTTCAGGCTGACATTGTTGCTCAATCGAGGATCACATTCCAAGAGAAGGAGTTACTACAGCTCATACACAGTCACCTACAGTCCAAAGGTAGTGTGTATATCTCTATTTATTCTACAGAGCAATTGGAATCTGTGTGTTCATAGGATGATTATGAGAACTCCTTGAAACTTATGGGGAAGGAAGATTCAGATCTAAAAAGGAGTTTGTCTGCCATTGGCCCTGAATGTGATAGTAGTATTGATTGTCTCGTAGATTTAACAGGCTATGTGGTACATTCATTGCACAGGGTTCTCATATTAAGTTTTATTTTTGGAACCTTTTGATAGACTAAAAATCCACCATTTGCTTTCTTCAAATGTTAAAAATAAAGATTCCATTTTACATTCATTTCATATTATATACGATTTTTGTTTTTTATGCTGTTCATATATCCCTCCATGGTAACTGTGGTAAATTAATGATGAGAAATATTGTAAATGTTGCAGGATTAGCGGAGGCAGCAGCAGCTCTACAGAGGGAGGCCAACCTGCCCCGCAGTATCACTCCCCCCAACGTCCTACCCGCTCAACCCTGTGTCTTCTCCTCCCCACATTTAGCCTCCCCCAGAATTGTAAGTTTCAAGTTGCATTAATTTTTGAATTTAAAATTCCATGAAAATTTATGTAATATATGTGTATGTACATTAATAAATGTCAAGAAATTTTTAATAGAAAAAAAGGTTATAAAAAGGTTTTTGATTTGTAAACATGCATTGATAAGAATGTTGTAAAATTTGCTATTCTTTTTTCCCTATAGTCCAGACAAATCAGTCACTCTGCTGCTGCCCACCTCTCCGGCACCCCTGACATCCCGTCCACTAGTTCTGGTTACTTTAGCAACTCCAGCAGTCAGAGGGAGAGTCCCACCAACCCTGGTTCCACCCCCGGCACTCCTGGACCAATCAGATTTCACATTGGTCGGCACAACCAGCAATTCTCACCTGGCCTTGTTCCAGTCAGGGTTAGTGTTTCATCTATTATCAGACTGCAAGAGTTAACTCAAACAAACTAATGCAGATTTGTTTTCCATGTAAAAGCAATACAATTTTGATATACAAAATTATCATGGTGGTTTTGATGCAGGAGGAGGTGTAAGAGAATTTGTTTATCATACATATTGGTATATGCATTACCTGAAATCAGGGGGGGGGGATTTTTTTCACGTGTCACAAAATTTGCAATATTAGGGAAAATTTGTAACTGTTGTTATTTGCATATATATTACTATATTAAAATAATAGACTTGAATTTTTTAGCTTTAAAGCCAATAAATCGGAAGAGTACTGTCTTTTGTTTTATATATTTTAAACATCATTGGTACTTGAAGATTACCAATTTGTTTTTGTTTTTTCTAAATCAAGCTTCGTTAATTAATAATCAACGAAAATTCCTCAAAAATTCCGGAAATCATCTGAATTTTTTGGATTTTACAATCTTGCGCATGCGCATTACATTCACGCTAAATCAAGAGAGGTTCTTAAATTTATGTTTCCACAACATCACATTTGCATGGATAAACTTGGAAACGATAAATCAAATGCGTGTTATTTTTCATTGGATATTTTTTTCTGTTCATCAAAGAAAATACGGGAGGTAACTCTAACAAGGTGCATTTACTATATAAAAAAAAAATCTCGAGAGTTTCGAATGTCAACATGGTGTGTAAAAAATGTTGTTGAAATATGTTGAATTCTACAATTATAGAATTAAACTTTTCGAAGGAAGGTGTTTACAGCTTCAAGATGGTTTGTTCTGAACAATTTGACTGTTATTTTCAATGCAACTTTTTAAATTTTCATCAAAATCGTTATGGAGCGATTCTGCAATTTTCTGCTATATTACAGGTATATGGGAGGCATTTTAACTGTGGTTAAGGCCTTTCCCTAGACACAATTAGATTATTCCAACTCAGCAGAGTGTAGTGAAATAAATAGCATTATTGTTGGCTTGAAGTTTGCTTATGCAAATTTCACCAATATACGGTGTTTTGATGTATCTATTTTGTAATTGCCCGATATCTTATGCAATGTCAACCCGTGCACGCACGGGTCAATGTCTAGTCAGTCTTATTCTAACAGAATATTTTGCGATGTAAAATTGATTGCAAAAATTTTTTTTAGATTATTTCAAAAAATACCTGATGTTCGGTAACTGCAAATTATTTGATTTTTTATGTCCTGCATGTTTCAAGCTGAGAACTTTGAAATAAATGTAAGTAAAAGCATATGCATATGAACTTGTAAATGGTTTCTGCTTGTGACCATTCTTATATATTATGTTCATGTTTTTGCAGGGCTCCGCCAGCAAAAGTAGGTTCAGCACAGAAAAGGACTGCAGTCTTAACAGTCCTGTCTGGAGGTCAAAAGGACATTTAAAGGGTCAAGGAGACTATGACATGACCTTGGATAAAATAGTGACAGAGTACCTCCGTAAACAGCATGCTCTGTGTCGGAATCCAGTCACCACCTGTCCCCCCATGTCTCTGTTTAAGTAAGTGGCCACGTTTAACATACTACATGTATGGATTTGTATTCTTTTGATAAAACTTGAAAGTTACAAGTATACTGTACTGAAAGTAACTGTTTCTGTGTGATGAATAAATTTGCGTGTAATTTTGCGAGATTCATGTCCTAGCATTATTGATTTGCTGCTCTAGACTTTTATGCACATTGAAATTAAAATCTCGGATCATTGATTTTTGTTAAAAATTTCAGAAATATACTTAATCTTACACAAAATATTTTTGCATTCATGATCTCAGGTTAAGTAATGCAGAATGAATATGACTGAATGCATATCAGTTCGACCACTACCTTGTTATAAGGATGGAGAACCTTTTTGCAAATTTTTTAAAAAAAACTAAAGATTCACAGAAGTTATCTCCCTGCAAACGGTTTAGAAGTTGGTTCTGATACACAAAAGTCCTTATGTAGTTTCATCTATAGGTAGGATTTATTGGAGGTACATGTAGTTGTATTGTGTGCTGAACTGTACTGTCTGTGTTGTTATGTTACAGACCCCACCGCTGTCCCGAGCCTCGAGGAAGAAGAATGGCCCCACTCAATGCCACATCCAGGATATACAACAGAATGGTGAGAACTGTGTGTCTGGGAGTGGCAGTTGGAAAAATAAGAAAGAATTGGGTTTTGCATACTACAGATAAATAATTGAGAAAATGAGCCCTTTATGTAATGGAAGTAGAAGTTTTGGAAATCTTTGTGTTGCTGTGTATTGACAATGCAGTCTTTTTACTGCTTTATTTCTTGCACATCAAACGTAATAAGGAAATGTATGGATTTGTTACAAATATAACACAACACATCTACATGTACAATGTACATGTATACGCAATATTGTTTAAAATAAACCTATATTTTGCAGCTAGGCCCAAAGGTGGGGGGGATAGGAGGTGCTAGTGTGGACAGGAAGTTTATCTACAGCCGGTAAGGCAGCAGCACAGAAATAATTTATACAAATCTTGCACAATTCTTTGCTGAAATTTAAACTTTTGAAAGATGTATGTGTAGTGTATTTATGAAGAGTATTCCAAAGAATGCTCCAGCATGCGAGTCCACCATTATAATACTTTTGCCTTCCCTGAATGCAGGTTTAGGCCCTGCCAATCCTACAGAAACTCAGACGATGGAGGGATGCTATGTTGTTCCTTTTCAGTGAGTGGTATTTCTTTTGTACAGTCTTGATACCTTTTATGACAATCTTGTTAGTAATGCACATAGTTTTAAAGTCTTGCTTTCACTTTCTAAAGAGGTTTATTTATTAATGGTTACATGTAATAATGCTACCAGAGAGATGAGCATTTGTGACATGAGCATCTGTGGCAATTCTTGCTCTTAAAATGTTAGATTTTGAAATTCAATAAGGTTTACCTATATCTATAGTGATATACATGTACTTATTGGTGGTATTTTTGTGTTGACAGAGAGATGAGCAATATCTGATGTATGGGACATTCTGGGGAGACATCAAACTAGTCAGTCTGCAGTCAGGGGAGGTAAATCATCTACTTGTTGAGGGATTTGTACTGTGTTGAATCATTATTTACAATAAAGGTCTTCTCTAAATATTTTAGGATGCAGTTTGTTTATGATTTATTAAAATACATGTAATTGTTTGGGTTCCAGGAAACTGCCAGCTATAACTTTCATCAGGTTCCCATTGAAGACTTCCAGCAAGCCAAAGTAAGTGATTTTTTAGTATTATCTGTGAGCTCTATCATTTATTAAGATTTGAAGAATTTTATGAGTTTGATATTCACTGCTCCCTGTTTACTGCTTTATTTGAATTCTTCATCATGGAAAATAATATTAGGTATTGATATTGCGTTATCCATTTTCCATCAGGATCATGATGTTCTATTGGTCAGCTATGCAGACAATGGATCAGGGGTCTGGACCTATGGGGATGTTGTGGAAAACAAGTATGTATTCCAAACATGTACATCCTCATCTCTTTACCCCATCACATATATCTTAAACCTTCAGATATTGTTATTTATTGTTTATTCTTCTGAATTTAATTAAGATAGCAAGGTTGAATTTTGTCTTTATTGACAAGGTAGAAATTAAGTAAAATGACTGCCTTGACAAGAAAGAAATCTTTTTTTTTATACCTGAAATGACCATGATTGGCTTCAATTTTTGAATAGGTACAGTTTTGAAGACAGCCATATAGAGTTCAGTAAACTGATCCAGGACCGGATCATCGGGACCAAAGAGGAAACAGCTAATGTAGGTCATTGGTCCTTGTGTTACTTTCATTATGGACTTTTTAACATTCGCTTTTACCTCACTGTCAAATAATATTAATGTAATGAATTGGAAGAAAGATTAAATGGAGAAAGAACTAATTTGAACGGCTAGATTTTCTTAATTTGTGCAATGCTAGATGTAAAGTTATTTGAAAATATTATTGCTGAAATGGTATTTACTTAAAGACATAGATATTTTTCCATCTTTGACAAGTTATTTTTTTTTATTTTAGATTTTAGGATGTTTTAGGCTATTTTTGATACCATAGGCATGTTTTCAATTAATTTTTTTTTAAAGAAACTAACGGCATTTCAATCTTGACAATGTGTAGTCAGTTCTGGGACATGTATAAGTTAATACCAATCTTTTTATATGATTTTTGCGTATTGCAGATCTATGATGTCTCAACGGGTCAAAGAATTCTCAAACTCTTTGAAGCTAACAAAGCCAATAATTACCGGGAAAATCGTGCAACCTTCAACCCCACAGACGAACTGGTCCTAAACGATGGGGTATTGTGGGATATACGCAGTGGCAAATCCATCCACAAGTTTGACAAATTCAATGACAATATCAGCGGAGTCTTTCATCCGATGGGACTGGAAATCATAATTAACTCTGAAGTTGTATCCTTTCAGTGAATAAAGTTTCAACAGACTTTGATTCAAAATAAGCAGTATACAGATGTAGACATATATTAACATTTAGTGGAAACTGTTAATTATACCCCCGCAAACGAAGTTTAGGGGGGTATATTGGTTTCACCCTGTCCGTCTGTCTGTCCGTCCGTCTGTCCGTCTGTCCGTCTGTCTGTAGACGCAACTTTGTCCCCCCTATAGAATTTTTTATTACTGCATGGAACAGTTTGAAAATTTGTACATATGTTGAACACCATCTGAAGATGTGCACCTGCAATTTTTTTTAAGATCAGACAAGATTTAATGATTTTATGACAGTTTTCATTTTCCTTATTCTATATATTGTACACTAATGTTGAAAAGTAAGGGAGGTAATCCTTACAGATTTTATTAATTAATTAATAGAAAACACTCTAAAATATATTTATATAAATACATCCAGATGGAGTTTTTTGTCTTTATGTCTTAATTAATGAAAAAAAATTATTTTTTATAAGTTCTCTATCAACTGACAATGCAAAGTTTTTGTTTGTCAATGATAAATTCTTAGGAGCTAATAAGAACATCAAAGACAAGTGTGGCTGAATTCATTTGTCCCAAGGGAGACATTATCTGAGCCATGGTTCAGATGGAGCATGTGTTTAGGGGAAATTGATAATCTGTAAAGTGGGTGATGGTTTTGGGGCTATTTAAAAACTGTTTCATGTAAACCAAAAGGTCTATCATTATAAGGAAATGAATAATATAATTATTAATAAAGAAGTTAAACTATTTTTAGAGGTTGTTAGAATTTATTTGTCAAGTAAATTGATGAAGTGACCCTATTGGGCATTAATTTAAATGAAATTCAAAATTACTGATATGATTGTAGTGTTTTGGCAATTTTAAAATTGTTTGTAATATTAAATTTTCTTTTTTTACATATTTTTACATAGTATGGTAATTATGGTAATGTTTTGGGAGTTTATTAAATTTAACAAGTTCATCAAAGAAAATCATAGTCCTATGGGATCAATTTTCTGATATGGAGTTCCATTGTGCCATAGGAGAAAGTGAGGAAAATTTGGAACAACTAATTGCATCTGTCAAGACTCTTATTAGAAAGATATTGAAAGTTTTATCAACAGAAGAGCATTGCTTGGCTACCGGTATTTCTATTCACTGCAAAGGGAGGGGTTATTGTCATTTTGTTGGTTTTTCTTTACATTAATTAAATTAAAAAAATATATCATCAAATACATACATTTGTAAATGTATTACTGTTATAGATATGTATTTACAGTGAAATTCTGACAATTTTGATTTTAATTTTTCTTTGTTAACTAATTTTTTTTTTTTTTTTTTACAATTCTAGAAAAAATTTTTTGTATGCGTTCCAAACCTTTATTATTCAATTCAATTATTTGTCCCATTTGAAATTAGCCTAGCGGGGGTATTAGTCCCATTAGGACAGTTCTAGTTAAGATTTAAGATGGGTCCAAGTAAATATGGTGTCTCTTTTCCTGTAGTGCCTTCAAAATCTAGTGACTTTTTCACCTTCAGAACTTAGTCTGTCATGTATGATAAAAAATATATCGTAGCCAAAAGAAACCTTGGCCATTCATTGTATTGCAACCTGTAAACTTCATGAATTGAAGAATTATGTGAGATTGGAAATTCAGATTAATATGAAGGTCATAGTAATGCCTTCCAGGTAATATATTTTGATAAGTTTGTGTCTGAGAAAGTGAATACAGTACAATGTACATGCTGAGTATTGGCACTTGTACAGTGATAAGTGCCTTTGAATAATATGCTGCTGCATGTTTCGCCACCATTTTGTTGAGTTGATCTTTAACTGGGTGTTAGTGGGATATCCGGTCCTATCATCTCCTGCACACAGTCCCTGCCTTAAACCAGTGCCAAATTCGCTTCAACAACCGGGGCGACATCATCTACGGTGAGTAGTATGAAATGTAGATTCCTATATAATTGCTAACAAAAAGATAATATTTATAATATTCATAAATTGGCAAGAAAAGCCTTGAGTGAAATTAAGGTGCATTGTATTTCCTTTGTTAATTGATCAATATATGAGGTACATGCTGTGTATTTATGCTGGGTCTTTTCATGACTACATTTCCATTTCTTTAGCTTTGTTTACAGCTGTGTGTATGAGTACATGTTGTTTTTGCTATGTTCTTAGCAGTCATTTTTATTGCTGCCTGATGTCTTTATACATGTTTATTTCTCTTTTCCATGTTTGTAGCTATCTATGTGATGGATGAAGAGATGGATGACTTTAAAGGAAGAAGTCCGTACAGCTCCACCTTCAGAACGTTTGACTCCACAGACTACAGTTCCATAGGTACAAACACTTCCAGGATCCTAGAATTCAAACCTTGTATCTTATAAATATTACAGTATGGATGACCAGGATATGAATGGGGTTTTTTTTTGTGGTTTTTTTTTTTAAAACAGCATAAAATGATGAAAACTCACATTGTATTGATTTATGGGACATTAATTTTCAGCCACCATGGATGTGAGGTCCAAGAGTATATCAGACCTGTGTACAGATCGGTCCGACTGTTACCTAGCAGTGGTGGAGGTGAGTGGTTATTGTCTGTGGTGATTAATTTTCAAGGGAGGTAACTCTTGATTGTTGCCTTTTTAGCTGACCTGACCCAAAGGCTCAAGTGAGCTTTTCTGATCACAATTTGTCCGTTGTTTGTCGTTGTCATCGTTGTCATCGTCGTTGTAAACTTTTCACATTTTCATCTTCTTCTCAAGAACCACAGGGCAGATTTCTACCAAATTTGTCACAAAGCACCACTAGGTAAAAGGGATTCAAGTTTGTTCAAATGAAGGGCCACGCCCTCTTTAAAGGGGAGATAATTGAGAATTATTGAACATTTGTTGGTATTTTTCAAAAATCTTCTTCTCAAAAACTATTTGGCCTGAAAAGCTTAAACTTGTGTGGAGGCATCCTCAGGTAGTGTAGATTCAAGTTTGTACAAATCATGGTCCCCAGGGGTAGGGAGGGGCCACCATAGGGGGATCAACTTTTACATAGGAATATATAGAAAAAATCTTTAAAAATCTTCTTCTCAAAAACTATCAGGCCAGAAAAGCTCAAATTAAAATGGGAGCATCCTCAGATAGTGTAGATTTAAGGTTGTTCAAATCATGGTCCCCGGGGGTAGGGTGGGGCAACAATTGGGGGATCAAGTTTTACATAGGAATATATAGAGAAAATCTTTTAAAATCTTCTTTTTAAAGACTGTTTGGCCAGAAAAGCTTAAACTTGTGTAGAGGCATCCTCGGGTAGTGTAAATTCAAGTTTGCAAAATCACAGTCCCTAGTGGTAGGGCGGGGCCGTGATGGCGGTTTGAATTTTTACATAGAAATATATAGAGAAAATCTTTAAAAATATTCTGGGAAAGTTTTGGGTCCAAAACTCAGTACTTAGTGTGAAAGCACAGGTTATGCAGATTTAATTTTGATGAAACCATGATTCCCTAGAGAAAAGTAGGGCCACGAAATGGGGGGGGGGGGGGGGGGGTATATAGGAATAGAGAAAAATCTTCTTACAGGTGCAACAACAAAAGGGGCTTGGAATTTATCCCAAAAAAAAGAGGTGGATAAAAATTGGCAGATTTTCAAATTTTTTTTAGCAAGATCTACTCTACTTAGTTGTCATGATATTTTGATACTGTAATGCAAATTTGATCAAAATTAAGGGAATTGTTGCTCAGGTGAGCAATGTGGCCCCTGGGCCCCTTGTTTGGATATGATGCCAGTGCCTTATTTTGTCATTTGTAATTCTACACATGTACCTGTGTACTGTAGATTTCATATTTTACATGAGTGATTCATTCCACGATTCATCTGTTTTGCAACGAATCGTGAGAATATAAAACCGTGACTGCCGAATTTATTCTAGTTTCATTTAGTTTGAATCTGTCAGAAAAATAAAAGCAAGATGTGCTTCTGGGGATTTTATGCAGATATTAATTTCCCATGTTTAATTAGGAGTCTAAAGTACTTACCATACTTAATTTCTCATGTTTAAATAGGAATCTAAAGTACTTCTTAATTGTACTCTTGCCAGATTGCCTTTTGCTAAATGTTTGTAATATCTGCTTTGTAAATTTCACTTTTAGAATCTGAACACAGAGCTGGGCACTGAGGAGTTTGTTTGTAAGCTTTACGAGGTTGGAAAACTCCGAGACGAGGAAGATGATCAGGTATGTGAAGTTACAACTCGTGATGTATGTCTCCTCAACTGTCCATTGTAATGTTGTTAGGTCTTGACCTGAAATCACTTTTGTCCTTGATAATGAATAAAATTGACCTGTTGTTTGATTGATTGATTGATTACATGTATTTGATTAATTTTGACCAAAAAATGTTTTGATAATTGATTATTTGATTGATTTGGACTAAAAAAATGTTTGATAATTAATTATTTGATTAATTTGGACTAGAAAGTTTTTTATAATTCCATAATTTATTACTTGTTCTACTTTTAACCTATTTTTATAGCCAGAAGATGATGAACTTGATGAAGTGGATGATGAAGATGATGATGACGAAGATCTTTTAAATGATTTCAATGACTCGAATGATGATGGTATGATAGATTTTTACATTGAAAGACTTCAATGGATGTAGGTTTTTTTCTCAATTGCTGTGCAAAAGAGGGCTCGTTTAATGAGTTATTGTATTCTTGGGTATGTTTTTCATAAAAGATGAGGTACCTGTATATTATTCATGGGCTGAATACCGGTTGTAGTGAATAATTGATGTTAATTAGAAAAATCAAACTCATTTGATAACTTATGGCGAACATTTTTAAACATATAAGACTTAAAATTTGTTGAGATTCATAAAAAATGAATGTCAATTTAAGTTAAGCAAACAGTATTTTACATGTGTTATGCACTGTGCCAAATAGACACGGCAATGTGTTTAGAAATGGGAGAACAACAAAAGGGAAGTTGACGGGACCTCTTTAAAGAAATCAAATAAACAATATATGTGAAATGTGCTTCATGTAGCTTTCACTGCTATCCTCTATTCTGATGTGGCATCAGACTTCTTTACAGACGGTGATGATGACGATGATGAAGATGATGAGGACAATGAAGAAGATAATGCAGACTTCTCGTTCAGTGACATGGGCAGCGATGATGATGATGATGACGGAGATGATATTGATGATGACGCTTTATTTGAACTCTTATGATCGAGTTATATGTGAGGGAAAACTCAACCACTTTCATCGCAAATATCCTATTTTATCCGAATTTGCATTATGAATACTGGATAATCATGAACTAAAATTACATGTAACTGTCTTCTAAGAGAATAAAATACATGGGAAGGTTTAACAAAAATTTACAATATTTAATATTTGATTTATTTGTTATAAACCATTGATGAAAATGTGGTATTGGTTACTAAGACCAGCTGTGTTAGAAAGTTAAGTATGTATAATTGTGTACATTTTGCACATTTTCTGAAAGTAACTTGTGTTGAATCTGTTCTGCCTCAAAAGTCTGATATGACGGACATTTTGTTTGATATTGTAAAAAATGTACCTACAGGTGCTACTGGGCATACATTGACTTACTGTAAGGAGATTATGCTGACAATACTATGTGTTTTCTTGTTTTATTTGTTGTGGGTTTCCTCAGAATGTTGATTTTATAATTTATGAATGGTTATGATATATTGTACATTTCTCAAGTCATTAAATATTTCACAGATATCAATAAATGTTGATGCTATTTGATTTTGGTCATTTATCTTTTGAAATTAACACTTTCTTCTCCCCTCCCTCTATTGCTAGTGTGATCTGGGGAGTATTTTTAGCTCATCTGAACCAAATGCTCAAGTGAACATATTAATTAATCAGTCCATAGTAGCTTTCTGTGTGTCTTTAGCCTTTTTACATTTTAGAAGTCTTCATCAGAACCACTTGATCTATTTCTTGCAGACTTGGTTAAAATCACATTATCTTTGCACGTCAGGCAATGATACCATTTTCCATTCAAATGAATTGATTCTGAGAATCTCAATGTCATCGAAAATTGGACGGTAATTTGTTGCTCGTAATAGAATCGCGTCAAGTGCTTGAACATAATCGAAAATTTAGTTGTTGAAAGGGACCAGCTGTGAACCTATAATGCTGCATAAAGTTGACAAAGGAAAGGTATTCATACATAAATGTAACTGATACACTGATTATCGGGTGCAAGAGATAAACCAAAGTATACAGACTGTGTACCACTCATTGCGTAACTAATGAAAGCCTTTGTCCTTAGCACGGAAAGAGACAAAGATCTATTTCATGAAAATTAAAGTCGTATGCTTGACTTGACAACAGATGTTCAATAAAATAGATATGCAGACGTGCTAACCTATGTTTACATTGTTCACTGCATGGTAACCGTCACTATCCCCCATGCATTTTGGATAGAGCTTTTATTTACAACTTGCCAAATATTGTTGATCGGACATTTGATAGCAACACAAAAGTAACTGATTTATGAATTGACATATAAATTGAATTTTTCAGCTCACCTGAGTTTGCTGGGATTTCCCGTTTACTGTTTGTCCGTCCGTCTGTAAACGTTTTACATATTCGACTTCTTCTTCAGAACCACTAAGCCAATTTCAGCCAAACTTGGCACAAAAGTGAAGGAGATTCAAGTCTCCTAAATTGAAGGGTCATGCCCTCTTTCAATGGAAGATAATTTTCGCATTATTGAAAATGTGTTGGTATTTTTGAAAAATCTTTTCAAAAATCAATTGGTCAGAAAAGCTTAACCTTGTATGGAAGCATTCTCAAGTAGTGTAGATTCAAATTTGTTAAATTTATGATTCCCTGGAGGCAGAGGTGGGCCACAATCGGGGGTGGAATTTTTGATAGAGATATTGAGAACATTATTTTTTGAAAAATCTTCTCAAAAACCATTTGGCCAGAAAATTTCAAACTGGTGTCGAAGCATTCTCAATAAGTGGTGTAGATTCAAGGTAGTTTGAATCGACATGATCCCCGGGGATAGCGTTGGGCCCCAATCGGGGGTTGAATTTTTGAAAAAAATTCTCAAAACAAATTTTGTCGGAAAATCTGAAACTGACGTAGAATTATCTTCAGGTGGTGTGGATTTAAGTTTGTTTGAAAGCTGATTTTATTATGGCCATTCGCTCAGGTGAGCGATGTGGCCCATGGGCCTCTTGTTATATTTTCAACCGACAGAGAAAAACTCGCATTCTGATTTCTTATAGTTAACATTTAACACCGGTTGGGAATTGTATAGTAAATATATTGATATAAGAATAAACTAAAAATAACTTTTATATCAAAATTTAAAAAAAAAAACCACTGAAACACTTATCAAAAAATGATTTCTTTGGTGATTAATGCGGGTATGAAGGTAGCGAATCGCAGAAAAAAGACAACCCGCTACGTTAATTTTTTCGGAAAAGATCGCTACCTTCGAATTCGTAGCCCGCAGGGATCATCAATGAAAGCATTTTGTTGTTTACGAGAATCTTAATTTTACATTTTTCTCAACAAATTATTTAATTGATCGTGAAAAGTAAATAATTTATTGTTGATGTACATTCGATAAAATAAATAGCCTTTGAAGTCGTCTTATATGGGAATTCGAGTCTGCCACCATCTTGATTATTTCGTGCATTCCGTAATATTTCTTAGGTTGATGGAGGTTTCTACCGATCGATAAACTATTTAGAACTATGTAGATTTTAGCCCTGTCAGTTACTATGGAGCTATGAATCACGACATAATAGGTTTTTGAGAAAATACTCGGTCGATTTAATTATAAAGTAAAGATAAAAAGTTCTTGAAATTGGAATTTGTTATTTTCCTTCCTTCATGATGCCAAAATTAAAACAGTTTGTTAAATTTTTTTTTATTATTTTGCCTCTTATTTGGAAAAAAAAACCTAAACAGACAAGGACATACGACCGAATTTTTCTACAGAAGAATTGAACTTTATTTTAGAATTGTAAATTCGTCGTTTTTTTAAAGAAGGGGAAGGGGATGCAGACATATCCAAAATCTTGACAGCAAAACAAAACAACAATAAACCAATTTTCCAGTTTTGCCTTCAAAATCCTAATCCGGGTGGGGGGGGGGGGGGGGGGGATACGTACTAATAGAAAATTGTAATTTGATGTTAATTTGGTTAGTTTCACTTCAAATTTTTATATGCTCCCTAAAAATTAGGGGCGGGGGACCAACTTCTTCAAAATTCAATTTTCTATTTGTAAATTTACGAAAAATGTTTGCTGCGAGAAAAAGTTGGGGGAGGGTAGGGGTACGGGCAAGCCCCCTCCCCCACCCCCCACTAAACTACGTGCCTGAATTTTCTTCCTAAATAGGTCCTACAGAGTATCCATGTCTTGACAACAAATGATCAATAGAATAGATATTTTGACAAGATTATTTATGTGTGTACGTGTGTCGATCGGTGCACGGAAGGTCACAGTGTAGCTACCGTATTGACCAGTTAGAGCATTTATTTACGACTCCTCCAATCTATTTGATAGCAAAACAAATGCAATCGATTGACATGCACTAAATGGATGGGCGGTACACGTCACTTCAGTCTGTGACATTTCCGTTACAAAGTAAAGCACGTGTTCTTTTGTACTTTCACTTCACAAGAGCAATTAAAAAAAACAAAACAAAACAAAACCCATATCTTTTTTGCATTTGCGTTCTTGCACTACAGCAAAGTCACTCACACAGAATCTGCGATAGTCAACATCAATATGCTGCAATCTTCAACATCAACCATATCTGAAAACTTCTGAAGTTTTCATTTGACAAGCAGCTTGTCATACATGCTCAAGAGCACATAACCATTTACTCAATAATTAAGAACCTTAATTATCAAGAACTGATTACACTTATACCTTTACCGTGCAAAGTTTGAACGCCAGAATGAATACATATCGAACACGACTTACCGACGAAACCTTAAGCCCCGCCCCTTACTCTTGTTGGCGTTTCCGTAAAAGAAAATAATTTTATTCTAAATTAGTAATTCACCGAGTTCAACCGAAATAAATTATATTTTCCTAACGCTCTCCTTTAAAAATCACGCTATAATACGAATTTTTCTTATTCGGCACTTCTTACGAATCTGTCGAGGAATACCGAGTGTTTTTGAATGCTATGTTAGAGTGAACAAAATTTTAAACTTGATGAGCAAGGAGCCAACAAATAGTACATCAGGCCAAGCAGAGAATCTTAAATATGGTTTTCTATCCATAAACTAGAAGAAAACTATAAAAAAAAAATAATAATAATAACCTCACATGGGTTATCTTTATGAAGATCTATTGTTTTCCAGATTATTTAAAATTGCGTAAATCCAGTTCGTGACATTTTAGGGCGGTATGGGACACCTCCATGTTGTTAGGTACTATTTATAGAAATAAACAATAAATTAATGAATAGTTTCTTCCATGAATTGTTCACCTAACATCGTAGCGAAATGGGTTGGATGGTTGCCTACGAATCTATAAGTCATGAGTTTGAATCCTGATGAGGATTTTGAAATTTTTACCTTTCCAAAAATTTTCAAAACTTTTAAATATTGAAAGATTTAAAATTCTCAGCCGGTGAAAGTATTTCATTTATAATGTTCTTTAATCAGCCTTAATATCGATGGATGTCCCATAGCACATTAAGTCAAATAGTACTTCATGGTCCTAATGTCTGGGTTTAAACGGCAATTTTTAAATGAGCCCGGATACACGTTTCATTAATAAAGAAATGAAATTTAAATTTAAAGTCCTTTTCCGGGTCCTATGCTCAAAATGATTAAAACATGTACATAAGAAGCCACTGGAAATTTTCAGGCTTTATCAACTGTCTGTTACATGTTTATAACCCAGGACTCACGGATGTAACCCATTTAACTCATGACGTCATAAATCCAATAATCCTCATTTTGAATTACATTTAATTATAGTCCGATTGATATATAATGAATTATCAATATAAATTGGGGACAATGCTCTCAATTTGCTCTACCATATATAAATGAGGGATACATTTATATGACACATAAAAATGGCTCATTTACATTAGAAATTTAAATGACTGCAACAAAACTTAAATTGCCACTACGAATTAATTGGGACATTGAATTTTGTTCAATCGCATTAAAAAACTTTAAAGTCTCACTCTTCTGAAATTAAAATTTAAGTTCAGTCAGACCTTTTAAAGTACTGCACACATTTTATTTAATCTGAACATACCCATGTAGATCTTAGTGTCATTATATCGGCCCAGGTTTTTAAAAGTGACGCAATGCCGTGGGGTGTCCCTTGAGTTTCTCTATGATATACCCCGTCAAGTGTGTTTTTAGAACTTTAAAATATGGGTACACTTCTCGAATGGAATTTTATACTTTGGATATTACCGCTAATATTGTGTAAGTAATTCTGTATAAGAATATCGTTAGAAATTATATTCAATGTATGATGATTTGTGAATTTAATTTTATATTGTGAAGTCGTTACGTTTATAAATATTCACAAGTATTTCAACTGCGTAGTAACACATTGTGATTTAGTGCATGGATATCGATCGATTGGCCTTTTTCTTTTATAAACCTGAAACCTTCTGTCGTTCTCGACGTTTCACCTTAAGGTATTAGGCCCCCCACTATCTTAATTTATCTTTCCTTTCAAAGGTATCGACAAACTTGCTTGAAATTTAATGCTCTTACTTTTTTTACGCGAGTGGTAAATGAAATCTTGCATACACGTGTGTTCATGTTGCTTTGTTACAAAATATATTAATGATCACTTGCATCTTAAGAGAAAAAAATATATATTTATTTTGAGTCATGGCTTTAATTTGAAATCCCCTTCCTTGAGTGCCTTAATAATTTTTTTTTCGTTAAAAGTTTGAAAGATATTTTTTGGTGCCTGTGAATTAAAAAGTTTCTATATATATGTTACCTAGCCCAGTAAACAGATGCAGAACAGTAGTAACTTAACATTTTGCACGGATCTACCCTCCCCCACCCTTTGTACACATACTGCTTTAAAGGGAACTTAAAATTTATATCGCCTGGTGTCTTACTTTAAATTCAGCACTGTAATGTGTACTGTGTTTGGATTAGGGAACTATTCAAACAGCTCAAAGTCTTATATGGTTATAAACGATCAACGTTTGTTGATAATTATGTATTCATGAATATTTAAGCATTATATTAGACAAATAGAAAAATTTGTAACAATTAAAGATGTGTACGATGTCTTGAGATGTCTAATTTTTTATTTCAAACCCTACCCTCTCCCCACCCCGATACCTCAGACACAATTTTTTCCAGATTATATAACAAGATGAGGAAACATACACTTTCTGGCAATCTGTCTCTCTCTCTGTCTCTCTCTCTGTCTCTCTCTCTCTCTCTCTCTCTCTCTCTCTCTCTCTCTCTCTCTCTCTCTCTCTCTCTCTCTCTCTCTCTCAGTTTACGATGGTAATGACAGTTTATTTTAGAGTTTAGGCCATCTTTACGTCTGTCCGTCTGTCTGTCTGTCTGTCTGTCTGTCTGTCTGTCTCTCTCTCTCTCTCTCTCTCTCTCTCTCTCCCTCCCTCTCTCTCTCTCTCTCTCTCTCTCTCTCTCTCTCTCTCTCTCTCTCTCTCTCTCTCTTTCTCTCTCTCTCTTCCAATATTTTATCTTTGACACTGAACCGCTTTAATTGTTTTTACAGTTGAGGACTGTTTGGCCAGGAGAAACAATGGCGGCTTTTACTCTTCCAATAGATACACGGACGAGAGGTAGTGGAATTTTCAGAAAATATATTATAATATATATGAAATTGTCTCATATCCAGGGAATGTATTTTTTCTCCCTTTTTGTACGATTTAGTGAACTAAATTAATATAGATACCGAAAAACACGCGGGCTGAATACGCATGCCATAAAAGCTAGTGTGGTGTTAAATAACTTCTAATATTTGAAATACAATAATTAAAATTATTATCTATGCGGTTGTTTATAATTATGATGCCAGCACATGCATTCACATGTTTATAATTATAGTTAGTTAATAATCGGGATTGATATCGCCTTAAGTCTCAGATTAAGAAAGCAATTTAAATTTCGTTAATAGACAAAAAGTGCATTGTATTTAACGAAACCAAATTATAAGTCCATGTGGATATTTAAAACAATATATCGAGCTTATGTACTTTTTGAATGATTTTTTTATCCTTCCTTTTCAATCAATTTTAATATTAATTTTGTACATTTTTAAATCAAAGTTTAATAAGTATATTCATTTTTTTAAAAAGTATTCTTGTAGAGGTTAATAAATATAACTTTTATCGAAAGAACGCGGCTTTGAATTTTTTACTCAAAAAAGAAAGGGGTTGGGGGTGGTATTTTGTTTTATTGCTTTTTTTTTTAGGGGGGTGATTTGTTTTTTGTTTGTTATTAAAAATTAACTTGAATTCTTGTTGTCTTGAACGTTGACACAAGTAGTAAAGGTAGTTCGTTCATTATATATTTCGACATATCTGGTCGGTGTGGTTATACGTATATAAACCAGATAGTTTTAAAGACGAAACTAGAATTTCTCAATACATACTCAAGTTCCATTGACAATAACATAGTTACCGGTTATGTATTCTAGGTAACCCATGACATTAAGGGTGATACCTCTGCATTGTTACATTAAGAGGACCCGATGATCATGGCAATTTGTAGACTGTATTGATCTCCTTTATAAAGAGAGCTCTATATAAAAATATAGAAAAAACCCAAATTAAAAGACTATTTCATAGATTTCTTATTGACTAAATATTACTTTATATCTTTACCAAATTATATCTTTTAATCTTAGGTAGAACTGATTCGTTGACCAGCCCCCTTTATTTAAAGTATGCAACATGACTACATGACTATTGTACGTTTTATTTGATAAACTGTAAACGAAATTATTTGCGTGGATAGTTAAGTACGTGTTTTCTATGGCCGAACAATACGCATGGGTATTAAATACATGTGTGTGAATGTGTGATTTACCACACCAAATTTTTTTTATCACACCAAAGTTTTGATTTTTTTTTTACCATATGCCGGGGGTATCTTACGCGGTTTGAAACTTACCGCGTAATTAAGGTCTTCCGTTTCCAACGGAAGACCTTTCTATTATTGTGCTGGTTAAGATTATTAGGGTCTTCCGTTTTCAACGGAAGACCCTCTTGTTATTCTATTGTTTTTAGGGTCTTCCGTTTCCAACGGAAGACCCTCTTGTTTTTCTTCGGTTTCTTTTTATTATTATTTTATTTTTTATTTTTTTTCTGACTCCTTCTCGGCTTTATATCTCAAAAAGTTTTCATTTGATTTCAATGAAATTTTCAGAGCTTTTGTAAAGATACCGTGCCTCAACGATGTTAAAGTTTCAGCATTTACGTCACTTCCGTTCAAATTTGGCGGCCATTTTTAAATTTAAAAAAAGTGATTTTGTCCGGAAGAAATCTCCGTAAACTTTAAAGATATCGATTTGAATTTTTTATTGATGATAGATTTATCAATTCTATAATGTACTGGGGGGTTTAAAATTTTGTTCATTAATTTTGCTCAAAACCGGAAGCAGTTCCAATTTTTGGAAATTTTCATTTTTTTGAACAAAAAAAGACAATACGACAGTCTTATAGATTTTGCCATGGTGAATTTAAATCTGAAATCCGTTTGAATATTCAACGATGCATTACAGAGATATCGGAGTTTAAAAATTGATTTTTCCGGAAATTTTGATTCCGCGTCCTTGGTTTAAAAAATAGCGTAATGTTTAAAGTAAAATTAACTCGTACCAAAAATAATTGTTAAGTCGTACTTGACCACAATCGGATTTTTTTTGTTAAGTCGTTCTTGAAATCAGAAAGGTTTTTGTTAAGTCGTACTTAAAATCATTCGGGTTTGGATAAGTCGTACCAGGAATAATTCGATTTTTTCATCTTTTTATTTTATTTACTCTTGTTATTGGTTTAAGAGCTCTGCTTCTTACAGGAACTTCCAGCTTTACTTCCGACATTAACGGAAGACCCACTCGTTGCTTTGCAACGAGCTTTGCTCTAGTTTTTTATTATTATTATTCTTCTTGTTTTTCCTTCTGACTTCTTTTTTGCTTTATATCTCAAAAACTATTCAACTGATTTGCAAGAAATTTTCAGGGATTATGTTAAATACTTGTCCCTTGAAGATTTTAAACTTTCAGTCATTAAGTCACTTCCGTTTTCT
Source organism: Magallana gigas (assembly GCF_902806645.1). Classification (NCBI taxonomy): domain Eukaryota; kingdom Metazoa; phylum Mollusca; class Bivalvia; order Ostreida; family Ostreidae; genus Magallana; species Magallana gigas. Next base: position 27,708 of record NW_022994815.1, read on the forward strand.
AGTTACGTCATTTTTAAAAATTTCAAAAAGTGATTTTGTCCAGGACTTTTCTCGTAAACGGTTGTTTATAAAGACTTGAAATTCTCTGTGATTGTAAATCTGCGGATTTACTTATGGCAAATTTACAAAAAAAATTATTTTGTCACTTCCGGTCGAAACCGGAAGTGATTCTAATTTTTCGGAATTTTCATTTTTTTGAGCGAATAATAAAATTATATGCATGTTGTAGAGTTTGCAAAGCTAAATGCAAAACTGAAATTCGTTTTCAAATCGGATGATGCATTTAAGAGATATCGGGGTTTAAAAATTGATCTTTCCGGAAATTTTGATTCCGTGTTTTTGGTTTTAAAAGTAGTGCAAATTTCACACTGAAAGTAATTTCTACTGAAAACAATTCGTACTGATAATTAAACTATATATAAAACACAAAAATTATATGCATATTGTAGAGTTTGCAAAGCTTAATACAAAACTGAAATTCGTTTTCAAGTCGGATGACGCATTGCAGAGATATCGGGGTTTAAATATTGATTTTTCCGGAAATTTTGATTCCGTGTTCTTGGTTTAAAAAATAGTGTTAAATTCACACTGAAAGTAACTCCTGCTGAAAACAATTCGTGCAGGTCATAAAACCGGACTCTGTTTTTTAATAGTTAATTAAAGTGTTTATCGATACAATTTCGTTATGTCGATCGATAATTACGTTGTTAGTTTTTATTAGTCTTATTAGTTTTAATCGAAATAATTATCGTACGATTCCCCATTTCAACTCGCCATGTTTTGACTGCGAACAAACAGCTGATAGCGGTGTGTCTACATTTTTAAAAGAAGCATGGCCTGCAAGACGTCGATAGTGGAAATTTCAGCTCTACTAACGTATGACAGATTATAAAGGTATGTTTCAATACAGGATATGTCGTATTGACTTTTTCTTTTCAAAGTATTTGCACTTTTCAATCTAATCCGAGATTCCTCTGACTCTTACCTCCGCTTTTGAAGTACGTCACAATATAAAAGCGGGCGTTAGAGTCAGCGGAATCTCGGAATATTATCTGTCCAGTGTATTTTCACGGTAGCTGCAGAACTGTAGCTCTCCGGGAAAAAAATATTGACAGACCGGAGAGCTACAGGGCCACCCATTGAAAAAATTGTACATGTATATTTATTGCGCAGAAAAACGTGCGCTAGTTTTGGACTGATTTACCTTATTTATACGCAAATTCTGTGAAAACATTAGTACCATTAAATTCTTCATGCAATTTACTACTGATATCGACTCTTTATTTGCCTCAGACTTTCTCCGAAACACGCTACCGACCTCGGAAAATCAAGTATGTTGAATTTACATCGAGATCGAGAGTCGCCATTTTTACATGTAAACAAATTGGACCTCATGAATTTACGGGACTGGTGATGGTGTTTAAAAGACTATCCGAGGCAAGTGAAGAGAGGATATCAGTAGTAAATTGCATGAAGAATTTAAAATTAAAAGCGATGGGAGTCCTAAGGTACACAAGAATAGAATGTTGTAATTAGAGTGCATGTTTGCATGATGATAACTTTACCCTAAATATTTAAATATAGCAGATCTTTACCATATCGCCTTCACTTAATTTTTAAATTAAAAAACTCATGCTTGTATTTAATTAAATAAATATATTTGACAAAGTAAATATTCAATCTAATTAAAATTAGACCTTTTGTCTCGCTCTCTGTTATATATGGTTATTGCTTGTGTAACAGGCATGTAAAACAGAGTGCGAGATGAAAAGTCTCAAATTTCAAATTATATCAAGCTCAGAATTTAGGTCAATGTTCCATGATATCTATTAAACAGTCTTCTCAAGATATAAGTATTTCACAGAATCATTGTAATTTGAGAGATTAGATTATCTTTTATACATATTGATTCATTTTAGGTAAGCTTTACATGCATATCACATCTACATAGCATGTAAATAATTTTTACTGCATGTGCCTCAGATCTCTCTCTCTCTCTCTCTCTCTCTCTCTCTCTCTCTCTCTCTCTCTCTCTCTCTCTCTCTCTTTTAATCTTGGCAAAGAATGAAACTGTCAGAGGGCAACTTAATTTTGTGACAAAAATATCTCGATCTTGTAAAAGAAATCCAAAGTGCATTGAATTTTAAAATGAGCATGTATTATTAATCCCTCATTTTTATGCGCATTATACATAGTATTGTTTTTAAAACATGTAATTCGTAAGAAAAAAAAACCCTCGCTAAATTTATTCGCAATAAACCCCAGTAGAATTGACAAAACATGGTATACACGTACCAGAAGCTTATACATGTACTTTGACACTGCATGTTTGGATTGGTAATATTCCTTTGTAGTTTATGAATTGAAATATTGCTGTCGCACTTCAAGTAAAACAAACTCTCTCTCTCACTCCTGCTCTCGCTCTCTCCCAATCTGATATGTCTATACCCAAGAAATTATTTTAATGGTATGATATTATGACTTGATATGCACATTTTTGTTTTTGTACTGGCTAAATGTTAATGTCATATACCGGTATTTGGATATGTCATACTTATAACACTGCATGGTCAGTGTATTTTTTCCAAAAATATTATGTATATGTTAATGTAAACACAGCTATTACAAGTACATGTATGTTAACACAGCTAATTTTTTTTTTTCATTTCAGCTTAAAGCAGACTCTTGTTACCACATGGCTTTTACCTGTTGATTCTTGTGGTTTCAGCTCTTGAGGTTAACCTGTCACCTCTACCCACATGCATATTCCCTGTGTTCTACAGACTATCTACCGGTAATTCAAATTAAATCGGATAATGCATGAACAATAATGGAACTTTAAGAAAGCATCATGTCCTATTGTGGTTTGTTCATGTTTGATAAGAAATTATGAAAAACAAATTAAGGCTGTTTAAAGAAATATAATTGTTGTGAAAATTTGTTTTTTAATAAAAGTATGCAGTTATATTTCCTTCATTTTTTATTTTATAAAGATATTTAGATGTGTTTACATAGTTGAAAAATCACCCAACTCTTTCCAGTTTTCTCCATTAAGATTACATGTAGGATATGTAAATGTACATTTGACTTTTGAATAACACCAGCAATGATTATTACTTTTGAAATGAGCAAGAAACAATGTAATTTCATCCTTTTAAGGTATATATGCATAAAAAAAGTAGAAAAAAACATGTCAAATTTGAACATTTTTAATGGAATTCTCCTCCGCCTCCAGCTACCCGGGTGTGTTTGAATTTAATTTTATTTAAGGCTGATGTTGAACTTGTTGATCTTACTGTTTTATCATGGTTAAAAAGAGACAAGAAACCAGAATAGATTAGATTTTTAATAAATATGATTGTTAGCTTACTTTTTTTCATGGAAAAAAGAAATCACATGCAGGAATACTTGTCTATTTATTTATTAAAATGCTACAAATCATTCAAGAAACATAAAAAGATCAAATTTTAGTATCATTGATGATTGTTTTCAAACATGTGTGAGAAATGACTCATAGAAATTGCCACAAGTTTCAGAAAATTAGGCAAAAGATTTCAAACCATGACTTTTTATGAAAATCAAAAGATAGGGGGTGGGTATACATGTAAGGGCATTTCTAAGTTATGTGAAGCTTTTATCAAGATAATATCATGTAGATGTATGTTGTATTGAATAAGGTTTCTTATTAAAGGTGGTTGAACAACAATTGACCTCTAAAAGGTCAGGTAAAGATGTTTTACTATGGAGAACCCTGTAAACCTGTGTTGAGTAAAAGAACTTGGAAATGGTGGGTTCACTTAAATGGCCATATGTTTATTAAACCTCAATGGAATTGTCAATATGTGGTATACTTTTTTCTCAGAATTGCATTAGCTTTCTTATTCTAAGACAAAGACATCTGTTCATAAAATGTATTAAGTTAAAGGTAGCAAGGGACGATTCGGATAAAGTACCCGTTAATATTTTTGTAAAATTAAGGTACATCACTACACCTAGACTTATACTTTTTAAGACACTACTTCACAAGATGGCGATTTAAATGTTTTGTTGAACACTTAATATCGTTCGATTGGGTTGTATACCGTCATAGCTAAATGGTTAAAGTATTGGGTTTCTAAACCGTTTGAGTTTTAGTCCGCCTGGAGCTTTTGTTACTGTTTATTGAATTAAATTTTTGAAAATGTAATTGTTCATCCAAATTTGCACATTTTTTGCCTTTTTGACTTAAACACTTCTTATCAATTATGATATCTATCATAATCAAGTAATTTTCTGCTGATTTGAGAAAATATTTCAAGGTGTTTTGAGCCACCTTAAGAGATGCTGTACTTGAAGGCTTATGAGTGTTGCTAAGATTCATAAAATGAATTTTAATGATCATCATTAGAGGGATCTCCCTTGTTGGAATTGGTATGCAATATGAAAACCCCTAATGTTTAATACGTATATGAGAATTGAATGGTGAAACTTGCGGCTAAGACTGTTGTGTTGACTTTACACTGTGAAATTGCAAGTTACAAATGGGAGGTTATATAACTCGAAATTTATGTGGATGGGACATTATATACCTATTCACTGGGTATGAGGATGATAGCAAGTTTATTGTCCTCCAAGACAGCCACTATTTCATGGGCGAAGCCAAGTGAAATAGTTGCTGTTGAGGGGGACAATAAATTAACTGTCTGTCATCCTCACACAACACAACAGTCTTAGTCTGTCTTTCTGTCAGTAAATAGATATAGATATATTAATTATTATCCTGAAGAAAACTTAATTTGTTGGCCATGCAGAATTTCTTGATGATAAACAAATTAGAATTATCGGACTTTGAATTTAATGCTGTGATCGGATTATACCAGAGGTGTTCCGAGTTTAAAAAAGGGAAATCGAATGCTGCCGGTGAATACTTTCGTTGACTATTCACCATGGACAGATAGCATAGAAACTATTTCACAGTTAGATGGAATAGCATGTTTATTCATTGTAATTTTACATAGGAAATATTCACAGAAATATAATAAACTTTACATTGCTAAGTTTCTGACATTTGATGGTGCAACAAGCACACAGTTTGGAAGGTCAAAGGTGACATCTTTTGTATCTGACTCCTTTTCGGCTTTATAACTCAAAACGTTTATAACCGATTGAAATGAAACTTTGAGAGATTATGTGCAACTATTATGCCTCTAATATAAGATCCTAAAGTTTCTTTGAAAACGACCTTTCCGTTTTTACGTTACGTCATTTAAAAAAAAAATTTAAAAAGTCATTTTGTCCGCAGCGTTTCTAAAAACGCTTTAAGATAGAGGCTTGAAATTTTCAATGGTTATGATTTTGTCGTTTGACCTCTGTAATAAGGCTCGAAATGAAAATCTGTCACTTCCGGTCAAAACCGGAAGTGAATCAAATTTTTCGAAAAATTGAATTTTTTGATCAAGTCAAAAATGAATATCTGTTTTGTAGAGCTTATTCAGCTTAATCTAACACTGAAAGCCGTTTTCAAATCGGACGATGCATTAGAGATATCGGGGTTTAAAAATTGATTTTTCCAGAAATTTTGATTCCGCGTCCTTGGTTTAAAAAATAGCGTAATGTTCAAAGTAAAATTAACTCGTACCAAAAATAATTGCTAAGTCGCACCTGAACACATTCGGATTTTTTTGTTCAGTCGTTCTTAAAATCGGAAAGGTTTTTGTTAAGTCGTACTTAAAATCATTCGTATTTTGTTAAGTCGTACCAGGAATATTCGATTTTTTTCATATTTTATATTAGTTACTCTTGTTATTGGTTAAAGAGCTCTGCTTCTTACAGGAACTTCCAGCTTTACTTCCGACATTAACGGAAGACCCACTCGTTGCTTTGCAACGAGCTTTGCTCTAGTTCTTATTTTTCTTTTTTTTTTTTTTTTTCTTCCTAGACGCGAACTTTGAGGCTTCATATCGTGCTCATTTCTGAACGGTTTTTGCTCAAATTTTCAGGGCTAATGGACTTTACAAAACACTATCTTCATCAATTCATTAAAGTTAGAATTCCCTTTCCGGTAACGAGTTATTCCCCTTTTAAATTTTTTTAGGGCCTTTGGTTTCCAGACAAAGGCTCCGAGACTATGATAGCAGGGAATGGGAATCCAACGAATTTGAATAGCAGAGACATTGTAGTGGTGCACATTAGTTTTTGTTTTTAGATTACGTTTTTTATTTAGGAAAAGGTAGGGGGTCAAAAAACAGGATTCCAAAAAGTGCAAAAATTTAGACATATTTTCCTTTATATCTTTTTAACAAAAAATATTTTGTAAAGACATGTAGAATAAAAGTTGTGCAGAATATCAAGGGCTTTCATTTAACACCAATAAAAAAGGGCTGGCCCCTTAAATTAAGGGCCAATAGCCTCTAAAAGTTTTTGCTTAATAACTCAAAAACGGTTAAGATTTTGATATGGCTGTCGCTGGAAAAGTTGCTTGTTGGGATCTCATGAAGGTCGTAACAATGTTATTTTGTAAGTGATTTGTGTAGTATGATTGTAAAAAGCTTTACATGTTGACATGTACCTGTTTTCATTTGACAAGTTAACGAAAGTCTTTGTGCGTACAACTGGCATAAAGTTGCCGCAGAAAGTATGCTGGTTTATACAGGAGGCATTAATTCATAAGAATTTTTTTTGTTGTTGGAGTATAAGCTTTTCCTTTAGGAGTTAAAGTCATTGTTGTTAAGTTCTTATAGTGCACAATCATTAAAAACGGCAATTGAAAAACAAAACATTCTTTTTCTTTTCTAGTAAACCACAAAATTTGGAATTAAAAAACTCTGTGCATTACATTTTAGTTATTAACTCCATGCATTTAAAATCTACCTTGAATCAGAGCTGCATGTGTGTGTGTACCATTACGTAAGCTCTCCCTTGCCCGCGGCCGAGAAAATCGGTTACCATGCTCGCGGCTGGACTACCTAGCGGTCAGCGGTTATCTAATACACGAGAGTTGCGTGTCTCATATATGAGTTTATTTAGCCGCGAACTCAAGAATTGTTTTAGTTTTGATTACACAAAATCTGTTGTGGATTAAACGAGTGGATGTCAAGTAAGAAATAGTTCATTTAATTAATAAAAGCAATGTCATTCTCTAAAGCAATAAAAGACATAGATCAATTGTGGGGTTTAAGTTTAAAATATATAACTTCTATTTGATAGAGTAAGGTCATTATACTGCAAACTTTTCAAATCTTCCTTGGTTCTGAGCTGTGCATTTCTGTGCGTTGTACCTTTACGTAATCTATTCTTCGTCCACGGCCGAGGAGATCAGCCACGGCTGCATTACCTAGCGGTAAGCGGTTATTTAATACACAAGATTCGCACACCGCGACTTACTCTTACATGCATATGAACGTATTTGAGTTAATATAGCCGTATATACAAGAACTATTTTAATTTTATGTTATAAAAGTTTGTCCTACTTGTATATATATTTAATTAAATATTTGAGTGTAAATGAATATTAATGAACGATATTACTCCAAATCGGAAAAATCGTAGACATGTGTATAAACTAATGGTTCGTTTGTTCAGGTAATTAAAGTACTTTAAAAACTGTACAATTAATGTTTTAAATCAACACGTCCCCTTCAAATATTAAACCTTTAAATGATGATCATCCCTCGCACATGGCTGAGGAGATCCGGCGCGAGTGGATAAGTGATCCGCCGTCGGTTCGTATTCTTCTACATGTACCTTATGACGCGTTTATGTTTCATATTTTGCAGGGACACAACTATATTTTATTATGTTTTCAACTATTATATTGGTATAAGACGAAAATATTAATTGATTTTACTTGTACAGTTGATTAAGCATTGATTTATACGACAGCGTACAAGGTAGTTTAAACATGAAATCAAATTATAATCAAAGTTCCATGTTTGCGGTAGGGGTTAGCACGATAAAGGAATGCCCTGAATTGAGGCATTCGATTATTATTTAAAAAATATTCACATGAGTTTAAACAACTTTAGATTAGATTCTATCGGTCACATATTAATCACTTCTGTAGTTTCGTTGTGGAAGCGAACTCATTGCTGCCCCCCCCCCCCCTTACCTCCCGCCCCGCTGACAGGTGCTCGCGCTGGATTTTTTTTAATTGGAGAAAAGATAACAAGATCTGTCGAAAATCATTTTTGGTGGATTCTTCTTATGTGTGACATTTTGTTTCACTTTCCCACCCCTTTGTTTATTCGGCCTGAGTCTGTGTTAATTCAATTGCCGCATGCGACCGAGAATCTTGTGTCGCTTCAGCGCACACAGCTCAGAACATTTATAGCCCCAGGTCATCAATTGTTATGTAATTGAGTAACGATTTTACTACATAAAATAATAAAATCATAATATAATCCATTTGAATTGAGTACCATGCGTATGGATTCCCATAATAAAATTTTTTTTTATTTCCTCTCTATGTTTACATTTAATTTTGTTCAAATAATTAATAAATTTTCTATCATTTAAATTGTGTGCTTCATCAAATTCTTCATCAAATACTGATTCCGATTACCTTGAAGTCATTAATTTTCCATTGGCTTTTGACAAAAGAGAGACGCCTGACCATCCAATGAAAACAAATACACAGAGTTTGATTGACAGGTTCAGCCAGGTGCAGGTCTCACCCGATGTCCGAGGTTATGTGTGCTGTTTGTACACAGCCGAATGGTCTCAGTAAGAGTCATCAGTAGGAGTTATCGATGTAAATAAATAATAAAAATACATGCCTATCAAAACATGATCGTGCAAGTTAAAGTTGATTTAGGTTTGTTCCAATAGAAATCATGTTTCACTAACTGTATTTAATATTTTTTATGTATAGCGAATTTTAATATTGTTTCAGTACTGAAACATCGCATGAAAACGTTAAATATACATTTACTCTGTAACTAGTCGTCTTTTAATACATATACCTTTCTTTTGTTTGTTAAAAATTCGTTCAATTTTGTTAAAGTAATGTAAAACACGGGCGCCATTTTGAAACAATTAACTTGTCAGAGAGTTCCGAATAAAATCTGATGAACATTTCACACGGTTCTCGCACGCTTTGCCCGAAACGCTAAACGGTTTACATGAAACTCTAAAAGGTTTACACGAAACGTTTCTCGCACGTAGGCCGCACGCTTTTTTGGTGTAGTAGAACGTTTTAGGGTCTGTAAATTTTGTCAGCACGCAATTTTAAACTTGCACACAAAAATTTAGAAATATTTTAATATAGAAGTTATCTTTGAGAAAAGTTTACGTGTTTTGTAGGCGGGTTTAGTTTAAAAAAGAAATACACTTCCTGACATGAATCACGAGCAGGCACGTAGCATCAGGGGGGGCCAGGGGGGGCCTGGCCCCCCCCCCCCCCCTCCCACTTTTTCTCGCAGCAGCAAATTTTTTGAAATTTACATATAAAAAAATGAATTATAATGGAGTTGGCCCCCCCACTTTTTTGGAAGTTAGTAAAAAATTGGTATGAAAATTAGGAAATGAGTAGTCAAATTGAAGTTCCCCCCCCCCCCCCCCCCACGGATTAGGAATTTCATGATTTGGAGGGGAAAAATTTTGGTAGGGAAGATTTTTTTTTTGAGCAGAGCCTACCCCCCCCCCCCGGATTAGGATTTTGAAGATTTTTGGAAAACTTTAAATTTCCCTTTTTTTGCTTGTCAAGATTGTTTGGATGGGTCTGGCCCCCCCACTTTCAAAAACGATGCTACGTGCCTGACGAGTATATACTGTTTATAACAATGCTTGCTACCCTTTGAAAATTTAACTCGCCATTAAACATTTCATTTTTTAAAGAATGTTTGAAACGATTACATAAACTCTGCTCGACAAATAGTTTTCCTAAAATATTTTCTTCCTTTCTTTGTTCAAAACACGTTTTATATACAGGCTTTCAATCACAACACGTTTTTATAACAAAAGCAGAACTGAAAGTATAGTCATTATAATCGTTTGACACCATATGACATATATTTTCAACTAGCAGCAACAACGGAAGACCTACTCGGGGCTTTGCCACGAGCTCTGCTCTAGTTATATCTATTAGTGTGAATTGCGTAAATAAGAACTTTGAGTTGCTTAAATAAGAACTTTAACACTAACAGTTATATAGTACATCAGGATCGACCATATATCTACAGAATATACAATCAATAGGCAAAAGAACACTGTGCAACTGCTTGTAAAGCTGATAATAAATCAGTCATAACAGATGCTACAAATTAAAAGAGAGCTGTGTAATGTATATATAGTCTTATATGCATGTATTAAGGCAGTGCGCAGAAAGAATAAATTATAGCTCTACAATTCTTCATTTCGTGGTGAAGTGAGTCTTTAAAAAATATTCGAAATAAAATAAATCAAGAAATAACATTTACTAAAATTAGTGGAATATGAATTTGTGAGTACATTTGTATATACGGAGTAGTCACGGAAATTTAGAATTTTTGTTGATATTCAGTGTATTTTATTCCACGTCTTTACAATATATATATATAGCTATTTCTTAGAAGAGAGTTCTTATATAAATAGCTAAATAGATTGTAAAGGGCCTCCACCCTCACCACCACCACCCCCAAGAATTCCATATCACAAATTAAATAGCTTCTCTTAGGTAGCTGCAGAAGTTACCGTTCCGCAGCTACTCAAAGGTCACTATATATTTGATCACATTGACATTATGATAAATGATGAATTATTGTCCTTTCAGCTCGGATAGCTGGGTTGCCGGTGCGATTGTGGGTGGGGTGTTCGGCTTCATTGTCTTAATCACAATAATCTACATATGTTGCCAAGCCGGAAATTGCTGCTGTAAAAGTCCCAAGCCTTATCACCGCCACAGAGCCATCAATCCTATTTGTAAGTATATCAGGCAGTCAGTAATCAATGTATGCATGTATTGTGTTTTAATCTCCTCCTCTTTGATGAAAAAGAGGACCAACTGTTGTCTGTTGGTCGGTTTAATTGTCGCTTTGCATGATAAGTATCTTAAGATCCCATCCATTGATACACTGGTGTACCTAATGAGGAGTAGATCACCTTTGAGATCACGAAGTCAGATAACAGGAATCATCTTAAGTCTGATATGGCTAGCAGACTGAAAGTGCTGTCCAATTAATATCTATATCTTGAGAACAGTTAAAGCAATATCAGCTGTATTTTTTAGAATTTTATTTTGCTGCAAAAACCTGCTAGTATGATAAGTCTGCATATAACTTAAACTTTTATGATAAATAAGGTTTGAAAAAATCATTAATTTTTGTCAAAGGAAACGTTTCTCTTCTAAGTAATATGAAGCAAACCAATTTTTGTACAGGACGACAATAATTCAATTTTGCTCCAATTAATGCTTCTTAACGGCCTTTTCCACAAAAAACATGGCTAACAGAAATTTAAAAACCGTGCTACCCTTAGGTTTGCCCCGGATCTGCCCAAAGTCCGCCCCACAGACCCAGAGCAGACCCGAGCAGACACAGAAAGCGGACCCATTGTTGGCTGGGGTCCGATTTCTGTTAGGTTGTGTCTGGTCTAAATTGTATAAGATTCCTAACGTTTTGAGGGTCAAAGGTGAAGGATTCTTGATAATAAAGATATTAATGTTATGATTAAATATATTATAAATATAACATCTATTATTTATCAGTAACTTATAATTACCTAGAAGTTGAACAGTTGGCCTTGTTGCATGGGCCATCAGAATATTTTCAGATCGAGAGCTACAGATTTGCAGCCAGTTTTATGTTGTTATTTAATGTTTGCTTTTGATTTAGTGGCTGTTAAATTCCAGAAATTTTATGAATATATTCTATTTTCAATCAGCCCATATTTATACCGCCGGGAATGTTCAGTCAAGACCTGTGAGTGAGATTTCCAGGACAGGGATACAAATTCAAACAGTGAGTTATCATTCTCTATACATCAATATTCGGCAATCCTCAAAAGCTGAAAAAATGGTGTATGCAGGACAATATTATTAATGATTTACAAATAAACGTGTACATGTATATACAGTACCAATAAAGTTGCAGAGTTTTGCAAGTATATACTATTATACAGTAATATACTGTGGAATCCTTTAGAATCATTTTAAGAAGACCTTGGACTTTCAGTAGGATGTAAAACTATCTTTTCGTACGTCAAAACAAGTTAAAGTTGACCCTGGTTTCAAGTGAAATATACACAGATTGCGTAGTCTTAGCTCAAAAGCCAGAAAAACCTTGTTGATTTCAAAGAACCATGGCTGAATGGCCTGCAGTAAAATAGACAGGCCTACGTCACATTGCAGTTCTACCAACTACCGAAAGTCCAAACTCCTGTTAAAATGGTTCTAAAATTCGCGGGTGTCAGTTTTCGCGTATTGGCAATTTTTAAGATTTGCTTGACGTATGACTGTATATTTAAATTTTTCATGTCTTTGTTCGGGATAAGACTATGACTCGATTTTATAACGTTTAGTCCAATACAGCTCAATATTGCCAATTTCAATATTTAATGGACAGGTACAATTGCTGAAACTTATATGAACAAAGTAATAAGGAATCATTCTTTGAATATTATGAGGTGATCAAATACAGTCGGGAGTGATCGAATTTATCGAGCTTTATTGGAATGATCACCCAGAACGTATTTGATCACTTCAAAATACTAATAGAATGATTCCTTAAGTAATGAAGTTTATTTCATAATTCGTTGGGAATGTTACTGATGATACTCACCAAATCCACGAAAATTTAGTCCCTACGAATACTGATAACTCAACCATTACGTTAACTTTATCATTTCAGGGGGATCTGAGGAGCAATTACTCACCCAGGGGAAACGCCCCGGTGGACACCCCGTGTCCCCCATACGAACCACCCCCTACCATTCCGGGGTATCGACCCCAGATTAATGTGGTGTCGGACATCATGGGGGGTCGCATCATGTCACCGCCCCCACCCTACATCGAGTCACGTGACATCAATCAAGATGTGTTAACGGAACTTTGAAACCGTGTGCCAAAATCTTTACATTTTATCATGGTGCTGATTTTCATTATTTATTTACATGACAACTGCGTCCCTCCTTCCAAAATTCACAAATTAAGGCTTTAAGCTTGTATTTGAATACAATGTATTACATGTATATTTTTTATTATAAATATACATGTATAATTATGCAGAATTGTTATTTAATTTTTGTATTTTTTTATATTACTCTCTTCCCAAATTCATTTTTTTAAACCAATAGAATCTAAACGCTTTTAATTGTTACATTTTATTTGTATATTTGTTATTATTTATATACTGCATGGCATGAAGTGTTGTTTAAACTTTTGTACTATTTTTATTTTTTATGCTTCTGATACCATCAGACATGGCTTGAAATTATATATATTATTTACTATCGGGTGAGTATCTCATGATATGTACATGTCCTGTGCTTCTACGTGTAATAATTATATGACATGCAGGCACATAGCATCAGGGTGTGCCAGGAGCGGGGGGGGGGGGGGGGGGGGGGGGAGCTGGCCCTAAACTTATTCTCGCAGCGAACATTTCTTCTTAAATTTACATATTAAAAAATTAATTATCATGGAGTTGCCCTTCCCGTCACTTTTTTGGGAGTAAGGAAATAAAGAGTGAAATTAAAGTTATAGGTATACTTTAAAATTTGGGGGGGGGGGGGGGGGAGTTTTTTGTTTCTTTTTGCTCGTCAAGATTTTTGGATGAGTCTGCCCCCCCCCCCTTTTTAAAAACGATGCTACGTGCCTGTGTGGCTCGTCTTAATCTGTGATATTCTCATACAGGGCATCATTAATCGGAAATCATTTTTTAAGGAGTAGACTGTAAAGTCAAGTTTCATTTTTTGATCGACTAGCATAGTACTTTTTAGGGAACTTCACTGATTTACCTGATGTGATAGGTATTCAGTTAAGTGTTATCAGTACATGTATAGTACTTTGGTTTCACCGATATATGTGGGGATAAATTTTTGTGAATTTTATTAGCGAAAATCACAGTTTTAGGGATAAAATTTAAAATTCGTGGCACCAAAGTACTATCAATTTAATATGTTAATAGATATTGAAATGAAATCAACTGTATAGTCTATTTTCATGGATCAGCACAACAGCGAAATCAACGAAATATTAGTGTTCAACGAATATATTCAATTTGATGCAACTACATGTATTTCCATTGCATTACTTTACTTTCCTAACTAAGTTAACAGGACAACGGTTTGTCTCTTCATTACATGAACTTGGTTTGAAAACAGATGACTTCAACCCTATTATTGATAAATGGTTTCATTTGTTATGCATTGCATGAGGATATGATATACAATGTATATCGCCATGCATAGATGTATCTGTTATATTTTTACATACACTTCACATTATTTGATATTTATTTCATTTTGAAAATGAAGTAATAAAATATGTGAAATTGAAACGATTTCATTTTGTATGTTGGTTTTTTTTTCAAGAATCTTATACCTTATTCTTCGCACGTGTTTGAGTGTGCTGCAAATACGGTATCATTTACAAGAAATAACACGTCAGTTCATTGATATACAAATAATACAAACAAATGAATAAAAAGTAACATATATAATAATTGTATTTTCTAATATTCGAGAAAACATTGTTGTTTCAACATTAGTTAACAATTTGTTGCAATTTCCATCAATTAAAAAGTGAATAATGACGCAATATTTACGTCACTACAGTCCAATCCAATCGGGTAAAAAGAAGTCTTTGAAGTCTTTACTGAATTGCTTTCTCAGGCCAGATCCTTGTTTTGCGGGCCACTTAAAGTAGGTCACATTGCCCCCAGATAACCACCCACCCCACCAACCAAACGTCCCCACTGTTGTGATCACGTGATCACAAGCAGCTAACAACGCCATGTCCTTATGTGCACCATGCTTTGGATCACTGTAAAAAACATTGGTAAGGTTCCGTAGGTGTTCCTGGACCCAACGTATCTCTAGAGAACAGACGATGTAAATGATATTTGAAATGTTCTGGAACTTTGCAATTGCTTTGTGAAGGTACTCCGGTGTTGCTACCTGATAACCATATGACGCAACACTCCTCATCATGTCCCCTCGTCTGACGTGAACTCCAACAAATGTGACGTCATCACGGCGAGTATAATTATGTTCACGTGATATTTTTTCTAGTGTCCGATTGGCCCATTCTCGTATGCTTGTCCTAAAAGTCAATTGCTTCCGCAAGTTTGCCTGCACGTTTTCAAAATATTTCCAAGACTGCAAATACGTAATTAATGTGTATCCTTTGGTGAGGTCTAAGTTTAGCAGACTAGGGTCATAACCACAGCATTGTTTCTCTTTACGGTAAAACGTGGCATCACATTTTCGAACATCCGGTAATATTTGTAAAGTGGTGTCATTAAAAAGATTAAATACACTCAACAATGCATCGTTTTTCGGGATGATGTAGGGTATATTTTTCATTTTGGCAATTCCATATATGGATGCAAAGACGAATAATCTGTTACCCACATTACCCTTCACGGGGCCACAGAGGAACCCGGAATAAGTGGAAGGCGTCCGAGATGCATTGCTTACACGTGTATTATTGGTAGGCTTATATTTAGGTGATGGTGGATCGATTTTCATGTGTGGCGTTTTCAATACGGGTAGCTGGTCATGGAACTCGGGAGTTTGTACGAGGAGGTATCCAAGAAAAAAGAAAAATCCGGCTATGATTGCAACTGAAATGAAAAGTTATGAATAACAATATAGAAAAAAAGGGTTAAACTTTGTAGAATCTTAAATCAAAACGATCATTTTTACTATACTATTTCTAAATTAAGATATTAAAAAAAAATCGTTTTACCTATCTGAAATCTTCTTCCATTTTTGTCTGTTCGTTCCATTAAATACACAAATGTAGATCTCTCTCAGTTATTTGAACTCTAAGGTGTGACCCCGAAACTGTCTATTTTTAGACCACCCTTTTCTTCTCTCTTTCAGTGTCAAATTTTAAATCACGTTGATAAAATATACATAGAATTTCACAGGGATATAACCTGGATTTTATCGTTGTTGGGAAGATAAAATTGGTGGTAGGGCATTTTCTTCTTTTGAGTCCATAAACATTGAACATTTTGTAAACCTCTATGATTCATAGACTCAATAAAGAGATTGAAAGCCGATACATGTTATTAGAAATCTGTGTATAGTTTACAATAATGAAGTAGTACGTGTCTTTTCTATCATATTACCCCATTTTCATAAGAGTGAAACAAAATTAATTTTTTTGAAAAAAAAAAACACGACAGTGTCGTTTAGTACAAGTTTTGCTTTCAGAAGAGAAAAGGGTGGGATACTAGAAATACTTAAACATAAAGCTTAAAATAATTGCAGCGCCGAATGCAGATTAAGTAAACGTTACAGTGTAACGTGTATATGTATAAATTTACGTAGTCAGTACCAGTTAAACATTCAATAATACTATATGCATGTAAATCATTAATGCATCACACGATCGATCATCCTGCAATAATCATGCAGCGTCATTAATTTTCTCTATTTTTGAATTTCATGATTTTATTAAATTGAAATTTCATTTTTTTTAAATATATTTAACATATAAATTCGGATACATTTATCAGTATCCAACCCATTTCGGATAAAAGAAGTCCATAAAATCTTCACTAAAGCCTTTCCTTAGTACCGTTCCGTCTCTTGCAGGCCACTTATAGTAAGTAACGAGACCCCCAGAAAACCACGCTCCCCACCAACCGAACGTGCCCACCGTGGTTATCACGTGATCACAGGACGCTATGAGCGCAAGGTCGTTTTCTGGGTAAGCATTGGGGGTGTTGAAATAAACTCGCTCAGCAATTTTGGGCATATTGGCCTTAATCCAAGTCAAATCTGTGGAACAAACCACATAGATAACAGTTAGAAAATTGTTGAAATGGTCCACTGCCTTGTAGAGGTATTCAGGGGTCGCCACTTCGTGACCGTACGTGTTCTTCATTGTCATGTCACCTCGTCGTATATGCATGGCAACCAAGACTACGTCACGACGGGATGTGACGTTGAATTTTTTTAGAACTTCTGCTATCACATTTTCTGCAGATGCAATGCTCTTTGGCTTGAAAACCAATTGTTTCTTAAGTTGTTCTTTTGCATTTTCAAAGTATTTCCATGACTGCAGGTAGGTAATGACTCGATAAGTCTCCCCAGGCCGGGGGTTAAAGTTCAATACCCGGCTGTCAAAGCCACAACACAAACTTTCTCTTCTATAAATTGTGACATTACAAATGGCTTCCACTTCGTCTGTAATGAGTAGATTTGAGTCGTTGTGCGTAAGAAATATTTGGTTGATCACGTCTTCAGTATGGATGACGTATTTCATTCCTTTAAGATACGCGATGCCGTATAAAGATGCAAACTGAAAAAGTCGATTTCCTATCCTACCAATATTGTAGCCGCATAAGTATATTGGTTTTCTTAAAGCTTGAGATTTTGTATTCCTTTCTGCATTTCTGTTATTCTCATTAATTGAGTCGTCGATGGAAACCAATATACGTGACGGGAATTCCTCACTGACGTCATTTGATCGATGATGACGAAACAAAACCGCTAGACCAATCAAAAGAGACAGAAGGACAAATAAACCTGAAACAGAGAGATTGTTCATAAATATATAAAGAATATATCGAAAATATATTGCAGAGAATAAAATGTTTGTAAATACAGAAAGAACACGTCTTAGTTTGAATCAGAATTTGATGATTTGACCCGCTGTATTTGTATGTTGTATTGTTCATAGATCCCAACAAAGCCGAATTGTCAACTTTGCAATATGTCACAGATGATGAAAGAATCATTTTGGAAAAAAATAATGTAAAATCTGAAAACATCTGTGAAGGATTACTTTGGTTTACGTACATGTATTTCAATCAGATTATATCTATCCTTGTTTTCGATCAACATCTTGACAATAAGAAAATCCGACAACGTCATTTATTTTACTTTATCTTTCTGAACACAGTCATACCTCGGAAAAAGATAATCGATAATTTTGTCTGGCACAGAAACTATGTACCAAAGATTGACAAAGGGTACAAACAAATATAACAAAAACATAATTTAAAATTTTTAGTAAAGTTTAAATAAAGTTGAATTTCATAAAGTTGAAATACCTTGAAGTTTACGGGTCCGGAAAATGGCAGACATGAGTAAAAATGGAAGAACTAAAAGGAGCCCCTTGGCTTCAATTCATTGGCGGATCAAGGTATATTCACACATGCACTCTGTTGGCGATCGTGTATTATCTTGACAGGCAAAACGTAGTGAGGTTTTTCAGGGTATCAAATACAACTCGGTATCAGCAACGGTCAGGGTAAATCAGGTGTTTTAAATCCGGGTTCAGTACGTTTGTTCCATCATTGAAAGTAGGGTATGTTAAGTAGCTCGAGTAGAAAAATTCTGGTCCTTTTTGTGAGACGGAAAGTCGTGCGAGAGTCTGACGTTGACATAGTCAGCACAAGGAGTGCTCGATATATAATTATACATAGGAAACGAAGCGTACATACATCTTTGTATGTTAATAACAAGAAAATAATTAAAAGAGAAGAAGAAGGTCGATTGAAGTAAAGATTTTATAACAAAGAACATAATTATGCAACGGCTTGAATGAGTATTCTAAGAAAAAACGATAAAGCGGATGTTACTTCATATAAAAAAAACACCAAAATGTTTCATTGACTTATGAAATAAAAGAAGATAATTATAGATCAATTGTTCGAGTTGATACATTGTTCGACAACGAATAACAACATCCGTTCTTTTTTTGGTTTGGTTTTTAGTAAAATTCATATCAAGATCAATCAAGGTTCTTAAAAATACAACTCATTTTGATTAAAGCAATTGCCACATTGTGAATTTTGTGTGAGTAAAATTAACGGTAACAAAAATTTACCTCATTAGTTACTATTTAAAAAGATCATGTGTTTACCCAGTTAAACGATCGTACAATACACAGAACTGTAACAATACAACTTTAACCTATTGGAAAAATAGGTATATATCGTAACCTTTCACAATATTTTTCTTCTGGACGATCTAAGCTGTCATGGATTTAGACAAATTGGACCAAACCTCTGTTTTTCATTAAATGAGATTTTGTTAGGTCACCTCCATTCATTGACATGCGCGGATCCAGAAATTTTTCTCAGTAATGAGGTCTTGACCCCTCCCCCCCCCCCCCCCCCCCGCCCCCCCCCCCCCCCCTTTCAAGATCTGCGCATTCACATACATCTTCAAGTTGGCTATTTATTAGCTTACGACTTATTTTAGATTAGATTTATTTTTTCTTTATTATAATCAGACGTTAATTCATAAAGTTTGTATTATGATATTCATTATATGTAACAAAATTGTTTTACCTTTTATTCTGCACACAGTTGGGGATAAAACCTCTTATTGCTTGGCCGTGTGTATATACTAACTTTCTGATTTTCTATTCCTTTCTGAGAAAGGTTTAAAGGAGTTACAATAAGAAACGCAGTGTGTTGCGTATAGGAAAAATTGAAATATTTCTTTCAATAAAAAATGAAGAAAATATTTCTTCTTTACACAGGTTGAGACCACTATATTTTTTGACGTCGGCATAAATTTGCATACTAAATTAACCATCTGTTTACTTTTATCGACAAACCAATCAGGTGAATGAGTTGCAAGGCATTGTGGGCTACTACAAGTTTCAGTGTATACAAAGCGTATTGAAACTATATACCAAATTGAATAGTCCTTTGGGAACTCATTTTGAATGATTTTTCAGAATTTATGAAATGAATATGGGCAATTATGTCTGAACCTAAATTTTTATGCTCACATTTAAAAGATATTGCATATTAGGACTTATATTAACCTATATAAATACCCCATTGTCAATGTTCAAAAGAGAGGTACGTCCTATTGAATTAGAAGAGTGAGTATCGTTTTTTCACGTAATACCCCATATTTGGGACAAGATTAATAGAATGCGCGTTGATATTTTCTTCAGGGACATTCATCAGAATGCTTAACGGACAAAATAAATATGCTGCATAGCTTGAACTTCTGCGTTTGTATATTTGTGCATTCTACTACCGTGACTATTCACGTATGTTAAAAATGTACAGTTACGTGTAATCATTTCTAGTGCACAATAATAAAGCCACCAATACACAATTGTGCAGGTTTTTCTTATCAAAATCTGTTTGTACTTGTTTGCATATGTTTGTCAGTCGTTTGATACAGATTATTTTTGAAGCAACAATTGATCAAGTAAAACAACAGTATTTTTCAATGTCAGCATGGAATAAAGTTAATGGTACGTAATCTTTCCTTTTTTACTTTCTAATGTAAAAATCAAGGTGTACAAACATTCCGGCAAGCAAATAAATATTGTGAATAAAACAGACAAAAACCACGTGCGTTTGTTGAATCGTAAACACGTTTTAGACCGTCATGCATTGCAACTCATTCACTGGATTGGAGAATCTGTTTGACGAAAATACGGTCACGTGTTAAATAATGCTATCCATATAAGGTAGTGTACCCGACCTGTTACAGTTGGTAGAAAAATGGGTTGCTTTTCCATTTTTTTTTTTAAATTTTTTAATAACACAAAAGACAAAAAATCAAATTATAGCCTCTTTAATGTTTTATCCTGGATTTCAACCCTCAAAATATATCATATACACAGAATTCTGATAAATATATTTCAAAAAAAAAAATCATCAAAGTTATTGACATTTCAAAGGCAAATATAATCGATTACTAACAAACAAACGGACGATTAATTTAACAAAACAAAACTCCTAAAAGAAACCATTGGATTAAAGGTATTGCTTCAAATGATGTTCTTTTAATGTGAAAATATATCTGAAAACATATTTGAACATTTCAATAACCCTTCTCATTTTCATCATAAAGCTTATTTTATCTTTAAATGTTAAGAAACCCTTGCAGACCCCCCCCCCCCCCCAAAAAAAAAACAAAAAAAAAAAAACAAGAGGCCCATGGGGCCACATCGCTCACCTGAGCAACAATGGGCGTTCAAAAGATATTGTGCCGTATGGTCCCTCGGTAGAATAACAAAAAATAAATATTGTAAAGTATTCGAATTTTACACTTATTTTTGCATACACGTAATCTTTGACATTGTACCTTCATGAAATACTATTTTTTTTTTACAAAAATAAGAAAATCCTACGCAAGATATAAAACTAAACATTTGGTAGGAGTACACTGTTAAGTTGTTAACTTCCAATTCCCTATATTTTCGTTCTGCCCACCCCCCCCCCCCCCCCCACTTTGTAAGGCGATCAAAATATATGAAAGCATAAAGGTACATTTTTTCATCAACTACTTACTAGTTATTGTATTTTTAAAAAGATAATATAATAGTTATTGTTTTTTATTTTAAAAATCCTACATGTATAGATGTGAAGAAGAAAATTGTACCTCAATGTGCTCAATTCCTCAAATTAATCAAAGTACTGAAAGTACTGAAAAGCGCTAACCTAGCTTGGTTCTAAGAAAATTTACTGTGTGCAAGCGTAGGCGGAAATGAGCCTTATTGAAATTTTGGTTTATGTTTAATGAATATCAATTTAAAGTATCGAAGGCCAGATTTCTTTAAATATGTGTTACTTTCTGAAGATGATGTGAATTAAAGCTGAACACGACTTGTATATGGATAATTGCCTGAAAAAAGATATGTTAAAATCACAAATTATACCTTTTGAACAGTAATTTATCACAGTTTTTGACATTTTCTTTATTTTACTTTACTTTACTTTATTTTATTTTTCTATATTTTAGCTTCTGAATACGCACTATATTTTTTCATCACTGCATAGCATCCCGTGCTGATGTACGTAAGCCCCGCAAACCAATCGTATCTACTCGGCCATTTCCGTCACCCAGATAACTGGTTCCCTATACCTCTTACCAGTTTAAATTATGTATATTTCTGCTCATAGAGGGCAGTTATTCCTTGCACCGGAAATAGAAGTCTAACGACAATAAAGCGCTGAGCTATGCTTAGCGCTTTAAAAACATTCAAAAAATTTATTTGTCTTCTCCATTATAATTAAATGACTGCTATTTACTTCGCGTACAAACCAGGATAATTTTCCGATGTGATAACTTCTTAGGAATAGCGATAATTACTCTATCCCCGCAACAGAAATGCGTCAGAACTATGAAAACTGTTTTAAAGATGTCGTTTTTATTTACCCGTGTCTGAAAAACTATCAAAATTGATGTAGATTTCACATTATTTATTGTATAAAGAGGGGGCCCCAGAGAGTCGGTATATACAGAAGACCATTCTTTATTTTGTTTGTACAAGTATTTAACATACTCTAATTCATATAGAATTTCTAATGTTCAACCAAAATTTCAGCGTCAATCGTAGAATTATAAGCAAGATACAGAGCTCACAGTTCGCCTAGGTTTGAGTCATATTTTGTTCCCATGAGTTTATTACATTCAACTTAAGATTTTTAACTTGGTATTTCCTATTCAGCATTTAAAATGGAAAAAAAAAGAATGGCCTAAGATTTTCAATTCTTTTATTCACTCAAGACCAGTTCACTGGTATTTGAGGTTCAAAATCAGTTTATATATACAAATGTACACAAACACAGTCAAGGATCACATGTACAGTAGGAGTAATAATGACGAAGAAAGGTTAAGTTTACAATACAATAAGTTGTTAAAGTTGGTTTCTGGAAGAACAGACTTTGAAAATTTTCTTAATAAATATTGACAATTCTTTTTACTTTTTTAATCTTTATAGTTTTTAAGATCTGTGTACATTGTACAAACATAGAATTGTGAGCAAATCTATGTATCTTGCTTATAATTCGAAGCTTAACACTTAAATATGGTTAGTATTAAATAGAAATTGTAAACAATTAAACACAAGAAACATGCACTATAACAAATAAAGAACACAATTTATTTTTTGTAATCATATATATATACATGTTTATTCCTACATATTTCCGTCAGCGATATCAAACTCTATTTAAACTGAATAAACTCGAGAAAATGCCGAGCATCTCAACAAAACCTATTGCATTAATCTACCATTACGCAAAAGATAAGATAATGCCGATTTACCGATAGAATGAATTGTATTTCAGAACTTTTTTTATACATCAGATTTTGC
Organism: Magallana gigas; assembly: GCF_902806645.1. Taxonomy (NCBI): domain Eukaryota; kingdom Metazoa; phylum Mollusca; class Bivalvia; order Ostreida; family Ostreidae; genus Magallana; species Magallana gigas. Next base: position 50,917 of record NW_022994815.1, read on the forward strand.
TTAATTTGCGCAGGTAAACAGTTAACTGTTTGATTTACCGAAGTCTCTGTTTGATTTGATACGTAAAAATCACGAAATACAGACGATAGTTCCCAGGTTACAAAGCATAAATAATGAAAACGAAACGAAAATCAGAACAAGCTAACACCAACGTCATGTGTGAAAACTGTCAACGCATTGAAATATTTAGCCTCAATTTACTTCACAAAATCGGCACCAATATATTTTGCATGTTTCAAAAATTTCCCTTCATTCGCGAACTGTTGCACAACAAGCAAATTCATCATAGTCAGATATCGACCCATAATGTCATAGCTGCTTTAAACAAAGAACCTCGTTTTAGAAGTATGGATAACGAGTCTTGGTAAAATGGGTATGCAAACCCAGGCCGTGGCAAAATAAAAGCCGGTGCAGATCGGCAATCGTCAATTCCAAATACGCATTATTTTGCAGCAATATTTACAGCAAATACAAATATACTGGTCCATCAAATATCCTGAAATTTTAATGAGATTGGCAGATCGATAACTGCGAATCTTTTGTTATGCCCAGGCCAACCAAGTCTTGTCTACCCATTTTACCGGATACCGAACCTATCGGATGCCGAACCCGAAGCTATTAAACTGATTAAAACACGCCTTTCCTTTATTATTATTTTCGTAATAACTCAGATTTGAAACAGAATTAGACCTTAATTTTTGCAATTTATATTTTCCTTCCCATAATGATAATTTATGCTAAACTACGATGAATTGGAATCAGTAGTTTTTGAGAAGAAGATTTTTAAAAATGCACCCCCCTTTTTCTACAGTTTCAAGGTTTTCTCCGCTTTGAATATAGATCGGACTTTTATTTCTGCAATTTATATTTGGCCTCCAATAAGGATGCTTTGTGCCAACTTTGGTTGAAATTGGATAAGCGGTTTTAGAGAAGAAGTTCAAAATGTAAAAAGTTTACAGACGGACGGACGGACAGACGGACAGACGGACGACGGACAAAAGGTGATCAGAAAAGCTCACTTGAGCTTTCAGCTCAGGTGAGCTAAAAAACAAGAAAAAAAAACGAAAAAAAAAACAAGAAACCCCCCCCCCCAAAACCCCCAAAATACATAAACAAAAACAAAATACAATCACAACCCAAAACTATCAAAATGGACTCTAGGATTAATAATGCCAAAATTAGCCAGAAATGCAAAAATTTAAGATTAAGAGAGGGTTCGGGAGATTATAGAAATTAATCACACTTTGTAAATTATTAACAGGCTTAGAAATAAGTACTTTTTGATTTTAGACGGCATATTATAAAAATTACTATGATAATCCCTCTTTGAAAAATGAAAGTAATATGGAAGGGGCAGAGGTAATGTAGTTTTATGACTTTAGTAAATATAATTAGGTGAAGTTAAGGTCTTTCTCTAATTTAAAAGAAAACAATTAACTGTATTACATACTAGTATAAGTATAATAGTAGGGTGATCTTTTAAGATAAGTTTCAGTTTCGTAATTCTATAATGTAATTTAAAGAAATTTGAATATTGCAGACCCCCCCCCCCCGCCCCGCCCCCCGCCCCCCCCCCCCCCCCTCCCGCATGTCGAATGAGTCCCGTAATGAGTACAAAACAGTTTTTGCTCCATAGGCCCAAAGACCAAAAGGGACTGAGGATATGGCCGTTGAAAAAAAAAGACAACCCATTCATACTATCCTACGCAAGTAGGTAAAAAAGAAAAAAATTAAGTTTGTAAGACAAGCATAAATTTGGAACTCTCAATGAAAAATTATTTTTAAAAAAACGAGTGTAGCAACCAAGAAAAAGCTGTAGAGAACATTGTGTGGCTAACACCAAGAGGCTTGATTAGAAAAAGGCAGTTAATTGACATAGCTGAGGTGAATTAATCGATTCTTATAAATCATAGCTACATTTCATACGTCTTTTGAATTTATTATGAGAATGACTTAAACCAAGTTTAGGCGAAAGTATGAAGTCAATTAAATAAACTGTTAATGCTATTTTTTTAAAGAGTTATACGCCCTTCAAAAGAAATTTATGCGATTATTTTTTACAAAGTGTAACATTTTGTAAATATGAAAAATATCATTGATTGATGAATGCATTATATGGTACTAGAATCTTTAAGCATCACATTCCAATCCAGTGAGGCAAAAAATAGTCAGAATAATCAGCACTAAATGTCTTTCGAAGTTTTCCGCCTTCCTTGGCGGGCCATTTGTAATATATGACGGTTCCATTGTTTAGCCAGCTAGACCACCAACTGAACGTGCCCACTGTTTGAATAACGTGATCAGAAAACGCAAGAAGAGCCATGTCTACTTCCGGTGAATTTCCGACAATGAATTCTACTTTGATGTTTTGGGGCATGTATTGTTTTGACCATTCTAAATCCAATGTACAAACAGTAAAAACTGTATTCGAGTAGTTTTGGAAAAACGTGACTGCACGTGAAAGATATTCAGGCGTAGCTACGTCATAGCCAAGAGGGTCCGTTAACATATCCCCTCGACGTATGTGCACACCTATAAAAGTGACGTCACTTCGTGACGTAAAGTTGAATTTTTTCAAAATGGCCTCTTGAATTGAAACTACTTTATCTCGAATGTGTTTTCTGAACGTTAATTGTTCACGCAATTCCCGATATGAGTCGTTGAAATATTTCCAAGATTGCAAACCCCATCCAATCCAAAGGTTGGAATTTACCGTGAAGTTTTCCAATCGAGGATCATATCGACTACACCATCTCTCAAACCGCTTGGGGACTGTTTTACATTCCTTCAAATCTGGCAGTAACAAAAGCCGGCTGTCATTTTTCAGCTCAAAAATAGAATCAACAAGACCCTTCTGACGAATGACGGACAGCATATCCATTTTAGCCGCGATGCCGTATCCTGAGGCAAACTCGAATAAATGATTGCCCAATCTCCCCATGGTACCAGTGCACAATAAAAATTTGGATTTCGTTGTCGTCGAAGAAGTTGGAAGTTCCACGGTTTTCATGGTAACGCTTTCCAATGCATTTGATGTTGATTGTTCGTAAGTTGAATTTCTTCCCATCGATGTCTGATTTAGATTATTATTTTCTTCGACAATGAAGCGGTGGTAAGACATGGACTCTATTCTCTTCGCTGACGTTGAATTGATTACAAAGATTTTACTAATCATGTCAGTGTTGATATCACTCGGGCTAAAGCCTCGGGAAAACATTTTGTTCAACAATGAGAACCTCTGGGCAACGTGATTACAGTATAGTATTCCACAGACGACGAATATGTAGACAAACAATAGGACACCTGTAACATATAAAACATTCATCAAAAGGTTAAATATAAAAACCCTTGTCTTCTTCTTTTTTTTTTTTTTTGAAACATTTCTTTAAATATTTTTAACTCACACTTTTATAACAAAAATCAAAAAACTCATATTCCTTTGAAATTCTGAACAAATAGCAAAAATGTCAAATAAGCAAAATATTGAAAGAAGACACGTACTTATATACAATGTAGGTACGGTGTATCTCGTAATTCAAATCAAATAATTCTGAAAAGATGGGGTGAAAAACATCAATTAAGAGGGCTCGATGGTCGTGGCCATTTTTAGACTGTATTGATCTCTTTTAGAAGAAGAGCTCTATACAAAAATATAGGAAAGTACCTCAAAAATTTAAAAGGAAAAATATATGTATTTTTTCTTTACTAAATAGAATCATTTAACAAGGCCTTGGACTTTTAGTAGGATGTAACTGTCAAAACAAGTTAAAATGACGCTAGTTTGAAGCGAAATGCAGACCGATTGCGTAATCTTTGCTCAAAAGCCAGACAAATCTTGTTGATTTCAAAGAGCCATGACTGAGTGGCCTGGCCAGCAATGAAATAGACAACTACCGAAAGTCCAAGCTCTTTTTAAAATGGTTCTAATAGTATACAGCTACACAAATCGTATCTTTAAATTTTATGTAAATCTGATGGTTAATATGCTGAGCACCGAGCCTCCTTTTTTAAAAAGCTTACCCTTGATATATACTCCATACATGTCTCCGCTACTAGTGTCAGGATATAGCTACCCTTTGTTTTTGAGTCTAGGCGCAATCACACAGGCATAAATAAACGAGCAGGCCATATTGACTGCATCTATCGGCCATCTGTACAAGCTTCTGGAAAATAAATATAATTGATATTCATACGTATGCGTTACCTATTTTGTAATGATATATCAATGCGATCAGCGAAGATGCGTTTGATACACCGTGGGGATCTCCCATTGAGAGAATGTCCATAGCAGCTTGCTGTCGATGTTAATATTGAATATTCAAAAACAATTTGCATGCCAAGGTATTTGGCATAAATCATAATAATAACTTTACAAAGATATATAGGGGATGGTATAAAGTCCACGTGTACTTGTTTTCCGTTATGAATTATAAAAATGACCCTTTCTTGAATATTTTTATTCATTGATAATGACTTCCAATTTTTGACAATACATAAACTGCCATGCAATGTTATTCCCGTAATAATATTTTTGGATGTAAAATATATTCTCATATAGTAAATTCAAAATTTACAAAATATAACAGAATGATCATAATTGAAGAAAGGGTTTATTTACAAGATGTCCAGTCTAATTTTTTTGTTTGTTTGTTTGATTGGTTTTTTTTTAAAGAAACCCGAGATATTTTACACAACCCCTGTCTATGGTTCCAAGGCCTCATATGTGCTCCAGGGTACGGAGAGGATAAGTAAGTTAGTAAGTAAGTAAGCAAGTAAGTGAATGGGTAAATACGTAAGTAAGTAAGTAAGTGAGTAAGTAAGTGAGTAAGTAAGTAATTATGTAAGCAAGCAAGTAAGTGAGTAAGTAAGTGAGTAAGTAAGTAAGTAAGTGAGTGAGTAAGTATAAGTACGTAAGTAAGTAAGCAAGCAAGTAAGTAAGTGAGTAAGTAAGTAAGTAAGTAAGTGAATAAGTAAGTAAGTAAGTGAGTGAGTAAGTGAGTGAGTACGTACGCAAGTAAGTGAGTAAGTACGTAAGCAAGCAAGTAAGTGGGTAAGTAAGTAAGTAAGTAAGCAAGCAAGTAAGTGAGTGGGTAAATACGTAAGTAAGTAAGTAAGTGAGTGAGTAAGTAAGTACGTAAGCAAGCAAGTGAGTAAGTAAGTAAGTGAGTAAGTAAGTAAGTGAGTAAATAAGTGAGTAAGTAAGTAAGTGAGTAAGTAAGTGAGTGAGTGAGTAAGTAAGTAAGTGAGTAAGTAAGTAAGTAAAAAAGTGTCTATTGTTCCTTGTAGATAAAGCGGACGGCTAGGTTGTTTGTTAATGATAAAATTATATAATTAGGGGTCATCATCCTGACCACTAAATGCAACATTATATCATTAGTAGACAGTGTATGATTAAAGGTTGCTACATTGCTTTCATTTCCTCAATAAATATATGACTAATCCTATACAAAATAAAATCCCCAGAAAAGATATGGTTTGATTTCCTTTCTACTATAATACATTCGGGTTTTTTTTCGAAAGAGAACTTTTATAGCGATATCTAATGATGAAATAGTCAAAAGAAGCCAAAAAAAAAAAAAAAAAAAAGCTGTTAAACAGTAACTTTGAGCAAGTTAATTAAAATTCAGAGAAAGTGATTCAAAACATAACTGGTCCATACATCGTACGTGGAAGTGCTTGTTGAAGAAGTGTGGTGAGAGTTTTGTATTTAAATTTTGCCTTCACTATTATCAAGCAAATTCATGCTATTAAAATTAATTGTAGAATCAAGACTTAAGTTTAAAACTGGCTAACAAAAGGAGGCAACTACCCCCACCCCACCCCACCCCCATATTCGTACGTGGAATTTTTTTTTCAAATCATATCTTTTTGTAAAGATTTTTTTTTCAATGGGAACTGTTCAAAATCCATTTACATTATTTTACAACCGATAAACGTGCCGTTATTTTTAACAATGAAAATGAAGTGGATACCAGAACCTATCCTCATGTTATTGGAGCGACTTAAATTATCATCGATTGACTTTCAAGTACAACTGTTGTTCAAAATCTTTGAGCAGACAATCTTGATAAAACTACAGATCACACGTAAGCGCACATCGCACAGCTGTCTGTAGGCTTATAATATCAAACAGTATAAACGTTAGATCTGTATCTGGTGGCCGATCGAAGCGTACCTATAATGTAATTATACGGACCAATCCGATTGGCTGATTAAATCAGTTTGATACACTGGTCGAAAAACAAAACAAAAAATATTTGTTTATTATAATAAGAGTTTCTTTTGTCATATACCTGCCCCTACTTCGGTTTCAAACATCTTCCCAAGTCAAGGGATTTATGATCAAGCGGTGCGGATCAGAAACCGGCCATTGACATGAGAAGATGGATTTCAAAGTAAAGAAAAGACAAAGTGAGGTACATGTACTTGGCTAGCGAAGGTGCATGCGCTGTTACAAGGCACTTAGAGAGAAGTGTAATTAGTTACATGTAGATTCCTCGATCCCGGCGCCCTTCAGACCTGTACATGTCCATGCTGCCACATTTTAAGGATTTTTGTAATTTTCTCTGTTTGTTCTAATTACTTTTGAAAATAATTGATTGCGCAAGTTTCTCAAATGCGTTGCCAAAATGCGCGATTTCATATGGGGATTGGGGGGGGGGGTCCAAGTGATTGCCCGGAGGGTAGGTGGGTGCGGTATGGAGATATTTATGTTTGCAAGGGGTTACACGCCTATTAGTAATTTTGGTAACTTTAATATGTAAGTTTAAGATTTCCCCGGCCCCCTTTAGGTCTGCGCATGAAGATGCTGACTTATAAATTTACTGAATTTTTGACGTGTTCTCAGTATTTTCTAAATGATCGATTTTCCGGAGATGAAAAGTTTTCGCTGATGTACAATTAATAAGTGTGCGAATATCAATTTTCACTTCCTCAACGATTATTTGATGCGCAGCTATATAATCAAAAACCTGACATAGAAAGAGGGACCCACTGAAGAATATCATATAGGAAGTGACATTGTATCCCCTTAACTGCATATTCTTATTCTCGTGTTGATAAAAGGTTTTATCCGAAAAAAAAAATTAAACTTTATTACGGGCCGCCGGAAGGCGGTCCGTTATTTGATACACATTTCAAGGTATCACACCGGTAATCGGCCAATCAAAATGAACTTAGTCAATTGTAGTTCCATATATACTTCAGAATTATTTTTTTCCTTGACTGCATTTTTACATTTTCCTTTACTCAGTTTTAAAATTTTTTGTACCACTGAGTAGGATATTTCATGTATTTTGTTAGGTGATGATTTTTTTTCACAGGAACTACTTCTTTCAGGGCTCATGCAGCAGCTTCCTGGGGAGTGTGCAGTCTGTTTACATACAAATGGAAAACACGTGGTTTTGAGGGTAGACCTGTTTGGAGCTAGATATTTTGAGAAAATGCAGTATCGCTTGCCCTTTTTATGGTGTTAGCTGATGAGATAGGTAACAAATAACATTTCCTCTGAATATTTTGTCATGAAAAATCCAAACTGATTTTTAAGAATTTTTTCCCCTCTATAGTGTTATATAGTGAAAACAATTACCGGTGTGATACCTTAAATATTGTTACTGCGTTTCTGCGGGATAGTTCTTTTTTATTAGAATTAATACTATGCTTATTTTTATGAATTAAAAGTCAATTTGCATGTAGAAATATGTTTTATGCCTTTTAGAAAATATCCCATATTTTTTCTTTTACTCGTAAATGAAAAGTAGGTCAAACTTAGTAAATTGTCGTATTTGGCGCGTTTTTATCGAGACTATAATCTATTCGGAAAATATCGGAGTTCTTCATTCTTTTCAAAACAATGCATCAGGATCGGTATGCGGGACATACTAAAGACCTAAAATATTAAAGACCTGAATGTCATTAAATTTTATATGAATGATATTTTTGAATTTCTATGTGCCGTGTCAAATAAAAAGAGTTTGTGTGTGTATTTATTATATTTCCATGTAAAATGTGGTAGAAAATTTCATGAGATGACACTATATCAATTATTTACGCAAGAATATGACAGAAATGAAAATTTGAATTGACTGGAAAATTTGAACTAATAAATTTTTATTTTATTATGAGGTCCCTTGAAATCATGCTAATACATTAAGTTTTCATTCAATACGATGCAACCAAAATAACCCAAAATGGTTTGAAATACATAATCTCCAAGAAAAAAATAATGAGTTGCACTTTGTATTAGAGTAATGTACAAATAAATGTGTTCTCCATTACTTTATACCATGGCAATGATCATACAATTTCCGTTAGAAATGCTTACAGTAACGAAATCGATTCTTTAAGATAATAGTAAAATGTTAAACTTCAAAACAAGTTGCTGAAAGTATATTAAAATTTACCATAAAAATTAGAACAACCAACTCTTATTTTCTTCTTTGTGGTGTGTTTTTATGTAAACAACCAATGATTCATACAACAATTATATTTTTTGCGGCCCATTTGACGCTTGCGTCAACATGATTTCTTGTCTAACTTGTGAAACCCTTCTATAGTTCTAAGGGAAAGGTAAAAAAAAAAAAAGACCCGTGAGCCATATCGCTCACCTGAGCAATAATTCTAAAGTTAAGATTTTGTATCCATTTAGATTTTTTTTATAGGGAACTCTAAAGGGGGAAGAGATGATACTAGATACTAAATCTAAGAAAAAAATATTGAATTAACCCTTAATAGGCATAACAGGAAATCTAGCTATTTGTAAAACCAATCCTGATGAAGTACACTAAACCTGATTTCAATTAAAACCTTGCTCCAATTATATTAAAAAAAAATACAGAAAAACTGACAATGATATAAAGCCAAAATTCATAGGTAGCTTCCTCCAATAATAAACTGTTAAATTCTGTACAAAATTTTTATACCTTATTTTGAAGACTATTTGAGATAATCAAAACAACAAATTAAAATGTTTACAAACGGAAGAGCGAAAAATAATTGGCGAATGCCCATGTACTTTGCATAAACTTCATGTTTTATTATGTGAATTTGTTTGAACTATTTATTATTTTCAAGAAAATAATTATTGGTAGAAAATTTAACAAATTCACACAAGTTAAATTAAGCTTAACAGTCAGAGTACTTCATTTGTGTACACCTGAAAGAAAAGAGCCATCAAGATAGGTTTTCAATTTGTTTTATTTTTTGTCTCATAAACTTTTAAAATAAATTCAATTGCACAAACATGTGTACATAACATCAAAGGTTACAATGCATTTATCTTGATAAGACAGCGGCATTTTGTGTTAAATTTACACTATCTATAAAATAATAAAATTAAATTTTCCTTATAAGTACATGTAATTAATTCACTTAATCATAAATACTCACAATCTAGATGAATAAAATGGTCAATTTTTAAAAATTATTATATAGTTCTAATGTTTCATTACAGAATCATTGTTATACATGTTTGAATATGTAACATAAGAATTTTGTTCAAGTTTTTTTTTTTGTTCTTTATATTACAAATATCTTAGATTGATCCTAAAAAGTATGCAAATGGATAATAAATGTTCTAAAAAATGTGAGAAAAGCATATTTAATCAAATATTCACCTGCCTTGTGATCAACATACACTGAACACATACATGTAAGGTACATGATAAATTAAAGTGCATTATGCATGCTTTTAATGTATACCACTTGCATTCAATTTATGCATATTATATCTTAGAAGAAAAATTCTTTAAATAATGCTACCAATAAAACAAAGCATATTCACTAACATCTTCATGAATATTAAGTAAACATATTTGATCAGAATAAAGTACCATTCAATGTTATACTGTAACAACAATAGTGTGAATAGCAAAGTCAATATCCCTTGTAACCAATGGGAAGTTCTTGATATTTCACGTAAATGTTTTGATATCACAGGATGTTTGCTAACTCTTGAAGAGTTCATGAGTTTGTACCAGGTTTCAGTCTTCCCTTGAGTTCGGGTCCAGAACTACGACTCTGCTTTCTCTCTTACCATCTGCCGACCTACGATGGAAAATAAAATACATCTCAATAAAATTCTTTCATAATTAAAATCTATTTGAAAGAATATGATCGTTGAGATAATAAAATCATTGTAAGAAGTCGTATATTTTCTGTTTAAAAAAGGCACTTTCTAAGGGCATGCTTGGTTTAGCTTAATTTGGTGTATACCAGAGTAAACATTTTGTATTATTATACTTTCATGTTAAATACTGAAATCTGATTGGTTTAGATGCAGTTAATCCATTCTATTACCCTCAGCGTTTGCAACACACTTGGCAACGGATAACACAACGAATTGTTACATGCGCCTAAATTATGCGCGTACGGTTCGCCGTAGAATTCACTTCATTTCTATATAAAACAGTAAAATTTTCTTTAAAATTAAGACATTCAGTATAATAAAATACATAGTGCCTGTTTGGGAGGGTAACTGTTGAAATTGACCACCTCGAAAACCATTGTCAACCTCCGCTTCGCGTCGGTTGACAATGGTTGTCTCAGGGTGTCAATTTCAACAGTTATCCTCCCAAACAGGCACTATTTATATATCATACATCAAGTGCATTTAAATGGTGTAGTGTATGGAAGTTAGGAATAAATATGGTGGGAAATGATGCCATTTTAACAAGGTATCTGATGTTCCGCGACAATCAGAGGCCTTTTTTCTGATGAAAATGCAATAAAATATTAATGGCTTTCTTACAAAAGGCAACTTATATGCCACTTCTAATCCTATATTACTTAAAATCATTTGTCAAGTTTCCAATCATAACATTTGTCTGCCATATTGGTTTTAGTGCTTCACCTAACAATATAGTACATGCCCTTGACTCAGTGTAGAAAAGTGTATACCTGATACTGTAAACCAACTTTAATTCGCGTGCGAGAAGTTTTGGCGAGATTCGCGAGAGCCTCTTTGTCGCAAATATTTCTCACCATGAACTAGTCTTTGCCGTATGGGTGTTATATCAAACGAGTGTGGATGAAACATGGTCACGAAAAAATAGTCGTCGCGAACCAGTTTATCTCTGGCAAATTGCGAAATAAAGTCGTCGCGAATAAAAGCTGGTTTACAGTATATACTTTTAAGCTACATGACTGCACTTGATTTACAAAAGTGTACACGACGTACACCATTTTGAAAAATCCAGTGCACCAAATAAGAGCAAACAGTTTTTTGGTTTATCTTTTTGATAGAAATTAAAAAAAATAAAACTAGTTTATCTTAATCTTTACAAAATTTAAGTGAATCAAATATAAAAGGAAAGCACCTTTAAGTCAGTAAAATTAGTACACAATAGACAAACATTTGTAATAAAGACAGATAAGTTCATTTAATAAGAATACATAAAATATCTCACTTTGACATCAATTTGATTCCTGACTTTACATCTACTTTCACTTTTGTTTCGTACTGCAGCCATGACTCGCCATCATCCAGACTGTAGAAGAGTGGAAGACCTGGATACACTGCATTCATTTCTAGCTCTCCTTTTACAATTCTACAGATTAGATATAATACAACTCTACAGATCAAATAAGACACAGGACTGTGTTATACTACAAAAGAACATACAACTTTAACAACCAAATTAATGAATGCTTATTAATCACATTTAACTAATCAGTGCAGGGTTGTCTCTAAGACCCGGGAGGCGGGTAATTCTCCCGCCTATAATGCCTTAATTACCCGGCTATTATTGCATTTCAACACAATGTAGCTATAAGCTAGACCCCCAGACCCCCTTCTCCTTTTTTATTTCTTCCTTCTACATCAATTTTTAGAGACAAACCTGCAGTGTATCACTTCCATGGCTGTAAAATATAATCATATAAAACATAATATTTGTAAATAAATGGTTTCATATCAATTTTTTTCATAAGAGAGCATTCCATGAGAATAGAATTATTTACGACTTAACTGTATGTTGTTTAGTAAAATGTAGCCTAGATCTTTAGATCCAATAAAACACAGTTCTACAGATCATATATTTTAATCTTCAACAAATATACTGAAAAGGTATAAAGGTATTACAGAAAAGATTCACAAGAACAATATATGACCAAAATAACTTGATTTCAAGTATTCAAACTACCTGGCCCCTGGAGGTGTCAGGTGATAGGCCACTCCCATTCTGTCTAGCACCTTGAGTTCTCTGTAGCCTAGTGTATTGGCAAACATGGTCCAGTCCTTGTTCATCCTGGCCTTTCTGGAGGAGCTATCTTCGACGTCTTCCCATGATGCTTTGTGCCAGGACCTTTCAGCGACCGCAAGCAGACGAGGGAAAATCATGGCATCCATTTCATCTGATGTCCTAACTAGTTCAGTCCACAGGTGTCCTTGCATTCCTGGATAATGTGGAGGAAATAATTGAAACTAGACATCACTGAGATGGTGACCATCTCAAAGAACCCAACTTTCATAATGGAAAATGGAATAAAAGCATTTCAGAAGATTTTGCTTTGACATTGACCTATGACTTAGAAATTATCAGGTTGGCATAAAACTTTAAGTCAAGCTCATTACCCCTTATCAGCAGGCTTTATTTAGACTTAATATTAGCAAGATTAAGCTAATGAAAAATAATTTGTGTATTAAACTGGATTTTAAAGAGATCTGCTATGAACTTCACATTTGACCTTGAAAGTGTTTTAATGTTGCTGCACAAATTTTACCCAAAAGCTCTGTTTATTTGAAGTATGAGTCAAATAGGGCTAAGGGGAGAGTAAGTATGCTCTTAAAAATTCTGTGAGGTCTGATATGACCTTGACCTTTGACATAAAATCTTCATCAAGGTCACTGCACATCTTTTGACCAAATGCACTCTGTGGGGGAAGTATGAGCCAAATTGGATCAAGGAGAGAGAATTTATGATCTGGACAAGGATTTTTCAGATAATTCTGCTATGACCTTAACCTTAGAACTAGAAACTTGGTTCAAGGTCACTGCAAACCTGTTACCTAAAGGCACTCTGTTGGTGAAGTATAAGTCAGATTGGGCCAAGGGGAGAGAAGATATGCCCTGGACAAGTGACCTCAGACAGACAGACAGATGGATGGACAGACAGATTGATCACTGCACAGCTGGGCCCTAATAGGTGTCCATCTGAACACCCAATAATTATATAATTATAAAGATATCAAGTAATCTGACAAATGGAGAAATGTTTTCCTAACACTCCTCTTTCTCTCTTTTGTCACAATAAGAGAATCATACATTCTCTTTGCAATCAAACATTGTAGTTCAAGTATAAGCTGTTAATATTTCATACGTATAACTTAAAACTATAAAAGAGAATTTCTTTTCTACTCAAATTCTATTACCTAAAATATTTTCATGCTTTTTCAGGGGATCGTGGTCCTCTGGGTGTTTGGATAACAAATCCTCCATGCTGATTGGGTCCCCTGATAGTTTCACATCTGCATTAGCGTAAATGTTATCTGGCATGAAGCCAAAAGTTTTCCTGGTGTCACAGAATCTACATGCCCAGTAAAGACCCCTCTCTTCCGGATCAGGCTCATAAGGGTGGTCAAAATATAAGTGGGTGCCCTGGGCCATCACAACCTATAATGTGAAATTTGAAAAATTTTGATATACATGTACAAAAATTTCCAAAACTTGTTCCTAATATTTCTGAATACACATGTAATACATGGAATAAATTAACAAATATGTGTATTGACTCTATTGCTTTACATCATTAATATTTTGAATTAAAAAAAAGAGCCAACCATACAGTAAATTTGTAAAAAAAAAAAATGAGCTTGTTCGTATTAATCTCAAAATTAATGTTTTTTAGTATCACATTTGCCTGACTGAACATTCAAGACAAATAGGATTTCAGTGTTAGTTAACTATACTTATGAAGCATCTAATTATCTCTAACAGCAGTGTAAGATAATTACTGTTAGCAGCACTGCACTTACTTTATAGCCATTGTTGGCCAGTCGGTAGGCACAACCAGACAGACCCGACTCCCAGACGTTCTGCCAGGTGTACACATGCACCTCTTTGTTTGGGAACTCCTTCCTCTCCACTGGCTCCAGGAACACCTCATCGTGGATCACTCCGTCCTGCCACGCCCCCATCACTAGGTCGTGTTTGGCGACGATCTTAGCCACGCGTTTCACAAAGTATTCCATCAGCTTGGAGAAGCCTTTAACTATCTTATCCTTCACTAGAGCAATACAGGCCTCCGAATCTTCCCAAGTCTCGTACGGAACCTCGTCACCACCGAAGTGAAATGTCCTCAAGGGTGCCACCGGCTCGTGTATCTTCTGCACCTCGGCTACCACTTTATCCACAAACCTGTAGGTGGAGTCCAATCCAGGATCCATGGAATTCTCCGAATACATCTGCACAGACTGGGCATGCAAGGAGTCGTCCACACTACACAGCAAGAACTCTTTGGCTTTTTCGGTGTCACCAGTCTTTTTGTACTTGTAGTACCTGGCCTTCATGGCCATAATGGCTGCATGACTATGACCTGGCATATCAATCTCTGGGATCACCTCTATGTGCCTCTGTTTGGCATACCTGAGAATTTCCTGATAGTCTTCCACAGTGTAGAACCCCGTCCCTGAGGAAGATAAGTGAGGCCCTGAACCTAGCATAGGTAAAATACAAGTTCTCTCTGTGAGGTCATGACCTCTTTTGCTCCCAACCTGAAAAATTAGATAAAAGTCTTCTTGGTATAAACCCACTGTACAGTTCTTAATCTATAAAACTGAGTATTAGGAAAATCATTTTTAATACACTGTACATAAGTACCCATGCACATACAATGTATTTGGCCCCTATCTTAACAATAGATTACACATTTTCAAAAATGAATGTGAAATTAAGAGATTTAGCAGATAATTTTTTCCTCAGAAAAATGTCTCCTTTTTTTTTAAAAACTTCAGGTAAAATTACTTTCTACTAATTCATAATAATTAAAAGTAGACTTTATTAATAGTACATTTAAATTGAAATAAAACATGACATCTTAAAAAATCAAAATAATCCCTATGAATTTTTCTTGGACCCTAACCTCTGTGAGTTCCTCCAGCCCTGGAATTTCCAGTCTCCATCCCTCATCATCAGTAAGGTGGAAATGGAACTTGTTCATTTTATATTTAGCCATGATGTCTAGCAGCTTCATGATCTGGTGTTTCCCATGGAAATTCCGGGACACATCCAGATGCATACCTCGGTAGGGAAACCTGGGATAGTCCTCTATTTCCGTTGTGGGTACTTTTTCATTTTCCAGTAAGGCAAGCAACGACTGGATGCCGTAAAATGCTCCTGAAGGGTCGCTGGCCTCAACACTGATGATCCCAGGGTTAACAGAGAGTTTGTAGGAAGAGGAGAGACTGTGGTCATCTTTAGTGTCCTTCAGTCTCAGAGTAATAGCATTTGATGTTGGTACTGAGGAAATGTCATTGGAAATTTTGGTCTCTAATCCTAGCTTGTCTGAAGCAAAAAATATAAAAACACATGAAATGTATTCATTTTTAACAACTACATTCCAATGATTCCTGTAAAGCCAAAAGAAAAAATGAAAACATTTTCACTTTTCAGGTACATGTAATACTTTTAAATAATGTAATAAGACACTTTAATTTCCTCAACACAAAGGAAAAATTTGGTCAATATATTCAGAGAGAAGTCTATGCATGGAAATATTATAGTGATTATTTCGGAAGTATAAAATACCCACCTTTTAAATAGAGAGCTTCATTTTCTAACTCTTTATCACTAAAAATTGTAAACTGATCTACTGATAGGGCAGCAGCTTTCTCCAAAAGATAGGTAGCCTTGGCAGGTGTTGGTAAAACTAGCGAACCAGGTTTCCCAAGATCCTCCACTTCATTCCTCTTAAACCTTTCTTCTGGCGTGTATGGGTTATATTTGTCTACTCTCATTACCCCATTCTCTTGTTTATAGTGAAATCTCTTCCATTTCTCCGGCTTATCAAAGGGCTGCACGAAACTCAGGCCGGAGTCGCTCGTGCATTTAATAATACGTGGTTCTAGTTTTCCGGCCACAATATACCAATTAGGTAATAAATCTGTCCTTGCTACACAATAATACTGACACTTGAACTTAATTGTAATGCTCTCATCTTTCTTCAGTGTGGTGAAATTCTTCATAGGTTCCAGTGTAAACAAACACCCATTAACATGTGAGAATCGAATGCCCTCTTTTTTAAGCTCTGCGTGGTTGTGCTTTGGAAGCGAGCCTGGCTCCACCATTCGGATGTGGCAAAAGTAGATTTTCCAGTTGGATTTGTAATCCAGTGGAATATCCGACTTGTTAGTGATGATAATTTGAGATCTGTATGTGGATTTCCCATCTTTAAGATTGTCAAGAACCGAGTATCTTATGTCCAATTTATCTGCAATCTGATCCAGCTGTGACTGATCCATTGTCTAAAAGTACACATGTAATGAAGTTCAATTACTGTATGAAAATTAACTCCACTTCATTACATCCAATGAAGTGAAATGGTAGGATCAGACTTTTTTCGGGCTTGTGACGAAATATGATGAACCAGAAATTGGTTAATCTAAGTCATTTAAATATTTCCCATCTAAAACCTCACCTATCTTAATTTGCCCAGTCAAAGGACAGTACCGTCGTTATTGTTAAAGAGTGTACGCCGGTTGGCACTTTAGTTACGGTCCTTGAGTCGTGTCCCTTTTGTTTTCTTCGCGTATTTCTCGAGATTAGGTTCTAGGCTAGGCATTCCGTGAATAAAGATTTACTACGATATGTGACATCACTTATTACTATACAGCAGCCGATAATGCGATCAAAAAAGGTAACATTTTTTTATTTCAAATTTTATCTTCAACTATTGCTAAGATTTTTTATTCCCAAATTAAGTTACAGATGAAAATGGCCAAATACACGTCTTCACCTAAAATTTAAGAATATAACAGCGGTTGTCTCCTTTCTTGACATCCAGTCAATGAAAGTCATGTGATATGATTTAAATATTCAAGGCCAAACAAGGATAATTTTAAGTTATGAGAAGTAAAGTTCCTTATAGCATTTGAAGTTTGTTTCGTGTTATTGTAGGGTTATCCCGTGTCCAAAAAGAAACAATAACAGATTATATTCCCCAACAAATTTCACAATGCATACAAAATGGTTAAGGAATATGAAAGTTTCAGTGAAAAAGGCATCAAGGATATTTAAAGTGCCAGATGCTACTCTCAGGTATAGAGTTTTTCATAAAGTTGACCCAGAGACTACAGTTTTTTGAAAGGGTCCGGTGTTATTGTGTTACGGTTTATTATATTGTGATCAATTTGTTATAAAATATTTATAGTTTATTTTCATAATTTGTTATATTGTACAATTCGTTATTGTTAGTACTATTGTCCATTATCAACTAATGTTTAGATTGCTTTGGCCTCATAGTTTTGTTTATATCTGAAGTCACGACTCTAGGACCAGTTTTCAAAATGGCCGTCTCCGCTTCATTGGTGCTTAGACTGCTCACTTATTTGTTTATCAAATAAAAAATAATGAATACAATGTAAAGTTTTACGATGAAATAGATATTGATATACTTTAGATATGCTATTAATAATTTAGTGTCACAATTTTAATTAAGTGATTAAAGCGGCAGACATTCTTAGAGTAACGACTCATGGACCCCCGATGATATGACAACAAGTTTTCATGATATTGACTGAAATCTTGACAGAGATAATTCGAAATCTTACACTCAGTTTATACATTTCATTATTTAATTTGTGCATAAGATATATCAAAGTTACCTGTTGATAAGTTATTATTTCTTATACAAATGTGCCCGAAATGTACAAATTTTACATTTCTCTTGCGTATTTTGTTTCCAAGCCGATTCAACCGGTGAAAACCGATGAGAATCGACGGAGAAAGGGGGCGTCGGTCTGCAGTAAGTTGTACCAATACATGTGGCACGAAAAAAAAAGAAGAAGAGCTAATCTAGTTTCTCAGCCGATAAACTAGGTTTAATGGTTGTAAACTATACTGCAGTAGTTTACGGACAGAAAACTAAAGTTAACAAAATTAATCTATATTAATACATGTATTCACATCTGAAAACCATGGTTAACGCAATCATTTATGTTTTATAAAAAGTGTAAAACTGTTATCACAGATTCATGTCTGTAAGTTATAATTTTTATTCTTTAACTATTATAGTTATTAGATTTGTTGCATGATCATAGTCTTACAAATAGTGAAACTATATTTATCGGAAAAACTAGTGTTTTGCAATCGCAAATGGTTGTTAAAGATTTTTGTAGAGAGATGAACTTAGATTATCATTAATAAACTATAATTTAAAATTTGCAAGCAACAAATCTATAGCTAGTTTAATTTACAGATGAAAACAGTAGTTAAAGAAACAGATTTTTTTATACATTACAACAGAAAACGCAAAGTCACTGATATGTATATATAAATATGTAAAGTCTAAGAGGTAAATTCATTTGAAATCCAAACTGTGTCTATGTGTACCGATTTGGTGCGGAGTTTGAGATTTGTTATTTCATGTCATCGTCCGGAATGATTTAAAATTAAAGTTCTATATTTACATTTTCCAGTGTCTTTGCCTGTGATAACACTACGTATAACTAATAAGGAATCATTCTTTGAATATTATGAGGTGATAATTTCGGTTCAGTGGGGCTTGATCAAATCTATCATAAAGCCTTTCGGGCTTTATTGGAATTCTTAAATAATAACACAAGTTCTGGCAACTTACTATAGCTTCTCATCCTAAATTTACTTACATTTTTTAAATAATCATGTTAAAGTCACGCACCTGTAATATTATTGTTGATAATGAAATTGATATATTGGATATATAATTTAAGTAAATAATAAAACAAACAAACAAACAAACCCGCCCCCCCCCCCCCTGTTTGTCATAATAGTATATATAGCGGCACACATAAATGAGATCTGCCGTGTTTAGTCATTTACATCTCTCCATCTCTCTCTCTCTCTCTCTCTCTCTCTCTCTCTCTCTCTCTCTCTCTCTCTCTCTCTCTCTCTCTCTCTCTCTCTCTCTCTCTCTCTCTCTCTCTCTCTCTCTCGTGTGTTGCGTTCAGTTGCGTTCAAGATCGTAGCAGCTAGCCTTGCCAATACGTCGGAAATATGCAAATTTATGTGATTTTAAAATTCATAATTACCTATATACGATGAACAAATTAACTGAAGATGATAATTTTCATGTTTGTTACAAAGTGGAAACAATAAGGTACTGTACATGTACATCCCAGTGTGTATGTAGCTATCTGTAGCTTTAATCTGATTGAAATCAGATCATCCGCTCTTTTTTTCTAGCCTCGTGTAGCGACAATAGAATAAAAGAGGCGGATTTTAATCAGATGACATTAAAAATATAGGTTACGAATATCTATAAGTAGCGGCAAAGCAACATCTAATGATACACCGTCCACTAATGATATAATGTTACATTAGTGGTCAGGATGTTGACCACACTAATGATATAATTTTATCAGGAACGAACAACCTAACCGTCCGCTAATGATATAATTTCAGATTTATATCATTAGCGGTCAAAAATCGTAACCTCTAATGATATGTCAAAAAATGGGGAAATATTAGTTCTACCTTGACCACTAATGATATGCATTTGCAAACATTTTCAATAGCAATAGCGGACGGTTAAGTTGTTCGTTAATGATAAAATTATATCATTAGTGGTCAACATCTTGACCACTAATGCAACATTATATCATTAGTGGACGGTGTATCATTAGAGGTTGCTACACAGCTTACCGTTCAACAGCGTAGCGCTCTGCTCTGTACATATTGTAGCTAGAGCTTTATAGCAGCTACATGAACGATTGCGTTCTTGACGTACACGCACGTATCCAGCTTGTCACTGTGGTTAATTAGCTAGGTATTTGATCGAGACATCGATCATGCTGTCCATTTACATACAACATAAGGATAAAACGACCCATTTCTGACATTGTCTTTGGTTCAATGGGATGTTTTCCATAGTTGTGGTATAACTTACATGTATCTTTGCAAATTTTCCTTCAGTCATTGTCTTTGTCCCATACAATTTGTTTTATAAAAAAACATGAGGACAATTATAACATTCAAATAATTATACATATAAATTGGGTCAGATCTAGGTTAAAAAGGATAAACAAACATAATCATCAAACATAATTATAAGGTTTGTATGTTTGGAAAAATTATATTTCTAAGTTGAAATTGATTGAGGACAGACTACCTCGTATAATTAATAAAATAAAAATAATGTTTTTTTTCCGCCGGTGTTTAAAATAAGTGTATTCATAGACAGTATGTATGTATGTTTGAGGTTAATTTACATCATTGTTCCTTTTTGCATGTGTCATCGGTTTTTATATCGGTCGTTTATTTAGAACTTAATGACACACATGGTTCATGTACATTGGCACGTATGGCAGTTTCGCTCAACAATAGGCAGATGTGCAGATCTGGTGCAGAACATTTGCTGGGACGGGTTAAGGAGGATTGTAAGATACATGTACTCGCTATCAGAAACGAATGTCCGATGGAAAGGTAAACTTCAATTCCAACTAATGTTTACAAAATACTCCTTAAAATGTCCATTTCATTTAGCTACATTGTAATCCTGCCCCCATACATTTCGAAAACGTTTGTTTCAGGCGCAGATCCAGAAGTTTTTCTTAAGGAGCGGGTATCTAAGGATAATTTTGTTTGCTCGGGGGGGGGGGGGGGGGGGGGGCAGCGAAAATTAATATGACTTAAAAACTGCAAAATTACAAGAAACTGCTGTAACACTATACTATACGCATAACGTATACAAGTTAACCATGTTATCCAATGATGGGGATGGGGGTCTCAAGACCTATTTTGAGAAGTTTATTATGTGAATTTAAAGGGACTAAGACACGATTTGAGATCAAACATTTTTATTTTTATTTTGTATGTATAAAATGGTTTACTGGTGCATTTTAAATGATAGGCCAAAATATTGAATGTTTAAAGTCAAGTAAGAAGCGAGATACAGAGGTATGAATTGATTGTTATGTAAACAAAGCTCGAGTCTTATAGTTGTTTACAAAAAATGTATTGTAGAGAATTACCATTTCTTAGACAAAATGACACGTAAAAACTAATTCAATATCTTCATAAATACCATTATCACAAAAGAAAGTTAAATTTGATTGAAAATAACACCAATACAACACATACATGTATGTAAAACATGTCAATATTCGAGCTTTGTTTACAAAACAGAAATTATGAACTCTGTATCTTGCTTATAACTTGATATTTGACTTTCAAATTTGGACATAGCATTATCATCCTCTATATTTATCATTATAAACATTGAAATTGGAAAAATAAAATTTGAAAATTTTAAGTCAAATCGTTTCTTAGTCCCTTTAATAAGCTTAAATTTTCCATGGGTGACGGGGTTGGTTGTCCGGACCCAAGCCTTATTTTGATTTAATTGTGCATATAAGTTATTTATGATATTTGATACTATTGATAATTATATGATTCAAATTTTAGCAAATTTTATGCGTGTGTCTATTAATGCAATGAAATGTATAGGACTTCTCAGTGTTTTGAATAACTCATCGCTGATGAAATAATATACTCTTCTGCACAATACTAAAATAAAACGCTCTTGTAAAAAATTTGCATTTTTTGCAATAAAGGCCCGGCTGTTAGTTTTGATATCATATACGTTGTATATTTCAAAAACGTTTTGTCTGGCAAACCCTTTTTATGATAATTTCTATATTACAAAATTTTATGATTAAGAGGACTTTTTTTAAAATAAAGAAGAAAGATTTTTCTGCTGAGGAATATATACATGTATTATACAGAAATACAATATTGTAATTTAGCGTCAATCATGAAGCCTCTATATAGCTTTTTTCACAAAAAGATTATTATACTATGAGAAGTTTATTAGATATGACACAATGTGATTTTAACGCAGCCTTTATATTGTACGGAAGCGTCCTTTAATCATCTTTATCATAAAGGTTTGTGTTGCAAAAAATTATCGTACTAAGAATATGAAAAAAAATCACAAAAGCATACGCATTTTTATTTTGCAAATTTGATTTTAAGAATAAAAGATATATTGACAATTTGTATATACATGTAACTTCAAAGTGTATAATATAAGTTGCTTTTAAATTACATTGAAGCTTTGTGATACATTCACAAAAAAAAAGAAAGAAAATAAAAATATAAAAAAAAATATACGTTAGTTATAAATTTAGTGTACGTGACATGAAACAAAAGAAAAAAAATCCAAATTCATGTAATAATATAATACATGTAGTTATAAATCTATAAAGAATCTTTTCTTTCCAATTCTTGTTTAGAATGTTTAGACATTTTTGTTTCAACTTTAGACTTGTTCCAAGTTACAATGTGATATTTTCTAAGCTGCCTCCGTTTTTGTTTTCTTTTTGAAAGCGGATAAACATATTTAATACAATGTGTATTTTGTTTATGTAACCTAACTTCTCCCGCATCAATTCAGATAAACTATTTGATAAATAAAATTGTGTTTACGTGACAACTTGGGGCACTTATGTTCAAAAATTGATTTTTCCGGAAATTTTGATTCCACGTCCTTGGTTTAAAAAAAAATAGCGTAATGTTCAAAGTAAAATTAACTCGTACCAAAAATAATTGTTAAGTCATACTTGATCACATTCGGATTTTTTTGTTAAGTCGTTCTTGATATCAGAAAGGTTTTTGTTAAGTCGTACTTAAAATCATTCGATTTTGTTAAGTCGTACCAGGAATAATTTAATTGTTTTCATCTTTTTATTTTAGTGACTCTTGTTATTGGTTTAAGAGCTCTGCTTCTTGCAGGAACTTCCAGCTTTACTTCTGACATTAACGGAAGTCCCACTCGTTGCTTTGCAACGAGTTTTGCTCTAGTTATTATTATTAGGGTCTTCCGTTTCCAACGGAAGACCCTCTTGTTATTCTTTTGGTTCTTTTTATTAGGGTTTTCCGTTTCCAACGGAAGACCCTCTTGTTATTCTATTGTTTCTTTTTATTATTATTAGGGTTTTCCGTTTTCAACGGAAAACCCTTCTGTTATTCTACTGTTTCTTCTTATTATTTTTTTTCCCGCAAATTTTGTGCAGGCCATTTCTTGTACATTTGTTGTCTGATTGTTATGAAACTTTCAGGGTATGTAGACAATGTTAAGGTCTAGGAACATTTTTTCAAATTTTTAAAATTCACTTCCGGTTATGAGTTATTGCCCTTTGATTGAAAATTGGGGGGTCTTTTGTCCAGAGTTGATCTCGGGAATTACAAAAGATAGTTGCATGAAATTTAGCAGAATTGTTGGTAACATTTTATAGTTTTGCTGGCATGAAAATTTTGGCAAAATGTTTTTTAGTTTTTAAGCTATTTGCCGGTAAAGTTTAAGGTTTTGGGGGGTCTGAAATTTTGTTGCTTTTTGTATAATAACCTTTAAACTAAAAATATTTTGTTAATACATATAGAACAAAAGTTGTTTAGAATAACGAGAGCTTTCATTTTAAATTAAGAAAAAAGGGCTGGCCCCTATAATTAGGGGTCAGCAGCTCATATACGTATTTTTCTGATAGCAAAAATCGTTATCATTTTATGAAAAAAAATGAATTCAGTTATTGTTAATATATTAAATAATGTCATTTGGTATCAAATTTAAAAAGTTCTGTGCCCTATTTTTTTTTCAAATTTCATAAAACAAATATGTGAGAATCGTACATGAACGAGTTAATATATCTACATAGACACACAAGCGAACAAATGCCACTTTAAGGCCCAGGCATTTACTGCATTACGTTGTGTTGCGTCTTAGATAAATTGTTGTGATTCAATTTCATTTTTTTCATCTATTTCATTTATGAATTCAATGAACACACATTATTTAAACGTTCTATGTGCAACTATTTGTCGGGGCGCCCCTGTTTGTAACCCCCGCGCGCGCGCCGAATGTAAACAGTAACGAACGGCATTGTAGAAAAGAGAGAGCCGTAATGCAGAAGAGAAGTTGTGTATTTTTTCGGTGTACAAATGCATTTTCAAGTTACTGCATGTGAAACATTTGAACATGCACAGGGAACAATACTACATATTTGTATAAGGAGGGATATATTCTCGTGTGAATCGGTTACGAGAAAATTCTGCCTCACTTCTGTCGACTTTATGTTTCCATTGATCAGCCGTTGCGGTACATAGAATTACCGAAATACCCGGGATTTACTGAAATACCCGTTGAAAACACCGAAATACCCTTCAAAAACACCAAAATGCCCATTATTACGCCAAAAAGAGTGTATGTTTAGTATTGTATATAGATAGTTATTGTATATAAAGTTAATTTTTTTAATAAATCAGTCGATTTTCATGGTTATTGATTGAAATGCAAATCTTCCAAAAAAGATGACTCTTTCATTAAACTTAGTTTTTAACATGTTGATAAAAACCCAATGTAACTAAATCTTTTTATTAATTTATTTCTTGTAAATAACAATAATTAAATTTATCTTAAATACCCCGGTAATTAATTTAAACTGGACATAAATGTTTTCATCTCATTAGTTAACAGGTTATTGCCCTGTGACCAATTATCTGCTCACAATTATTTTCATGCTTTCGCTAAACATAGATCAAATACATTTTGAAAAAATATAAAACAATTTGATGCTCCTAATTAAAGATCTAACATTTTATGCTTTAATCTTAAATATATTCTGGGAATAAAATTTCACACCTCTATTCGAGTGAAATGCAATTTATGCAAGAGTTATCGTTCTTAACCAAATGTCTACACATGTATGTTAAAAATCCCTTTTTTTCATAATACTTACATTATCAAATTGAAAATTGGGGAAATATATTTAAACACTTAAATTCAGACTATGATGTTAAAAATTTGTGTGCAAATGAGGCATTTTGGTTTTTTTGAAGAGTATTTCGGTGTTTTCACCGGGCATTTCGGTAAATCACGTGTAGACAACTTTTGTTAATTAACATGGTGTAAATCATAAAATAAACAAATAATTAGGATCAAATTTTAGAATCATTGATGATTGTTTTCAAATATGTGTGAGAAATGACTCAAGGAAATTGCCATAAGTTTCATAAAATTAGGTAAAACATTTTTAAGCATGACTATTTATGAAAATCAAAAGATGGGGGGGGGGGTATACATGTAAGGATATTTCTAAGTGATGTGAAGCTTTTATCATGATTATATAATGTAGATGCATGTTGTATTGAAAAAGGTTTCTTTTTAAAGGTGGTTGAACAGCAATTGACCTCTAAAAGGTCAGGTAAAGATGTTTTACTATGGAGAACCCTGTAAATCTGTGTTTACTAATGGAAATTGGAAATGGGGGGTTCACTTAAATGGCCATATTTTTATTAAACCTCAATGGAATTTGCAATATGTGGTATTCTTTTTCTCAGAATTGCATTAGCTTTCTTATTGTAAGACAAACCGTCTTTTCATAAATTGTTAGTGTACTAAGTTAAAGGTACAAGGAACAGTTTCAGATAAAGAACCGTCAATATTTTTGTAAAATTGATAGTGACTGTACTTGAAGATTTACCAGTGTTGCGTAGATTCATGAAATGAATTTTAATGTTTATCAATAGTTAATGGGATGTCTCTTGTTGGAATTGGTATAAAGCAATATTAAGGCCCCTAATTTTAAGTACATAAGAAGCAGTAATAAATTGTGAAACTTGCGGCTTTGACTGTTGTGTTGACTTTACACAGTGAAATTGAAGGTTACAAACGGGAGGTTATATAACATGAAATGGAGGTGGATGGGATATTATATGCCTATTTAGTATCTACTGGGTATGAGGACAATAGCAACTTTATTGTCCCCCAAGACAGCAACTACCAACTAGGCAAAACCAAGGGAAATAGTTGCTTTGGGGTGGGACAATAAACTTGCTATTGTCCAAATAGTCAGTTAATTGGTATATTATTACTCCGAATAAAACTTTATTTGTCAGCGATGCAGAATTTCTTGATGATAAACAAATTAGAGTTATCAAACTTTGTATTTAATGCAGTGATCTGATTTGGTCAGAGGTGTTCCGAGTTTAAAAAGGAGGGAAATCAAATTCTGCTGATGAATGGATTTGATGACTATTCACCATGGGCAGATAGCATGGATACTATTTCAATTTAGATAGAAAAGCAAGTTTGTGTGGGCGCCTTCTAGTGATCAGTTTGTCCGTCTGTCCATCCAAGATCGCTTGACCGGAGCATAGCTTCTCTCCCCTTGGCCCAATCTGGCTCATACCTCATCCACAGGGTTCCTTTGGGTTAAGGATGTGCAGTGACCTTGAACCATGTTGTTAGGTATAAGGTTAAGGTCATAGTAGAATAACATATATAAAATCCTTCTCTGGGGCATATCTTCTCTCCCTTTGGTCCAATCTGGCTAATACTCACAGACTGTCTCTATCGTTAATCGATGAGCAGTGACCTTGCATGAAATTTCTAGGTAAAGGGTGAAATATCATATCGGATCATGCAAAAATCCTTTTTTCAGAGCATATATACTTTCTACTAACCTCAATTTGGCTCAGACTTCACATAAGCAGAGCTTTTGAGTAAAGAGTGTGTAGTGACCTTGAACCTATTTTCAAGGTAAACTGTGAAGGTCATAGCAGAATTATATTTAAAAAATCCTTGTCTGGAGTACATCTTATCTCCCTTTGCTCCAATCAGGCTCATACTTCACCCACATGATGCCTTTGATCAAAGGATATGCAATGACCTCGAATGATATTTGTAGATCAAGTGTCAAGGTCATATCAGATCACACAAAAATCCATATTTTAAGAGCATATATATATTCTCCTTTTAGCCCCTAATTGGCTAATATTTTGCCTAAACAGAGCTTATTGGTTAATGGCGTGCAGTGACCTTGAACCATGTCAATGTGAAGGTCATAGCAGATCTTAATAAAATTAGTTTTAGACAGTAGATTATTTCCCGGATATGCTTAATCTTGGTCAGATTGAACAAAAATGTCTGTATGTTAGGGGCAATGAAATTGAATTAGAAGTTCTATGCCAGCTTGAAAAATTTCAAGTTAAAGGTCAAGGTCAAAGCAAAATTCTCTTACATAACATCAGCGGGGCCTTTTGAAATGTTTACCATTTCAATGTTGTCTGGTTCATAGTAATTTTAAATAAAAATATTCACAGAGGAATAATAAAATTAAGTAAACTATACATCGATAAGTTTCTGAAAATTGATGATGCAACAAGCACATAGTACGAAAGGTTAACCCTTTCAAAAGCAGTGTAGAGGAAATGTTGCTCAGATTTATGTTTTAAACAAAGTTGATTTTTTACGGAAATTTTAATTTTGCATTCTGGGTTAAGAAATTAGATGTTAGTTCCAGGTAAAGTTAACTTTTACCTAAAATGAAGTCGAATTTTTTAAGTCGTACTTAAAACACATTCGGATTTTTTTGTTAACTCGGTCTTGAAATGGTTATTTTTTTTGTTAATTTGTACTTAAAACCATTCAGATTTTGTTAAGTCGTACCAAGAATCATTGGATTTTTAAAATCTTTTTTGTACTTAAGTTACTTTTGTCATAAGATTAAGAACACTGCTTCTTAGAGCTACTTCTAGCATTACTTTCGACATTAGCGGAAAACCCACTCGTTGCTTTGCAACGAGCTTTGCTCTAGTTAGGGTTTTCCGTTTCCAACGGAAGACCCTCTTGTTATTCTATTGTTTCTTTTTAGGGTCTTCCGTTTCCAACGGAAGACCCTCTTGTTATTCTATTGTTTCTTTTTAGGGTCTTCCGTTTCCAACGGAAGACCTTCTTGTTATTCTATTGTTTCTTTTTATTAAGGTATTTCGTTTCCAACGGAACACCTTATTGTTATTGCTTTGTTTCTTTTTCCCTATTATTATTCTTGGTTTTTTTTCTTACGCATTTTTGTGCAGTCGATTTCTCGGAGATGGCTCAATAGATTTTCATGAAACTTTCAGATCCGATAGATATTTATTTGAACTAAATACATATTTTTTTATTTTGATGACGTCACTTCCATTCTTGAGATAATGACGTTTTAGCGATTTTCAGAGGGTCGGCTTGTCCAGGGATCTCCTCCTAAATGGTAAAAGATATTGAGTTCAAACTTTTAGGGATTGTAGACAAGAGATTATAGATGTGCTATTTGGCATTCATATTTGTCATGCTCAAACGGCGTTAAGGTAGTCCATCCATAACTATCATATTTCATATCTAATAGATTGCACGTTTGATCAATGTGATTTTAAAAAGTTTATTAAATTTTAAAGATTCACCTTTGAAATCTTAAAAAAAATTTAATATTGATAAATTTATCCTATGTTGAAGTTAACATTGAAGTCTATGGGAAAAATGCATTTTTAAATATATTGCTTTAGTACATGCAATTTTCTCATATTTCTCTTGGTAAACAGTTGCAAAAGCTTTCGCTTTCTTCGAATATGCTAAATTAATTCATAGTTTACCATACATATTTTCAGAAAGTGATTTTTAAAACTTTTCCTAAAGGGCAGATAACTCTATAAAAAAATTTAAGTCCAAAAAGTTCATTTAATTGACTATACGTTTACGCTACTTTGGTTTTATGTCAGCTTCAAAATAGCTTTAAAATACGTATTTGATGTAGTATAGATCAATCAAAATTGTTTAGTATGCCTTAGTTATGGATGGACTACCTTAAAGCTCGCCTGGTCCCGAAAATTGAGACTAAGAAAACGTCGTAATTTTTCATGGTTTTCTTAGTTTATCTTTTTTCTGAAAAATATTTTGTTAACACATGTAATGCAAAAAAAGTTTATATTTACAAGACCTTTCATTTGATATCAAGAAAAAGGGGCTGGCCCCTCAAATTAGGGGACCAAAGGGCTCTAAAGTCTTTCATCTGTAGCCCTTTCCTGAGGGATATTTTTTGAACTGTTATAGAAGCAAATATGTTGATTTTACAGTTATGTATCCAAGCAATGTAATGATTTTATCATGTGTTACGTAATTAGGGGTTTTTAGGGGCCAAAAGTCCAGAATTTTGATAACATTTATCTCCGAAAGGAAAAATATTTTGAAATGCAGTATAGAAGAAAAGATGCTCAGAATGATGTATTAAATCATATGCAACTTTCAAAATTTGGTTTAACGGCCCCTATAAGGAGTTAAGGGATCGGCCCCTAAAATGTTCTTTCCCACATATCTCAAGAACAGTAACGAATTTCTAAACAGTTGTTGAACAAAATGTGTTGAGATTTAAATGACCTTTAATTTGATAACAAGAAAAAGGGGCTGGCCCCTCAAATTAGGGGACCAAAGGGCTCTAAAGTCTTTCATCTGTAGCCCTTTCCTGAGGGATATTTTGTGAATAGCTATAGAAGCAAATATGTTGATTTTACAGTTATGTATCCAAGCAATGTAATGATTTTATCATGTGTTACGTAATTAGGGGTTTTTAGGGGCCAAAAGTCCAGAATTTTGATCACATTTATCTCCGAAAGGAAAAATATTTTGAAATTTCGTTTAACGGCCCCTATAAGGAGTTAAGGGATCGGCCCCTAAAATGTTCTTTCCCATACATCTCAGGAACGGTAACGAATTTCTAAACAGTTGTTGAACAAAATGGGTTTGGATTTAAATGACCTTTTATTTGATAACAAGAAAAAGGGCTGGTCCCTCAAATTAGGGGACCAAAGCCAAAGGGCTCTAAAGTCTTTTATCTGTAGCCCTTTACTGAGGGTTATTTTGTGAACGGTTATAGAAGCAAATATGTTGATTTTACAGTTATGTATTCAAGCAATGTAATGATTTTATCATGTGTAACATAATAAGGGTTTTTAGGGGCCAAAATTATAGAATTTTGATCACATTTATCTCAGAAAGGAAAAATATTTTGAAATGTAGTAAAGAAGAAAAGATACTCAGACCGATGTACTAAATAATATGCAATTTTCAAATTTTCGTTGAACGGCCCCTATAAGGAGTTAAGGAATCAGCCCCTTAAACGTTCTTTCCCATATATCTCAAGAACCGTAACGAATTTCTAAACAGTTGTTGAACAAAATGTGTTGAGATTTAAATGACCTTTTATTTGATATAAAAAAGGGGCTGGTCCCTAAAATTAGGGAACTAAAGGGCTCTAAAATTTTTCATCTTTAGCTCTTTACTGAGGGAAATTTAATGAAAGGCTATAGCAGCAAATATGTTTATCTTACAGTTATGTATCCAAGTAATGTAATGATTTATTCATGTGTTATGGAATAAGGATTTTTTAGGGGTCAAGAGTCCATAAACTATGACCACCTATATCTCAAAAAGGAATATATTTTGAAATGCAGTGTAGAAGAAAAGATGCTCAAAATGATGTACTTTACAAAATGCAACCTTCAAAATTTGGTTCAGCCGCTCCAAAAAGGAGGTAATGGGCCTGGCCCCTAAATTTTTTTTTCTCAGATATCTTAAGGAAGGAGTCTTTTCTGGTTTTCGACTTGTCAAACGTAAATTTGATTATTTGTTCATTAAATCAAGATGAAAGGAAATTAAAATAGTATATTTTTCTTTCTTTTTTACTATCATACAACTTGGCATAGAAAAATGTAATCAATGTTTAGAATGGAACAAGGACTATATTTTTGGCGTAATATTGGCGTAGGAAAATATCACATGTTGCGCAATTCAGAATTGCTGCAGATTATATATATATATAATGAGTCTGTTTTAGCATTTTAAAAACAATAACAATAATGTTGGATTTTTTTTTACTAATGTGAACTAATATGATACTTGGGTTTCAGAATATGTTTTCAAAATATGATTTGCCTATCAAATAACATTTTTATAAGCTTTTTAAAGCGCCCATTCTATACATTGATTTTTGTGAAAAAATCACTAAAATCAGTTTTTCTCTCTTATGAAACGGTCAATATATTAGTTTTTCTGTCAATTTATATCTTTATATAAAGTTTTCATAATACATAAAAATTAGAAATATTTTATTATTGGAAGCATAAAAAAATAATCAAAATTTCTTCAAAATTTAAGAAAATTAGAGGAAATGCGGGCTAAGCAATATCAATTTTAGTATAAATATTTATTCCAATTTAGTAGTATAAGCTGATAGACACTCTCATAATCTATGATTTCATTGAAGATTTGAATCTTCAAATCTTAAACAAATGTCTACGCGGCTATGTTAAGGCTGTCCGAAGCTAAATATCTATCAAAAAATGATACTATTTTAATTATCGAAAAATACTTTAACCGAGCGAGTTTCTTTAAACTTTTATTACATAAATTAACAGTGACATCCAACACTATATTTGATGTATTTTTGTGACGTCATATATTTTTCCCAAGCACGTGACGGGTGTATTCTAACACGGTAAAAAATCTATAAAAATCGCATCGGCCCAAGTGAATAATGACATTAAATCAAAAATATTTTTATGAAAAATCCTTCGATAAGTAATGTATTTTGCAGTTCTTGCTGGGGGTTCATATAAATATTTCGTTTATTTGAAATATTGTCAAAACATTTCGCACCGCCATCGAAATTAGGCACATTTTTACCTTTTAGGCTCGATTTACACAAAAAACGGGTCAATCGGTAGGTTTCCCCCAGCAAGATTCACATTGGTACTTATTTTCTCTCCCGATTTCACGTAAAATATACCAAGATTGTTTTTATCTTTCACTTGTGCCAAGCCGTTTTTATATGCATATACATATCACCATTCATTAGATTACACGTAGCAGGGGGAGTCTTAAAACCATTAGTTCATGAATAGTTATTTACCTATTATGAAGCTTTAAAACTGTTGATTTTTTTATACTCCATATCGGTGATATTGAATACAGTATCACTAGTATTTACAACAGTGTCTATGTGAAGGAATGAAACGGTTTTATAATGCACAATGAATATCATTTATTACGTTACGATACATTCCCTGAGAACGATCGAAAGGAATGCAGATCGTGATGTCAAAGTTAACTATGACGTCATATCTTATGCAGAACAGACAAGTGACTTTCTACATATCGCTGTGAAATTAATCGGGCAGCTTTAACATAGCCGCGTACAGAACTATAAAGAGCTACCCTTATTTTTATCAGTATTTACGTTGAAGAAAAGGTAGTGACCTTGACCTGACCTTTATCCGAAAACAAAAAGGTCAAATTTAATTAAACTGATAGAATCATTAAGTAATATGATCCGTTTGATTGTGTCAAAATTTCATGCATTTCTTATTATAAGAAGTATGTTTGATAATAAAAAGACTCCTTCCTTAAGAACGGTGACGAACTTATAAACACTTGTTGAACAAAGCTCTTATCCCTGAAACAAAATAGTATCTGACCCTTAGAATGTAGACCCCGTTTTTCTATTCTAAATCATGTTTAGCTGTTAAATAGCAAAATCAAGATCGAACATATATCTCAAATTCAAAAATCAGACGGAAGACCTCCTCGTTGCTCGCAACGAGATCGTGTCTAGTTAGTCTTGTTATTCTACGGTTTCTTTTTCTTTATTAAGGTCTTCCGTTTCCAACGGAAGACCTTATTGTTTTTCTTCGGGTTTTTTTAGGGTCTTCCGTTTTCCAACGGAAGACCCTTTTGTTTTTCTTCGGTTTCTTTTTAGGGTCTTCCGTTTCCAACGGAAGACCCTCTTGTTATTCTTCGGTTTCTTTTTATTATTATACTTTTTCTTTTTTTTTCTGACTCTTTCTCAGCTTTATAACTCAAAAAGTTTCCAACCGATTTTTATGAAACTTTCAGAGATAATGTGAAACTATTTTAGCTCAAAGATGTTAAAGTTTACTTGACAACGTCACTTCCATTTTGACGTAACGTCATTTTTAAAATTTTTAAAAAGTCATTTTGTCCGCAATGTTTCTCAAAAACGTTTTAAGATAGAGGCTTGAAATTTTCAATGGTTATGATTTGGTCGATTTACCTCTGTAATAAGGCTGGAAATGAAAATCCGTCACTTCCGGTCGAAACCGGAAGTGAAACAAATTTTTCGAAAAAATAAATTTTCTGATCAAATCAAAAATGAATATGTGTTCTGTAGAGCTTATGAAGCTGAATCTAACACTGAAAGCCGTTTTTAAATCGGACGATGCATTACAGAGATATAGGGGTTTAAAAATTGATTTTTCCGGAAATTTTGATTCCGCGTCCTTGGTTTAAAAAATAGCATAATGTTCAAAGAAAAATTAACTCGTACCAAAAATAAATGTTAAGTCGTACTTGAACATATTCGGATTTTTTTTTGTAAAGTCGTTCTTGAAATCAGGAAGGTTTTTGTTAAGTTGTACTTAACATCATTCGGATTTTGTTAAGTCGTACCAGGAATCATTCGATTTTTTTCATCTTTTTGTTTTAGTTACTCTTGTTATTGGTTTAAGAGCTCTGCTTCTTACAGGAACTTCCAGCTTTGCTTCCGACATTAACGGAAGACCCACTCGTTG
The DNA here is from genome assembly GCF_902806645.1 of Magallana gigas. Classification (NCBI taxonomy): domain Eukaryota; kingdom Metazoa; phylum Mollusca; class Bivalvia; order Ostreida; family Ostreidae; genus Magallana; species Magallana gigas. The sequence goes on from NW_022994815.1 coordinate 84,503, forward strand.
CTTTGCAACGAGCTTTGCTCTAGTTATTATTATTATACTTTTTCTTTTTTTTCTGACTCCTTTTTTGCTTCATAACTCAAAATGTTTTCAACCGATTTCAATGAAACTTCCAGAGATTTTAGCAAGTTATCGTCCCTCCAAGATGTTAAAGTTTTATAGACAACGTCACTTCCGTTTTGACGTTACGTCTTTTTTTAAATTTTAAAAAAGTCATTTTGTCCGGGAGTTTTCTCAAAAACGCTTTAAGATAGAGGCTTGAAATTTTCAATGGTTATGATTTGGTCGATTTACCTCTGTAATGAGGCTATATAATAAAAATCCGTCACTTCCGGTCGAAACTGGAAGCGAATCAAATTTTTCGAAAAATTGAATTTTTTGATCAAATAAAAAACGTACACGTATTTTGTAGAGCTTTTTAAGCTGAATCTAATGCTGAAAACCGTTAAAAATTCAAAGGATGCATTACAGAGATATCGGGGTTTAAAAACTGATTTTCCCGGAAATTTTGATGCCGCGTTCTTGGTTTCAAAAATAGTGCAAAATTCACACTGAAAGTAACTTCTACTGTAACAATTCGTACTGATCATAAAACTTTATAAAAAACATAAAATTATATGCATATTGTATAGTTTGCAAAGCTAAATACAAAACTTAAATTCGTTTTAAAATCGGATACTGCATTGCAGAGATATCGGGGTTTAAATATTGATTTTTCCGGAAATGTTGATTCCTCGTTATTGGTTTAAAAAATAGTGCAAAATTCACACTAAAAGTAACTCCTGCTGAAAAGATTTCGTACAGGTCATAAAACCGAACTCCTTTTTTATATAGTTAATCAGAGTGTTTATTGAAATAATTTCGTGAATTCGGTCGATAATTACGTTGTTAGTTTTTATTAGTCTTATTAGTTTTAATCGAAATAATTATCGTACGATTCACCATGTGAACTCGCCATGTTTTGACTGCGAACAGCAGCTGATAGCGGTTTGTTAGAAGAAAGGCCTGCAAGACGGCGATAGTGGATATTTCAGCTCAACTAACGTATGACAGATTAAAAAGGTATGTTTCAATACAGGACATGTCGTATTGACTTTTTCTTTTCAAAGTGTTTATGCACTTTTCAATCTAATCCGACATTCCTCTGACTCTAACCTCCGCTTTTGGCGTGCGTAACAATATAAAAGCGGGCATTTGAGTCAGAGAAATCTCGGGATATTATCTGTCCAATGTATTTTCATGTGTATGTTTTGCTCACTACTCTTTTGAATTTCTATTTATTATTATGTATGTCTTATTTTGTATTGAACAACACACCACACACTGTAAAACAGTGCAATTAAAAGGGGGTGGGGGTCCAAAGGCACACAAGAGTAGAATGTTGTAATTAGAGTGCATGTGTGCATGATGATAACTTTACCCTAAATATTTGAATATAGCAGATCTTTACCATATCACCTCCACTTAATTAATGAATTAAAGAACTCAGACAGGCCTGTGCTTAATTAAATAAATATATTCGACATGGTAAATATTCAGTCTAATTAAAATTAGAACTTTTTTCTGGCTCGTCGTTATATATGATTATCGCCTGTGAAAGAGCATGTAAAACAGAGTGCAAGATGAAAAGAACTTTAAGTTCAGATTTTAGGTTAATGTTCCCTGATATCTATAAAACATTCTTCTCAAGATTTGATTATTTCACAGAACCATTGTAAATTCTTTGAGATTAGTTTATCTTTTATATATATTGAATTTTATTGATTCATTTTAGGTAAACTTTACATGCAGAACACATCTACATTGCAAACAATTTTTACAGTAAGACAAATGTATGTAATAATTTTTACTACATGTGCCTCAGATCTCTCTCTCTCTCTCTCTCTCTCTCTCTCTCTCTCTCTCTCTCTCTCTCTCTCTCTCTCTCTCTCTCTATCATGCTTTTAATCTTGGCAAAGCATCACAGAGCAACATCATTTTGTGCATATCTCTATCAGTATCTAGGAAAAGAAATCAACAATGCTTTAAATTTCAAAATGAGCATGTATTATCGTGCAATCCATCATTTTTTCATTGTGCAACTAAAATCTATCGTAGCAAACCACAAGATTATGGAGAGAATCGATGTGAATCACACATGGGTCACCAACGATGCTAAAATCCAAAGCTTTGTTAAATTGTTGATGGAATTTTATACATACTAAACATAATATTGTTTTTAAAACCTGTCATTAATAAGAAAAGAGGAAAAAATCCTCGCTAAATTTATTTGCAAAAAAAACCCCAGTAGAATTCATTTTAAAAAAATGGTATAGCAGAAAATTATACTTTGAGGCTGTTCGGATAAAATACTGTAAGTCGTTTTAATTCCACTGTGTTAAAATTTCATGATTTTTACTAAAGTATCAATTGCGATGGTTTTAATTTCACATTGCTTAAAAATTCAATTGATCAAAATAGAAGCATTTAAATTTCATAATATTTGGTTGAAGTGTTCAAACTAATGCTTCTTAGGAAAATCAAAAAAAAGGGGGAGGGTATACATGTAAGGGTATTTCTAAGTGATGTGATGCTTTTGTCATGATAATATCGTATATGTATGTAGTTTTGAATAAGGTTTCTTATTTAGGGAGGTTGAACAACAGTTGACCTCTAAAAGATTAGGTAATTTAAAGATGCTTTATATATGGAGAGCCCTATAAATCTGTGTTAAACAGAAGAAAGTGGAAATGCTGGGTTCACTTAAATGGCCATATTTTTCTTAATCCTTAATGGAATTGGCAAAATGAGGTATGCTTTTTCTCAGAATAGCATTAGCTTTGTAAGTTTGAGACAAGATGACTTTTCAGAGAATGTTAGTGTAAGTTTCAAGACTACATGGTATTTTCAGATTTCTGATTTAACTGTAATTTTGAGTGGATTTTGTACCAAAAGTAGTCTATTTTGGGAAAATGGATGATTTTGTTGGTTATATATGTCATTACATGATTTATTACCTATAATATACAAGAGAAGTAAATCCCTTTTAAATGTGTAGAATGACCACCACTAGAGTAAATTGGCTTAGAAAGTAGGTATTTCCTATCCTGATGACAATTAATAGGCTTAAGTTAATTACCGAGATAAGAATTAATACTGTAAAAGAGTTTTGATCAATTTAATTATTTAAATTATAAATTTGCAGCAATTTTGCTGTCTGATTTCATGAAATAACATTAAGCAACCTGACTTATATAACTCAATTTTTTTAAAACAGCATATTTTTCTTTCAAATAAAATTCACATGTAGACAAATGCAGTTATCAAAGTATACAATATGTCAAAAAACTCAAGTTTTTGCTCCTTCCTATCCAAAAGTGATATTTTACATATATTTACAGAATTGAAAAAGCCACCCCCGCTTTCCAATTGTCTCCATTACCATTACATGTTGGATATGTAAATGTACATTTGACCTTGAAATAACATCTGCTATAATAATTACTCTCGAAATGATCAAGAAACAACATATTTTTACCCTTTTATTGTATATATGCATCAAAAATGTAGGAAAACATGTAAAATTTGAACGTTTATCATGGAATTCTCATCCGTCCCCAGGTACCCGGTTGTGTTTGAATTTCATTTTAATTAAGAGCAGACATCACACTTGTAGGTCTTACTATTTTAGCAAAGTTAAAAGGAGACTAGAAACCAGAATAAATAAGATATTCACTAAATATGATTATAAGCTTACTGTTTCATGAAAACAAGAAATCACATGTATGGCGGCATGTCTTTTGGTGAAAAAAATGTTGCATTTCATCCATTTATCAAGAAAAGATCAATTTTCAATATCAGTGATGGTTGTTTTCAAATATGTGTGAGAAATGACTCAAGGGAATTGCCACAAGTTTCATAATATTAGGTTAAAGTGTTCAAACTAATGCTTCTTAGGAAAATAAAAAAATAGGGGGAGGGTATACATGTAAGGGTATTTCTAAGTGATGTGATGCTTTTGTCATGATAATATCATGTATATGTATGTAGTTTTGAATAAGGTTTCTTATTTAGGGAGGTTGAACAACAGTTGACCCCTATAAGATTAGGTAAAGATGCTTTATTTATGGACAGCCCTATGAATCTGTGTTAAATAGAGGAAAGTGGAAATGCTGGGTTCACTTAAATGGCCATATTTTTCTTAATCCTTAATGGAATTGGCAAAATGAGGTATACTTTTTCTCAGAATAGGATAAGCTTTGTAAGTTTAAGACAAGATGACTTTTCAGAGAATGTTAGTGTAAGTTAAAGGTAGCAAGGGACAGTTTCGGATAAAGTACCCGTCAATAATTTTGTAAAATTGAGAGTTGCTGTACTTGAAGGCTTAATTATGAGTGTTGCTAAAACTCAGGAAATGATTTTTAATGATTATCATTATTTAGGTAGAGGGATGTCTCTTGTTGAAATTGAAATTCAATATGTAGGCCCCATATGTTAGGTACATGAGATTCAGAAGTAAAATGCGAAACCTGCGGCTATGACTGTTGTGTTGACTTTGAAAATGTGACAGTGAAAATGCAAGTTACAGACGGGAGGGTAAATAACACGAAAAGTAGGTGGATGGGGCATTATAAACTATACACCGGTAAGTTTCTGACATGTGATGGTGCAACATGCACATGGTACGGAAGATCAACCCTTTGCAGGGAATTGGCTGGGGGAGGTCTAAAAAGCTGAAAAATTATGAAAAATTAGCAAAATATGGAAGGGTCAAAATCTCATAAAAACCAGTATGTAGAAAATTTTACAGGTTTTGACTAGTAATTTTCTTCAGAAATTGGTGATTGGCCTTATAAAGAGTGAATTAAAGGTATTTGTGCTGAATGGGAACTGAGGAAATTCTAGTTACAGGGTTCCGAAGACACACGTCCCCAGGCTACAATGAAATGTATCGAAAAAACTGTCCTGTGCCATCTAATGTCACCTATCGGGATATGTCATACTCATTACACTGCATGGTCAGTGTATTTTTTTCAGAAATACTATGCATATGTTAATGTAAACACAGCTATTATTAGTACCGGTACATGTATGATTAACACAGCTTATTGATTTTTTTTAATTTCAGCTATTGGTGGCCACATGGTTTTTACCTGTTGATTCTTTTCAGCTCTTGAGGTTAACCTGTCACCTCTACCCACATGCATATTCCTTAATGTGTTCTACAGACTATTTACCAGTAATTAAAATTAAATCGGATAATTCATGAACAGTTACTGTAATGGAACTTTAAGAAAGCATCATGCCTTGTTGTGGTTTGTGTTTGATAAGAAATTATAACAAACAAAATTAAGGCTGTTTAAAGTAATTTACAATTTTAGCTGTGAAAATTTGTTTTTCAATAAAAGTATGCAATTATGTTTCCTTTATTTTGTTTTTAGCTCACCTGAGCCAAAGGCTCAAGTGAGCTTTTCTGATCACAATTTGTCTGTTGTCTGTGATTGTCGTCGTTGTTGTAAACTTTTCACATTTTCATCTTCTTCTCAAAAACCACTGGGCAGATTTCAACCAAATTTGGCACAAAGCACAACTAGGTGAAGTGGATTCAAGTTTGTTCAAATGAAGGGCCACGCCCTCTTTAAAGGGGAGGTAATTGAGAATTATTGAAAATGTGTTGGTATTTTTCAAAAATCTTCTTCTCAAAAACTATTCGGCCTGAAAAGCTTAAACTTGTGTGGAGGCATCCTCAGGTAGAGTAGATTCAAGTTTCTTCAAATCATGGTCCCCGGGGGTAGGGAGGGGCCACAAGAGGGGGATCAAGTTTTACATAGGAATATATAGAGAAAATCTTTAAAAATCTTCTTCTAAAAAACTATTAGGCCAGAAAAGCTCAAATTAAAGTGGAAGCATCCTCAGGTAGTGTTGATTCAAGTTTGTTCAAATCATAGTCCCTGGTGGTATGGTGGGGCCACAATGGGGGAATGAATTTTTACATAGGAATATCTAGAGAAAATCCTTAAGAATCTTTTTCTCAGAAACTAATCAGCCAGGAAAGCTGAAACTTATGTGGAAGCATCCTGAGGTAGTGTAGATACAAAGTTGTGAAAATCATGATCCCCAGGGGTAGGGTGGGGCCACAATGGGGGTCAAAGTTTAACAAAGGAATATATAGAGTAAATCTTTAAAAATCCTTTTCTCAGAAACTAATCAGCCAGATGATTCTTTATAATTGTTAAGACTTTGGCCCCAGAACAGTTCTTTGGCCTCACAAGAAGGTTCAGAGTTTGATGTGGGTTTATATCCCATATATAAACTATTGTTAAGGATCTTTTTGAGAACTGCAATACTCAACATGTGATATGACTATAAAATCATCCTGTTAGAAAAGGGACTTATGATTATAAACATAAGAATATCCAGGGGGAAAAATGTATTTTATTTACACAGTATCTACATGTGTTATTGTACATTGTAAAGACAGTTTGTATTGTGACTCCATTAAGCTGATTTTATCATACCTATTGTTCCTCATGTAAGCGATGTGGCCCATTTGCCTCTTGTTTTAGTTTTTCATGTTTTTCAATATATGTAACTTAGGTAATTTTCATGATGAGTACAAAACTAAAATCCGTTTTTAAATTGGACGATGCATAACAGATATGGGGGTTTAAAAATTGATTTTTCGGAAATTTGATTCTGCGTTTTTGGTTTCAACAAGCGTAAAGTTCAAAGTTAAATTAACTCGTACCAAAAATAACTCGATTTTTGATAGGTACTTTGACACATTCGGATTTTTTTTTTTGATAAGTCGTTCTTAGAATGGTTAGGGTTTTTGTAAATTCGTACATAGTATCGTTCGTATTTTGTTAAGTCGTACAAAGAATTATTCGATTTTTTTATCTTTAGTTTAAGTTGCTCTTGTTATTGATTTAAACACTCTGCTTCTTGCAGGAACATCAAGCTTTACTCTTGACATTAACGGAAGACCCACTCGTTGCTTTGCAACGAGCTTTGCTCTAGTTTCTCATTCTTCTCCTTTTTTTTTCTTACCGATTTTGTGTCAGCGATTACTCGGAAACTGTTTGTTTGATTTTCATAAAATTTTCAGATCTTATTGATATTAGTTTAAACTTGATCGGAAATTTTTTTGGTTGATGACGTCATTTCCGTTTTTGAAATATCGACGTTTTCTTGATTTTCAGAGGGACGGCTTGTCCAAGAGAGTTATCAAAAACTACAAGAGATATTTAGTTCAAAATTTCAGGAATGATAGACAAAAGATTGCAGATATGTAATAAGGCATTAATCACTTTCAGGCACAAAAGGCGCTAAAGCTCGGTAGGGCTCGAAAAATGAGATTAAAAAAGCGTTGTGATTTTGCCTGGTTTTCTTTGATTATCTTTTTTCTCACAAATATTTTGTTAAGACATATAGAAGAAAAAAAATTTATATTTACAAGATCTTTTGTTTGACACCTAAAAAAGGGGGCTGGCCCCTCAAATTAAGGGCCTAGAACCCTTCAAAGTTTTCACTTTATAACTCAAAATTGGTTTAGATTTCGATATGGCTGTCGCTGCAAAAGTTGTTCATTATGATCTTATTAATGTCGTAACAATAATATTTTGTTCGGGTATTGCGTAATATGAGTGAAAAAAGCCAGACTTGTTACCATGTATTTGTGTTTTATTTGGCAAATAAACGGGGTATTTGTGCGTATAACTGACATAAAGGGTACCCGTTTACATACGGAAACATTTTAGTTATTTTCTAGTGAAACACGTTATGGGTAAAAGAACTGTTTCTATGCAATTCATTTGAGTCGCATTTAAAATCTAGCTGTATTCCGAGCTGTGTATGTGAACAGTTACGTATTCACCATTGCCTGCAGCCGAGGAAATAGGTCACGACTGGACTAGCGAGCGGGTCTGCCGTTATCAAATACACAAGATTTGCGTCTTGCTGTAATGCACACATGGGTTTTTACATGTATATGTAGCTGCAAACACGAAACTTCCGATTTTAGTGATTTTAATAGTAAATAAAAAAAGATTATACCTTTACCTACTACCACAGACAGTGTACTAGCTTAAATTCGGAAAGTATTGAAACAGTTCAATTCTTTTCTAGGAAAACACATTATGGGTAAAAGAATTACTTCTATGCAATGTATTTGAGTCGCATTTAAAATCTAGCTAGCTGTATTCCGAGCTTCATGTATGTAAACAATTATACGTATCCGATCCTTGCCCGCGGCCGAGGAAATGGGTCGCAGCTGGACTAGCGAGCGGTCTACCGTTATCCGATACACAAGATATGTGCCTTGCTGTAATGCACACACGGGTTTATTTATTTTGCTGCAAAAACAAAGAATTCAGATTTAAACGATATTAAAGAGTAAATAGAAAAAGATTATACCATTACCTACGAAGTATTGCTGTTTTGCTCTCGTAATTAAAAAAAAAATAGATTATATGACTGTCATTGAAAAAATGGCGTTCTTTGTGATCTTGTCTATGTCATGAAATAGTTTTATTGTTGAAAAATAAAATTTAGTTATCAAACCGCTAACATTTCAAACTCACCACGTTGAGTGTACATTTTCATAACACGGGCCGAGGAGAAGCCGCGCTAGAGGACAGCCGATTCGCAGTAGGACACATGCTTCTCGTGTTTATACGTTATCACACATTTCAATGCTCATTGATTCGTTGTTATTTTCATTTCCAATGATATCGGTTAACGATGCATCAAACCATTGATTTAAATCATAGTTCGTAAAATAAAGGAAAAAACTGCCATCAATGAATATAATACGTTTTACAGTCGTACGATTTGAAATGTAAATAAATTCACCTGTGTCTATTTGTGACATTTTGCTACTGAGAATTAAATGCATTACACTACAAATTTCAACAAAATATAGGCGATATTCACATAAGTATATGTAATTTATGATAATGTGATTCTTCATTTGTCTAACAAAGTATTAGACTTTTTTTATGAGTTATGAGAGAGAGAGAGAGAGAGAGAGAGAGAGAGAGAGAGAGAGTTAAGCAGGGTGTAGTAAGTAAAAGTTGAAATATATTTAAAAAGCGTTCGAGATAAGGCAGCTTAAGAAGTACAATGTTACATGCTTGAGGTAGGTGCGGGCACGATAAAACTAACCATTTTTAAAGAAGCTGAATTATTATTTACATTCAGGCCGTAAAATACAAAACCTGATTGGAGTACATGCTTATATATATATTTTTAAAAATGTTTACGTTTAACTGAGCGAAATTGTAGATGTCATGGAGTCAATAAGCAAATCAAATTCGCCAATCAGGCAATAGCAGTTATCTAATGCCTATGATTGATAATTTTACAAGGTAAATTAATACAAGTAAATATGAATTTTAAAGCACTCCCTGCTCCCCTGTTAAAAAAATTCCGGTACCTGCTTTCTTTTATTAACGATTTTTGTGCAACATTTATTCGGAAATGGCTCAAATTTTGTTACACGGGCCCGATAAAAAGATGAAAGGATGACCCCTAAAATTTCTTTCCCAAATATTTCAAGAACGGTCTTAAATTTCAAACACCAGTTGAATAACATATAACTTATTTTGTACAAATTTTATGTGCATGAATGACAATGTTCCTGTAACTTCACAAAAAATGACACTTTTTGAAATCTATAAGTTTCTGAATTCATCATTAAAATTAGTAATGTTAGACGGCCCATGCAGCAAGTTTTTCTAGTCGAATCTTTCGTTCAACAGCGAATCGATTGTGAACATTTCAGCGGGGTTTACAACATGAGGGTGAAACGACCACGAATTTTGACAGGTTTGGCTAAAAAGAGTTAAAAAGAGATGGATACAAAACACAGGTGCGATTATATCTTGTAGGATATAACAAATGATTAATTTATGTTTGCCAAAAATACAAATTTTTATCATTAGAATACTTTAACATTTATATCCGCCGAATATTTCCATTTCTCTTTATTGTTTGGTGCCTGATTTGAAATAACGTTTCGAGGTATAATCAGTTGAGAAATTTCTTTAAGCTGCATGTTCCGATTTGTCGGCCATTACATTATCAAATAATTTTCCTTGCAAACCAAATGAATGATCTTACAAAGTTATAGAAGTATTTACACGGAATTGCTCTCCCTTCAACGTTAGAAATATTCAAAGTAAATAAAAATAAATTTTGGACACCCAAAAACCCAAAATACATCATTGGAATCTTTAAAAAAGAAAACCGTTGGGTTTCATCCTTCGAATGATTGGGTTTATTCATCCTGCATGTTTTGCAATGATTATAAACAACGTAAACAATAAAAGTATCAATGAACAAATGTACACTGCTTTATTTTTGTTTAAATAGTCATGCTGGATATTTCATATGTTATAATAGATTACAAAATGTAGATAAAAAAAGACAGATGTCAAAGTCGTAATACAATCATACTAGCTTCGACGTAAGGGGCCAGTTTACACACGAGGCGAAATAACGCAAAACCCTTTTATGTCGATTATTTTGTGGATATACACCAAAAATTGTCTAATCCGGCGGAGGGTAGTTCTGAAAAAAATGACCGGATTAGGCAACATCCCGTTTAGAAGACATTGTTGCAAATTAATTTAAGTATTTAACGAAGTAAGTCCTGATCGTGTATTCTTGTAAAAATTTAAATTGTTCTGAAATATTTTAGATTTCATCGATCTTATTTATACGGTACCAATTTTCATTTAAAAATTTTTTTTTGAAACAATAAATCCATAACGGAATACATACGATTGAAATTCTTTTTGAATCAAATCATTGTTATTGATAATTTTTCAAACATCCAATCTACCTGAAAAGTGCATGCTTAACCGTAAATTGTTAAACAAAACATTAATAAGTCAACAGGTGGCTGAAACACCTGATGGCGAGAACTGTTATGATGCGGGGAAACAATGGATAACTATTAATATAATGAGAATTTTATTTAAAAAAATTGAGCATTTTGACAGAATGATATGCAGCTCTGTATGTGTAGCCATACAACGGGAATAACAAACAATGTCGGCAGTCTTACTCTCACAGTATTCTGAATCACGGCCTGAGAAAATGGGGTGAACTATAATCTAATTATCTAATTTTTGCAATTCATAACAAGACTTTACGGTATTAACTGAAATGAGTTGCTAGTTTTGATCTATATTTACAGTTATTTAAATCAATAGCAACGACAGAAAAATTGGTCGATAATTGAGCATTTGAAATATCTCGCAGAAGGCCGACCGATCGATAAGTAGACGGACTACGGGAGATAACTCTCACTAATTATAAGCAGTATGTTTTTTCATTTCGCCGGTTTACAGAATAGACAGGATCCGGATTGCACAATTTATTAGAACAAAAATGATTAGAAAATGTCAAGGAGATGAATAATGTCGCCAGATTGGGCAGCATGCCGTAATACACAACATCCGGATTCAACGAGTTTTAACATGTACATAATTTTTTCATTGAAATATGGATTAATTGATCGGGAAAACTACTGCAACGTTTATTGTTGCACACATACTTAGCATAACCATCGTTTAAAAGCGTACAATTATTTTATTGAAAATTGGACCAAGCAGCTTTAACATGAAGATTTACATGTGTAAGACACTTTATTTGTCATATGCATGATCATGTGCATTAATTATGTTCAATACCCGCTTATTCTCCAAAATGATCTGCAATTCCATTCACAGCTATGGTCATTCAAAATCACATGAATTAATCAAAGTTTTTAATTTTGTGTCGATCTCAACTGTTATGTATCCAAGAAATCTATTGATTTTATCATGTGTTACGTAATTAGGTACTTACGGTTTTAGGGGGTCAAACTTCATTCAGACCTTCGTAAACATTCACAGGATCAAAAACAGATATCCTACGGAGATTAATAATGGGGAATGTTTACATCTTTTCTCAATTCGGAAGTCTCACGGAATATCCAGCACAATTTTTCAACGATGTCATCCGGGCTTTATAATGGCTGATGCAATGCAAATTCCCCGTGGACATTCTTTTTTTAGCCGTGTATTGAAACCTGACAAGCTAGAAGGGGGCGTTACAAAAGGGAAATCTTGGGATTTTTTCCTACTATCGAATGAACCTCGTCTTAATCAAGAAATATTTACAAATATCGAATAATTTCAGAAAATGTGTGGCAAAAATATCTTGGGACAGACTTTATGTATAATACGTTTATATATCCCAACAATATAATGATTTTCTCATGCGTTATTTAACTAGGGATATTAGGGGCCAGAGGTAAAATGATTTAATCTTTTCTATTTCAATTGGAAGAAATGCTATTTAAAAAAGCAACGTAAGAGAACTTATAAAAAGCATTACACGAAAGCATAAGTACTTCACCCCTATTTCCATATCATGTTTTGTTGTCGAAAATTAAAGTCGATGACGTCATTTCACCTTCTAAAAAATCGGACGGAAGACCTCCTCGTTGCTCGCAACGAGATCGTGTCTAGTTATTCTTTTTTTTCTTTTTCTGACTTTTTTGGAGCGCTATTTCTCAAAAACTATACAACCGATTTGCACAAAATTTTCAGGACTGATAAAGCATGATCGGCGCTACAAACTGTTTTAAAAAAATTTTCAAATGATGACGTCACTTCTGGTTTCAGATATTGACGATTTTGTAAATTTTTAAGGGTCATTTTGTCCACGCATCTTCTCCAAAACTAATAGAGATAGAAGCTTGAAATTTTCAGGGATTGTAGATGAATGTATGTAGATGTATCCCCATGCTTCCAATTATGAAAATTGCTCAAGTCCTCGAAGCTCGCCTGAACCTGAAAATTATCACCAAATTTGTTTACGATATTTTTGCACATTTCTGTAATATCTTTTGATGTATAAATATTTTGTTAAGACATGTAATGCAAAAGATGGTTATATTAGCAAGACCTTTAATTTGATATCAAGAAAAAGGGGCTGGCCCCTCAAATTAGGGGCCAAGAGAGCTCTAAAGTCTTCTTACAATAACTCTTTACTTAACAATAATTTGTTATTAATTATAGAAGGAAAAATGTTTATTGTACAACTGTTTATCTATACAGTACCATACCTAAGTCATATGTCTCGTAATTACATATATGTAGAGGTTTTAAGGGCCAGAAGTTCAAAACTTTGATTATTAATATTGGAAAAAAGAGAAATATTTTGAAAAGCAATGTAGAACAAAAGTTGTTCAAAATAATTTTCTAAACAATATAATAACTAAAATTTTGTTGCTGGTGGCCCCATTAAGGGGTTTTAGGGTCGGCCCCTAAAACACATTTATACAGATGTCTCGAGAACAGTTAACAATTCGTGAACTTTTGTTGAACAAAATATGTTTATATTTGCAAGACCTTTAATTTGATACCAAGAAAAAGGGACTGGCCCCTCAAATTAGGGGCCAAGAGGGCTCTAAAGTCTTTTTACAATAACTCTTTACTGAAAAATATTTCGTTATTAATCATAGAAGCAAAAATGTTTACTGTACAGCTGTTTATCTATACAGTACCATACCTAAGTCATATGCTACGTAATTAGGGGTTTCAAGGGGCCAGAAGTTTAAAAATTTGATTATTAATATCAGAAAAAGGAGAAATACTTTGAATAGCACTATACAACAAAAGTTGTTCATAAAAATGTTCTCAACACTATAACAACTAAAATGTTGTTGTTGGCGGCCCCGTTAAGGAGTTAAAGGGTCGGCCCCTAAAACACATTCATACAGATGTCTCGAGAACAGTTAACAATTCGTGAACACTTGTTGAACAAAATATGTTTATATTTGCAAGACCTTTAATTTGATACCAAGAAAAAGGGGCTGGCCCCTCAAATTAGGGGCCAAAAGGGCTCTAAAGTCTTCTTACAAAAACTCTTTACTAAACAATATTTTGTTATTAAATATAGAAGCAAAAATGTTCACTATACAGCTGTTTATCTATACAGTACCAAATTAACATGAAACTTTAAGGGATTATGTAGCATTATTGCGCCTCAAAGATGTTAAATTGTTAACTACAACGTCACTTCCGTTTTTACGTTACGTCAATTTTTAAATTAAAAAAAAAAGTGATTTTGTCCAGTGCGTTTTTCAAAAACACTTAAAGATAGAGACTTGGAATTTTCTGTGTAGAAGCATTGATCGTTTTTATTTGGACATAAGGCTGGAATTTAGTTTCCGTCACTTCCGGTCCAAACTGGAAGTGTTTTCAAATTTTCGAAATTTCGAATTTTTCGTTTCAATTTCATGCTGAATACGAAACTGAAATCTCTGCATTACAGAGATATCGGGGTTTCAAAATTTATTTTTCCGGAAAGTTTGATTCCGCGTCCTTGATTTAAAAAATAGCGTAATGTTCAAAGTAAAATTAACTCGTACCAAAAATAATTGCTAAGTCGTACTTGAACACCTTCGGATTTTTTTTGTTCAGTCGTTCTTAAAATCGGAAAGGTTTTTGTTGAGTCGTACCTAAATTCATTCGTATTTTGTTAAGTCGTACCAGGAATATTCGATTTTTTTTCATCTTTTTATTTTAGTTACTTTTGTTATTGGTTTAAGAGTTATGCTTCTTACAGGAACTTCCAGCTTTACTTCCGACATTAACGGAAGACCCACTCGTTGCTTTGCAACGAACTTTGCTCTAGTTATTTTTCTTCTTCTTTTTCTTCTAGACGTTTCTTTAAACTGTAATATCTCGCTTGTTTGTCATTTTATTGTATTCAAATTTTCAGGGTTTATTTGAAACGACAATAGCTTAATATAGCACAAAATATTGTGAAATAACTACTTCCGGTTTTGAGTTATTCCCCTTTGATAATTTTTTTAGTGGGTCTCGTGTACCTGCAAAGGCTCCGAGTTGATCCGTAGCAAGTAGTTTTAATTTACAAATCTTTAATGTAGACATCTTGAACGTTGTCCTCTAGTTTTACATGTTTGATTAACCCACGTATACTTCTTAAAAAATTACATTAATTTGTTTCAAAAAATGTTAAATTTTGCTTATATCTTTGCCTAATAACATTTTAGTTGTAAATTTTTTCTAGACACATATAGAACAAAAGTTGTGCAAAATATTAAGAGCTTTCATTTGATACCATAAAAAAGGGGCTAGCCCCTAAATTGAGGAGTCTAAATCCCTTAAAAGTCTTTGCTTTATAACTCTAAAACGGTAAATTTTTCGATATGGGCGTCGCTGCAAAAAAAGTTGTTTGTGACTTTATTAATCTCATAAAACCGTTTTTGTGTTTGTGTATTGCATTATGTAAGTGTAAAAAGTAATACGTGTTGACCAGTGCTCGCGGCAATTTGGCCAAGTTAACGAAACTTTTTTGACACATGTACAGATTATTTATCATTATATCTTTCATAATCAAATAATATACTGTTAATTTGAATGACTTTTTCAAGGTGTGTTATTCTATTCTGTTCTGAGGGTTTTGTTGAATGATTATGATAGTATTTTATTTGGTTTTTCTTGGATAGAGAGATTTCTGATGACTATGAGAACAGGAAGAGGAAACGACTGAGTGAACCAGCGTCCAGGAAACGCAGACGGAGGTGATGTTATTGGTTTAAGAGTTATGCTTCTTACAGGAACTTCCAGCTTTACTTCCGACATTAACGGAAGACCCACTCGTTGCTTTGCAACGAACTTTGCTCTAGTTATTTTTCTTCTTCTTTTTCTTCTAGACGTTTCTTTAAACTGTAATATCTCGCTTGTTTGTCATTTTATTGTATTCAAATTTTCAGGGTTTATTTGAAACGACAATAGCTTAATATAGCACAAAATATTGTGAAATAACTACTTCCGGTTTTGAGTTATTCCCCTTTGATAATTTTTTTAGTGGGTCTCGTGTACCTGCAAAGGCTCCGAGTTGATCCGTAGCAAGTAGTTTTAATTTACAAATCTTTAATGTAGACATCTTGAACGTTGTCCTCTAGTTTTACATGTTTGATTAACCCACGTATACTTCTTAAAAAATTACATTAATTTGTTTCAAAAAATGTTAAATTTTGCTTATATCTTTGCCTAATAACATTTTAGTTGTAAATTTTTTCTAGACACATATAGAACAAAAGTTGTGCAAAATATTAAGAGCTTTCATTTGATACCATAAAAAAGGGGCTAGCCCCTAAATTGAGGAGTCTAAATCCCTTAAAAGTCTTTGCTTTATAACTCTAAAACGGTAAATTTTTCGATATGGGCGTCGCTGCAAAAAAAGTTGTTTGTGACTTTATTAATCTCATAAAACCGTTTTTGTGTTTGTGTATTGCATTATGTAAGTGTAAAAAGTAATACGTGTTGACCAGTGCTCGCGGCAATTTGGCCAAGTTAACGAAACTTTTTTGACACATGTACAGATTATTTATCATTATATCTTTCATAATCAAATAATATACTGTTAATTTGAATGACTTTTTCAAGGTGTGTTATTCTATTCTGTTCTGAGGGTTTTGTTGAATGATTATGATAGTATTTTATTTGGTTTTTCTTGGATAGAGAGATTTCTGATGACTATGAGAACAGGAAGAGGAAACGACTGAGTGAACCAGCGTCCAGGAAACGCAGACGGAGGTGATGGCCGCTTTCCTTTAGAAAGTTGTTCCAAGTACAGGGCATTATGTGAACTTTCAGATTTTCTAATCTATTTACTTTATCTCACAAGTACAATATAAACATATATTTAAGGTCTTCCGTTTCCAACGGAAGACCTTTCTATTATTGTGCGGGAAAACAATTAAGATTATTCTTATTTTTCTTTTTTTTTTTTTCCTAGACGCGAACTTTGAGGCTTCATTTCTTGCTCATTTCTAAACGGTTTTTGCTCAAATTTTCAGGGCTAATGTACTTTACAAAACACTATCCTAAGAAATTCATAAAATGTAGAATTCCCTTTCCGTTAAAGAGTTATTCCCCTTTTAAATTTTTTAGGGCCTTTTGTTTCCAGACAAAGGCTCCGAGACTATGATAGCAGGGAATGGGAATCCAACGAATTTGAATAACAGAGACATTGTAGTTGTGCACATCTGTTTTTGTTTTTAGATTACGTTTTTATTTAGGAAAAGGTAGGGGGTCAAAAACAGAATTCAAAAAAGTGCAAAAATTTAGACATGTTTTCCTTTATATCTTTTAAACGAAAAACATTTTGTAAAGACATGTAGAATAAAAGTTGTGCAAAATATCAAGGGCTTTCATTTGACACCAATAAAAAGGGGCTGGCCCCTTAAATTAAGGGCCAATGGCCCCTAAAACGTTTGCTCAATAACCCAAAAACGGTTAGGATTTTGATGTGGCTGTCGCTGGAAAAGTTGTTTGTTGGGATCTCATAAAGGTCGTTACAATGTTATTTTGTATGAGATTTGTGTAGTATGAGTGTAAAATGCTTTACATGTTAACATGTACCTGTTTTCATCTGACAAGTTAACGAAAGTCTTTGCGCGTACAACTGGCATAAAGTTACCGCAGAAAGTATGCTGGTTTATACAAACGGCATTAATTAGGGTCTTCCGTTTCCGTCGGAAGACCCTCTTGTTATTCTATTGTTTCTTTTCCTTATTATTATTAGGGTCTTCCGTTTCCAACGGAAGACCCTCTTGTTATTCTATTGTTTCTTTTTAGGGTCTTCCGTTTCCAACGGAAGACCCTCTTGTTATTCTATTGTTTCTTTTTATTATTATTATTATTATTCTTTTTCTTTATTTTTCTGACTTTTTTTAAGCTTAATATCTCAAAAAGTCTTCAACGGATTTACATGAAACTTTCAGGGATTATGGAGCATCACTGTCCCTCAAAGATGTTAATTTTTTAATTACAACGTCACTACCGTTTTTACGTTACGTCAATTTTAAAGTTTTAAAAAAGCGATTTTGTCCAGGGCGTTTTTCAAAAACGCTTGAAGATAGAGACTTGAAATTTTCTGTGTTGAAGCATTAATCGTTTTTATTTGGACATAAGGCTGGAATTTAGTTTCCGTCACTTCCGGTCCAAACCGGAAGTGTTTAAAAATTTTCGATTTTTCGAATTTTTCGTTTCAATTTAAAATATTTCCTAGGTTTGTAGAGTTGGTTATGCTGAATACGAAACTGAAATCCGTTTGAAAATCAAACGACGCATTAAAGAGATATTAGGGTTTAAATATTGATTTTTCCGGAAATTTTGTTTCCGCGTCCTTGGTTTAAAAAATAGCGTAATGTTCAAAGTAAAGTTAACTTGTACCAAAAATAATTGTTAAGTCGTACTTGAACACATTCGGATTTTTTTTTGTTAAGTCGTTCTTGAAATCAGGAAGGTTTTTGTTAAGTTGTACTTAAAATCATTCGGATTTTGTAAGGTCGTACCAGAAATAATTCGATTTTTTCATCTTTTTATTTTAGTTACTCTTGTTATTGGTTCAAGAGCTCTGCTTCTTACAGGAACTTCCAGCTTTACTTCCGACATTAACGGAAGACCCACTCGTTGCTTTGCAACGAGCTTTGCTCTAGTTATTATTATTATTCTTTTTCTTTATTTTTCTGACTTTTTTTAAGCTTAATATCTCAAAAAGTTTTCAACGGATTTACATGAAACTTTGAGGGATTATGGAGCATCACTGTCCCTCAAAGATGTTGATTTTTTAATTACAACGTCACTTCCGTTTTTACGTTACGTCAATTTTAAAGTTTTAAAAAAGCGATTTTGTCCAGGGCGTTTTTCAAAAACGCTTAAAGATAGAGACTTGAAATTTTCTGTGTTGAAGCATTAATCGTTTTTATTCAGACATAAGGCTGGAATTTAGTTTCCGTCACTTCCGGTCCAAACCGGAAGTGTTTTAAAATTTTCGATTTTTCGAATTTTTCGTTTCAATTTAAAATATTTCCTAGGTTTGTAGAGTTGGTTATGCTGAATACGAAACTGAAATCTGTTTGAAAATCAAACGACGCATTAAAGAGATATTGGGGTTTAAAAATTGATTTTTCCGGAAATTTTGATTCGAACACGAACTTCCAGTTTTACTTCCGACATTAACGGAAGACCCACTCGTTGCTTTGCAACGAGCTTTGCTCTAGTTTTATTATTATTAGGGTCTTCCGTTGAAGACCCTCTTGTTATTCTTCGGTTTCTTTTTATTAGGGTCTTCCGTTTTCAACGGAAGACCCTTTTGTTTTTCTACGGTTTCTTTTTTTTCTTATTAGGGTCTTCCGTTTCCAACGGAAGACCCTCTTGTTATTCTATTGTTTCCTTTTATTATTAGGGTCTTCCGTTTCCAACGGAAGACCCTCTTGTTATTCTATTGTTTCTTTTTATTATTATTTTTTTTCTTTTTCTTTATTTTTCTGACTTTTTCAAAGCTTAATATCTCAAAAAGTTTTCAACAGATTTACATGAAACTTTCAGGGATTATGAAGCATTGTTGTGCCTCAAAGATGTTAAATTTTCAACTACAACGTCACCTCCATTTCAACGTTACGTCAATTTTTAAATTTTAAAAAAGTGATTTTGTCCAGGGCGTTTTATAAAAACGCTTAAAGATAGAGACTTCAAATTTTCTGTGTTAAAGTATTGATCGTTTTTCTTTGGACATAAGGCTGGAATTTTGTTTCCGTCACTTCCGGTCTAAACCGGAAGTGTTTTAAAATTTTCGAATTTTCGATTTTTTCGTTTTAATTTCAAATGTTTATGCGGTTTGTAGAGTTGGTTATGCTGAATACGAAACTGAAATCCGTTTGAAAATCGAACGACGCATTACAGAGATATCGGGGTTTAAAAGTTGATTTTTCCGGAAATTTTGATTCCGCGTCCTTGGTTTAAAAAATAGTGTAATGTTCAAAGTAAAATTAACTCGTGCCAAAAATAATTGTGAAGTCGTACTTGAACACATTCGAATTTTTTTATTAAGTCGTTCTTGAAATCAGAAAGGTTTTTGTTAATTCGTACTCAAAATCATTCGGGTTTTGTTAAGTCGTACCAGGAATAATTCGATTTTTTCATCTTTTTATTTTAGTTACTCTTGTTATTGG
Organism: Magallana gigas; assembly: GCF_902806645.1. Taxonomy (NCBI): domain Eukaryota; kingdom Metazoa; phylum Mollusca; class Bivalvia; order Ostreida; family Ostreidae; genus Magallana; species Magallana gigas. Next base: position 104,526 of record NW_022994815.1, read on the forward strand.
TTTAAGAGCTCTGCTTTTTACAGGAACTTCCAGCTTTACTTCCGACATTAACGGAAGACCCACTCGTTGCTTTGCAACGAGCTTTGCTCTAGTTATTATTATTATTATTATTCTTTTTCTTTATTTTTCTGACTTTTTTAAAGCTTAATATCTCAAAAAATTTTCAACGGATTTACATGAAATTTTCAGGGATTATGAAGCATCATCGTCCCTAAATGATATTAAATTTTGAACTACAACGTCAATTCCGTTTTAACGTTACGTCAATTTTTAAATTTTTAAAAAGTGATTTTGTCCAGGGCCTTTTTGAAAAACGCTTAAAGATAGAGACTTGGAATTTTCTGTGTTGAAGCATTAATCGTTTTTATTTGGACATAAGGCTGGAATTTAGTTTCTGTCACTTCCGGTCCAAACCGGAACTGTTTTAAAATTTTCGATTTTTCGAATTTTTCGTTTCAATTAAAAATGTTTCTTAGGTTTGTAGAGTTGGTTATGCTAAATACGAAACTGAAATCCGTTTGAAAATCGAACGACGCATTACAGAGATATCGGGGTTTAAAAATTGATTTTTCCGGAAATTTTGATTCCGCGTCCTGGGTTTAAAAAATAGTGTAATGTTCAAAGTAAAATTAACTCGTACCAAAAATAATTGCTAAGTCGTACCTGAACACATTCGGATTTTTTTTGTTCAGTCGTTCTTAAAATCGGAAAGGTTTTTGTTAAGTCGTACTTAAAATCATTCGTATTTTGTCAAGTCGTACCAGGAATATTCGATTTTTTTCATCTTTTTATTTAAGTTACTCTTGTTATTGGTTTAAGAGCTCTGCTTCTTACAGGAACTTCAAGCTTTACTTTCGACATTAACGGAAGACCCACTCGTTGCTTTGCAACGAGCTTTGCTCTAGTTATTATTATTATTATTATTCTTTTTCTTTATTTTTCTGACTTTTTTAAAGCTTAATATCTCAAAAAGTTTTCAATGGATTTACATGAAACTTTCAGGGATTATGAAGCATCATCGTCCCTAAAAGATTTTAAATTTTCAACTACAACGTCACTTACGTTTTAACGTTACGTCGATTTTTAAATTTTAAAAAAGTGATTTTGTCCAGGGCGTTTTTCAAAAACGCTTCAAGATAGAGACTTGGAATTTTCTGTGTTGAAGCATTGGTCATTTTTATTCAGACATAAGGCTGGAATTTAGTTTCCGTCACTTCCGGTCCAAACCGGAAGTGTTTTAAAATTTTCGATTTTTCGAATTTTTCGTTTTAATTTCAAATGATTACGAGGTTTGTAGAGTTGGTCATGCTGAATACGAAACTGAAATCCGTTTGAAAATCGGACGATGCATTACAGAGATATCGGGGTTTAAAAATTGATTTTTCCGGAAATTTTGTTTCCGCGTCCTTGGTTTAAAAAATAGCGTAATGTTAATAGTAAAATTAACTCGTACCAAAAATAATTGTTAAGTTGTACTTAAACACATTCGGATTTTTTTGTTAAGTTGTTCTTAAAATCAAGAAGGTTTTTGTTAAGTCGTACTAAAAATCATTCGGATTTTGTTAAGTCGTACCAGGAATAATTCGATTTTTTCATCTTCTTATTTTATTTTCTCTTGTTATTGGTTTAAGAGCTCTGCTTCTAACAGGAACTTCCAGCTTTACTTCCGACATTAACGGGAGACCCACTCGTTGCTTTGCAACGAGCTTTGCTCTAGTTATTATTATTATTCTTTTTCTTTATTTTTCTGACTTTTTTAAAGCTTAATATCTCAAAAAGTTTTCAACGGATTTGCATGAAACTTTCAGGGATTATGAAGCATCACTGTCCCTCAAAGATGTTAAATTTTCAACTACAACGTCACTTCCGTTTTTACGTTACGTCAATTTTTAAATTTTAAAAAAGTGATTTTGTCCAGGGCGTTTTTTAAAAACGCTTCAAGATAGAGACTTGGAATTTTCTGTGTTGAAGCATTGATCGTTTTAATTTGGACATAAGGCTGGACTTTAGTTTCCGTCACTTCCGGTCCAAACCGGAAGTGTTCTTAAATTTTCGAATTTTTGAATTTTTCGTTTGAATTTCAAATGTTTACTAGGTTTGTAGAGTTGGTCATGCTGAATACGAAACTGAAATCCGTTTGAAAATCGAACGACGCATTAAAGAGATATCGGGGTTTAAAAATTGATTTTTTCCGGAAATTTTGATTCCGCGTCCTTGGTTTAAAAAATAGTGCAATGTTCAAAGTAACATTAACTCGTACCAAAAATAATTGTTAAGTCGTACTTGAACACATTTGGATTTTTTTTTATTAAGTCGTTCTTGAAATCGGAAAGGTTTTTGTAAAGTCGTACTTAAAATCATTCGGATCTGTTAAGTCGTACCAGGAATAATTCGATTTTTTCATCTTTTTATTTTAGTTACTATTGTTATTGGTTTAAGAGCTCTGCTTCTTGCAGGAACTTCCAGCTTTACTTCCGACATTAACGGAAGACCCACTCGTTGCTTTGCAACGAGCTTTGCTCTAGTTATTATTATTATTATTATTCTTTTTCTTTATTTTTCTGACTTTTTTAAAGCTTAATATCTCAAAAAGTTTTCAACGGATTTACATGAAACTTTCAGGGATTATGAAGCATTATTGTCCCTTAAAGATGTTAAATTTTGAACTACAACGTCACTTCTGTTTTTACGTTACGTCAATTTTTAAATTTTAAAAAAGTGATTTTGTCCAGGGCGTTTTTCAAAAACGCTTCAAGATAGAGACTTGAAATTTTCTGTGTTGAAGCAATAATCGTTTTTATTTGGACATAAGGCTGGAATTTAGTTTCCGTCACTTCCGGTCCAAACCGGAAGTGTTTGAAAATTTTCGAATTTTCGAATTTTTCGTTTTAATTTCAAAAATTTACGAGGTTTGTAGAGTTGGTTAGGCTGAATACGAAACTGAAATCCGTTTGAAAATCGGACGATGCATGTCAGTGATATCGGGGTTTAAAAATTGATTTTTCCGGAAATTTTGATTCCGCGTCCTTGGTTTAAAAAATAGCGTAATGTTCAAAGTAAAATTAACTCGTACCAAAATAATTGTTAAGTCGTACCTGAACACATTCGGAATTTTTTTGTTCAGTCGTTCTTAAAATCGGAAAGGTTTTTGTTAAGTCGTACTTATAATCATTCGTATTTTGTTAAGTCGTACCAGGAATATTCGATTTTTTTCATCTTTTTATTTTAGTTACTCTTGTTATTAGTTTAAGAGCTCTGCTTCTTACAGGAACTTCCAGCTTTACTTCCGACATTGACGGAAGACCCACTCGTTGCTTTGCAACGAGCTTTGCTCTAGTTTTATTTTTAATTTTTATTTCTGACTTTTTTCGAACGCTATTTCTCGTGAACTACTCAACCGATTTGCATGAAATTTACAGGACATATTAAGCATCAAACGTACTTGATATTACAAAATTTCTGGCTGATGACGTCACTTCTGGTTTGAGATTTTGAGGATTTAGTAAATTTTTAAGGACCATTTTGTCCACGTAACTTCTCAAAAACTAATTGCGATAGAAATATGAAACTTTCAGGGATAGTAGATGAATGTTTGTAGATGATCCTATTTATTTTATATTTTGAAAAATGCGCAAGGCGGCGAAGCTCGCCCGAGCTCGAAAATTGGCACCAATTTTTTTCACGATATTTTCGCACATTTTCGGCCCTAGCTTTTAATGTGTAAATATTTTGTTAAGACATGTAATACAAAAGTTGTTTAGATTAACTAGATCTTTCGTTTGATTTCAGAAAAAAGGGGCTGGCCCCTCAAATTAGGGGCCAAAAGGGCTCTAAAGTATTTTTGCAATAACTCTTTACTGAAAAATAATTTGTTATCAATTATAGAACCAAAAATGTTCATTGTACATCTGTTTATCTAAACAGTACCATGTCTAAGTCATATGTTACGTCATTAGGGGCTTTAAGGGGCCAAAATTCCGAAATTTTGATCTTAAATATCTAGAAAAGGAGAAATATTTTGATAAGCATTATAGAACAAAAAATGCTTAAAATAATGTTCTTAACAATATGCTCCCTAAAAAATTTTTGTTGGTGGTCCCAGTAAGGATTTTAAGGGTCGGCCCCTAAAACACATTTGTTCAGATATCTTTAGAACGGTCAACAATTTCTGAACACTTGTTGAACAAAATGCGTGTATATTTACAAGACCTTTTATTTGATATCAAGAAAAAGGGGCTGGCCCCTCAAATAAGGGGCCAAGAGGACTGTAAATTCTTTTTATAATAACTCTTAACTGAAAAATAATTTGTTATCAATTATAGAACCAAAAATGTTCATTGTACATCTGTTTATCTATACGGTACCATACATATGTCATATGATACGTAGTTAGGGTTTTCAAGGGGCCATATGTCCAAAAGTTTGATCATTTATATCTAGAAAAGGGGAAATATTTTGATAAGCATTATAGAACAAAAAATGCTTAAAATAATGTTCTTAACGACATGGTATCTAAAACATTTATGTTGGTGGCCCTGGTAAGGAGTTTAAGGGTCGGCCCCTAAAACACAATTGTTCGGATATCTCTAGAACGGTCAACAATTCGTGAATACATGTAGAACAAAATATGTTTATATTTACAAGACCTTTCATTTGATATCAGGAAAAAATGAGTGACCCCTCAAATAAGGAGCCAAAGGGGCTACGATGACTTTTCATAATAACTTATTTTTTGCGATAATTTGTTATTAATCATTATAACAGAAAATAAGAGCTTATTATTCATAATTCAAAACTGAAATCCGTTCTAAAATCGGACGATGCAATACAGAGATATAGGGGTTTAAAAATTGATTTTCCCGGACATTTTGATTCCACATACTTGGTTAAGAAAATAGTTTTATGTTCAGACTTAAATTAATTCGTACCTAAAATTATTCGATAATTGTTGAATCGTACTTTTACACATTCGGATTTGTATTTGCTAAGTCGTTCTTGAAATCGATAAGCTTTGTTAATTCGTACTTGGAATCATTCTGATTTTGTTAATTCGTACCAAGAATAATTCGATTTTTTTTCGTCTTAGTTTCTTATGTTAGTTTAAGAACTCTGCTTTTTACAGGAACTTCTAGCTTTACTTTCGACATTACCGGAAGACCCACTCGTTGCTTTGCAACGAGCTTTGCTCTAGTTCATAAGAATTTTTTTTTAAAATTACGTGCTTTATTTTAGGAGTTTAAGTCATTGTTGTTAAGTTCCTATAATGCACAATCCTTAAAAACTGGATTTGGGAAACAAATCATTGTTTTTCTTTTCTAGTAAACCACAAAATATGGAATGAAAAAAAAATCTATGCATTACATTTTAGTTATTAACTCCATGCATTAAAATCTACCTTGAATCAGAGCTGTGTGTGTGTACCATTACGTAAACTCTCCCTCGCCCGCGGCCGAGAGAATCGGTCACCATGCTCGCGGCTGGGCTACCTGGCGGTCAGTGGTTATCCAATACACGAGAGTTGCGTCTCTCATATATGAGTTTATTTAACCACAAACTCAAGAATTGTTTTAGTTTTGATTACACATAAAAGTTTATAGACTAAACGATTGGGTGTCAATTAAGAAATCGTTGAGTTAATTAATAAAAGTAATGTCTTTCTCAATCTAAAGCAATATCAGACATAGATCAATGTGGGTTTTAAGTTTAAAATAAAGAATTTCTATTTGATAGAATATGGTCATTATAATACAAACTTTTCAAATCTTCCTGGGTTCCGAGCTGTGCGTGTCTGTGCGTTGTACCTTTACATAATCTATCCTTCGTCCACGGCCGAGGAGATCAGCCACGGCTGCACTTCCTAGCGGTAAGTGGTTATCTATACACAAGATTCGCACACCGCGACGCACACTTAGATGAATATGAACGTGTTTGAGTTTATATAGCTGTAAATACAAGAACTGTTTTAATTTTATGTTATAAAAGTTTGTCCATCTTGTATTTATTTAATTAAACATTTGAGTGTAAGTGAATATTAATGAACGATATTACTCCAAATCGGAGACATCGTCAGACATAAATTAATGGTTGGTTTGTGTATCTAAATTTTTTAACCCCCCCCCCCCCCACACACAGATATTAAATGATGATCATCCCTCGCACATGGCCGTGGAGATCCAGCGCGAGTGGACAAGTGATCCGCGGTCGGCTCGTGTTCTTCTACATGTACCTTATCACGCGTTCATGTTTCATATTTTGCACGGTGAGAACTATATTTTATTATGTTTTCAATTATTATATAGGTTTAAGATGAAAAGATAAATATATTTTACTTACACAGTTGTTTGCATTGATTTAATTATACGATACTAGCGTACAAGGTAGTTTAAAAATCAAATCAAATTATAATCAAAGTTCCATGTTACATGTTTGCTGTAGGTGCTAGCACGATAAAAGAATGTCCTGAATTGTCCTGAATTGGGGCATTTGATGATTATTTTAAAGAATATTCACATGAGTTTTAAACAACTAAAGATTAGATTCTATCGGTCACATATTAATCACTCTGTAGATTTTCTACATGGTTGTTCGTTTCAGTGTGAAAGCGAACTCATTCCTGCGCCCCCCCCCTCCCGCCCCGGGAAAATGAAATTTGGAGACTTATTGTTTTGTACAGTTCGTAATACATGTATATTATTATTTTTCGTCTTCTTCTTTTTCTTCTTTCCCGCTCTGAACTTGTTTCTCAGAGATGGTTGAACAGAATTGTACAAAACTCTAGGATATGATAGACCTGCATATCTGGGGGGAGGGGGGGGGGGTGTCAAAATGGTGTGGGGTCTAACATTGAACAGTTACTTGTAGGAAGAATCATAGACTCTATTGTAAATGGTAACTTGAAAACGGACAAGATAATAATATAGGGTTTTCATAATTATATACTGACTGTTACTTGCAATATATAGGGTTTATTAGATCTGACCCCTGGGGTCATCCCCACCCCCCAGGAATTTGAAATTACCATATATCTCAGAAACTGTTATAATCTTGACCCCTAAACCATATATATTCATGTTTCTGATGTCAAGGGGCATCAAATGTTATGTAGGTCAGGGGCCCTGTGGGTGGTCCTGACCCCCCTCAAACAGCAAGTCCCTTAATATCTTCAAAACAGTTGAGATCCCCACCCTTAAACCATATATATTCTTGTTCCTTGTGTCAAGGGGCATCAAACGGTACGTAGGTCATGGGCCCCGGGGGTGGTCATGACCACCCTCGAACAGGAAGTGCACGAATATTTCGAAAACGGTTGAGATCCCCACCCCTTAACCATATATATTCTTGATCCTTAAAGGGCCTCAGGGTTAACATTAATTTTTCACAACCGTAATGCACATCTATGGAACAGTTCCTATCATATCCCAAGATATGATGTGTCTATCCATTAAATCATAAAAGGAGTTCTAGGATCTATTGTTTTTTTGAAGTGATAAACGTCAATTTTCTGCTACTTTTTGACTCCCTGGATGAAATTTAAATTTTGAAAACCTTACTGCACATCTATAGAACAGTCCCTATCATATCCCAAGATATGATTTGTCTATCCATTAAATCATAAGAGGAGCTCTTGGATCTATGGGTTTTTTTTCAGTGATAAACGTCAATTTTCTGCTACTATTTGACTCCCTGGATGAAATTTAAATTTTTAAAACCTTATTGCACATCTATAGGACAGCCCCAATTTTATCCCAAGAGATGACGTATGTACTCCAAAAGTTGTAAGAGGAGTTCTGGGAACCATACTTTTTTTTGCCAAAAAACGTCATTTTTTGATGCCCACTGATCCCCTTAATAAAAAAAAAAATTCTGGAACCTGATCACACCTCAGTGTGACACCCCCAATCATATTCTAGAAGATCATTTGGCTACTGCCAAAAAAAATGACGTTTTAGAAACCAGTTTTTTTGTAAAAAAAAAACGACATTTTTCAGCCATTAAATGACCCCCAGGACAAAATTGAAAATTTCGAAACCTTATTGCGCATCTATAGGATACCCTAAAACATATTCCAAAAGATAAATTGTCTACTGTTGAAAATGTAGGAGGAGTTCGAGGAATAAGGTTTTTTGTGAAAAAACGTCATTTTTACCAATTATTTGACCCCCAGGACTAACAGAGAATTTTTGAAACCTTTTTACAAAACAACATGATACCCCAAATCATACTCCAAGAGATCAGTTTGCTGGTTTATAAGATGTAAGAGCAGTTTGAGAAAGTAAAACGTGACAGACGGACGGACGGACGGGCGGACGGACGGACGGAACAGGGTAACAACAATATACCCGAACTTTCTTTAGAAAGTGCGGGTATAATGATTTAAATTTTTGACTCAATATTCGTATATATTATCGGCGCTCCGTATAACGGCTTGCAGTGTATAGATTATCATAATCTATTTGAATTAAGTACCATGCGTATAGATTCCCATGACAATTAATTGCATGACTGTGTACACTGTAGTCAAATCCCTTTGTGTTAATTACTTCTAAGACTTCTTGTTTTCTGATAACAGTGGTTTAAATAATTAAAATAAGTACTTGTAAAAATATCTATAATCGGGATTCCAAAGAACTTACTTCCCGCAATTCATAGAAATGAACAGTATATTTTCTTTCTATGTTTACATTTAATTTTGTTAAAATAATAAATAACTTTTTTAGCATTTAAATTGTGTGCTTCATCAAATACTGATTCCGATTACCTTGAAGTCATTGATTTTCCATTGGCTATTGACAAATAAAAAGACGCTTGACCATCCAATGAAAACAAATAAACAGAGTTTGATTGACAGGTTCAGCCAGGTGCAGGTCTCACCCGATGTCCGAGGTTATGTGTGCTGCTTGTACATAGCCGAATGGTCTCAGTTAGAGTTTTCGATGTAAATAAATAAAAACAGATACATGCTTATCAAAACATGATCGTGTAAGTAAAAGTTGACCAATAGAAATCATGTTTTGCAAACTGCATTTAATATTTTTTATGTATAGCGAATTTTAATATTGTACCAGTACTGAAACATCGTATAAAAACGTTATATATACATGCATGTGCGCTGTAACTAGTCGCATTTTAATATATATACCTTTCTTTTGTTTGTTAAAAATTAATTATATTTTGTAGATAGATAAGTATATCATTTCCTCTATGTCAGAGAGTTCCGATGAAATCTGATGAACGCTTCACACGGTTCTCGCACGCTTTGCTCGAAACGATTTACACGTTTTTCCCGAAACTCTGCACGCTTTGCCCGAAACGCTAAACGGTTTACACGAAACGCTTCACGATTCACACGAAACGCTGAACGGTTTACATGAAACGTTTCTCGCACGTACATGTAAGTTGCACGCTTTTTTGGTGTAGTAGTACGTTTCAGGGTCTGTCAATTTTGTCAGCACGCAACAATTCTAAACTTGCACATAGTCTTCAAAAATTTAGAGAGATTTAAAATTAATATAGAAATTATCTTCGAGAAAAGATTACGCGTTTTGTAGGCGGATTCGGTTTAAAAAAAAATACAATTCCTGACATGAATCATGAGTACATACTGTTTATAACAATGCTTGCTACCCTTTGAAAATTTATCTCGCCATTAAACATCTCATTTTTTAAAGAATGTTTGAAACGATTACATAAACTGTGTTCGACAAATAGTGTTCCTAAAACATTTTCTTCCTTTCTTTTTTCAAACATGTTTTATACACAGGCTTTCAATCACAACACGTTTTTATAACAAAAGCAGAACTGAAAGTTTAGTTATTATTATAGCATTGAATCTTGGTTTTTTTTAAGTATACAGTCTTATAACTGCAACGGTGTGTGCATACAAATTGAGTAACGCGCGTTATGAAAATTTGTATGCAAACATCACTGCAGTCATGAGACTGTATACTTAAAAAAATCATGATTTTAAGCTTATATTTAAATTGCCTTGTCTGCAAATGTGATTTATACCTTAAAATTCCTATCTTATGCTAAGGGTAAGTTCAGTCGCAATCGTGAACTTTGATTTTAGCTTGTGACGTTGCCTTTTGTGACGTCATAATAAAACTTGTCATTTTAACCTTTGAATACCCTGTGTGCATTACAGTGTTATAATTGCCGTAGCTTTCAACACACTTTACATGCAAAAAATATGTGGAATGTAAATATAATCGTTTGACACCACATCACATATATTTTCAACTCGAAGCAACAACGGAAGACCTACTCGTGCCTTTGCCACGAGCTCTGCTCTAGTTTATTTATATGTTTACCCTCGATATCCAATTTGCTAATATTTTTGTTAACATAATATCGTTTTTCTAAAACACAAAAATATTTTGTAGGTTTTTCTCCATCTTCTATCCACTTACAATGACTTCTTAGCAAAAGCCCCTTTAGTTCATAGTTTCTAATTTCTTCCAGATCTCTCTCAAGGTCGTTTATGATATCTAAATATAGTGGCAAATGGTTATCAGAATATACATGTATATCATGTAAAATTTTAAAATTATTACTAATCTTTACTTTATGTTCTCTCATTTCTCGCGTTAATTTTAAAGACATTTGTATTGCCATATCCCTTATTTTCATCAATAAAACATCTAAAAATAAGTTGTCTGGAATTTTCAGTGTTGATTCATTAATACGATATTCATTATCAGTTTCTTTAATATTTTTTTTAACATTTGTTACAAAGTCTTTATTCTTGAGTAGTGAGTTATTAAAACACCAGAATCACTTTCCCTTTTTAAAGTCATTTATACTGATATCTAATTCAATAATAGAATGGTCAGTCCTATAACCGGGTAGTATGTGTACATTATCAATAATTGATAGGAGATCCTCTGACACAAGGAAAAAGTCAAGTCTAGCTTGCTTTACAGGATTTTTTTTACTCCATGTATATTTTCTAACATTTGGGTTTTTGATTCTCCAGGGATCTACTACATTGAATTTTGATTTTAGTTTTTCTATTTCAATTTTATTTTTTGGGATTAAACAATTATATTGGTAATCTTGCACAATATTCCAATCCCCACACATAATTATAAAGTCAGTATCAAAAAAAGTCATTTATTTTATCACTCAACTCAGAAAAAAAAATTAGGCTTATCCCTATTGGGCCCGTATAAATTGACTAGCGTAATTGAGAACTTGTTATCTATCATTATATTTGATATAATGAAATTTCCTTCATTATTGCTAAAAACTTTTAAAATATTTATTTCATTTGTGTTATTAAATAAGGTTAATGTTCCTCTTGCATCCGATTTGCCCGAGCTTATAAGCATCTCATTACCCCATTGAGCATAAACTGAGTTTTTATTTAATTCCGTACAGTGAGTGTCTAGTAAACAATAGATGGATGATTTATGACTTCTTAAATAGTTAAGAACATCGTTTCTTTTAATGGGATCATGTAACCCTCTGCAGTTTACAGAAGTTATTTTACACTTAGTCATTGATAAATTGTAAACTGTATTGCAAGTAAGCACCTATGCATGATACATTCACTCATTCCTTTCACACATGCATCAACAAATACAAATACTTCCTGTATGGTAATGTAACAAAACATGTCATGAAAAAATATATAATGTAGAGATTTGGGTCTCGCTAGTTTGAAGTATATTATGGAATTCTAAATAAGATAGTAAACCTTATCTTAAATGCATTGAATTGAGAAAACCATGTAATTGCTTATATAAACTCATACACAGGGGGACAGAAAAAAACAAGTGTAAGTCCCCATGCGTCATTACTATATATCAAAGGGTATGTCACCTTTATTTTAAACAATCATACTTCAGGGCACAGAAAAAAAACAAATGTAAGTCCCAATGTTTAGTTACATACTACATATCAAAGCGAATACCTGTAAATCTTAGTTTAATTACCCAATACCTCGAGACTTGTAAACAGTGTAATTGCTTATATAAACTCATACACGGGGGACAGAAAAAAACAAGTGTAAGTCCCTATGCGTCATTACTACATATCAAAAGGTATACCTGTAACCATTATTTTAAACAATCATACTTCGGGGCACAGAAAAAACCCAAATGTAAGTCCCTATGTCTAGTTACATACTACATATCAAAGAGAATACCTGTAAATCTTAGTTTAATAACCCAATACCTCGGGACTTGGGGGGAGGGTATTAGTCCCCATGTGTGATTACTACATCTTAGACTCTTTTCTATCTTAGAAAATACCTGTAAACTTCATGTATATATAGACCTACGAAAATATCTCTAAATTCATACTTTGAGGCACAGGCAAAGAGTATACATCATTATAATGAATAAAGCACTTGCAAACGATTTCTTCTCTTAAATTATTTGGTATTCTCTAATCACATCCATGAACACTGGATAATCACATCACAAATTATCACGTTTTGTGTGCCTTGTACGCGAGGCATTCTTTTCCATCTTTTGGTCGATATTCCAAAGTTACGTCATCTTTTGTTTCACGAATTCTGGTCTTCATTCCCGATTTCATGAGTTCATATGCCTTTCGAGCCAATTCCCCCCTCTTCTTTTTTAAATGCACCGGTAGATCTGTTCGAACAGCGTAGCCCTTTGGTAAGGTTTTGAATCTTGCTAGGTTTAAGATCATATTTCGGTCCTCCATGCGGACAAATTTCACTATAACAGCCTCTGGTGCATCTGGTTTATAGGTGCTTTTAGGATTCTTTTGTACTCTGTGCGAATTCTCATTCAGGATCGACTCTGCTGATTCCAATAAAATGCTTAGTATCTCATGAAGAAATTTTACAATAATCTCATGGGTTACTTCACCTGCTTCTTTTGGAATGCCGTAAAATAATAAGTTGCATTTACGTGATCTTGCCTCTCGTTGTATTATTCGATCCTGGAGATCTTTCAATGCATCCTCCAGCTCCTTTGGCATACTTTTTGTAGAGCAATACTCTCTCAAAAATTCTTTGACGTTCGTTGATAACTAAAAAACACTAGGTTGACAATGGTGCAAGGTATGTGTAATTGTTGCTGCGCTCACCAGAACGGTAGCACCGTTAAACATATCAGTGAGATATAATTCCCAAAGCAAAGAAATTTACGTCGGTGAAGGTTCACTTTAATACCTGCATAAAGTGTAAATTAACAAAAACGGAACCCACACTCATAGGAGTACGTGACTAACGCAGTACCATCAAAACATCTTAATCAAAATTACTTTCCATGACGAACGAATTCTAGATTAGAAACACTGTCTCCCACCACAAGATTTTTTGACACAAAAAGTGCAATATAGTAAGGATAATATTATCTTAAAATGATATTTGTGCACATTGAAATTTTCAGGTAAATATTTCAAAGTACATAAATATTGCAATGACTAAACATGAGTTTACTATCCCATAGTAAGTGAATTATATTTAAAAAAGAAAATTTACAATATCGTTGAAATTTAGACTTACTTCGTTTATCAAAATGCCTGTAAACATGTTTTAACAAAATACAGGAATCTCGAGCTCGAAATTCAACATTAAAAATCACAAAGTCAGAACATATAGGATAAACGAGGCGACAAATATTCAAGACCAAATGTGTTGAAAACAAATAGTGTAACAAAGCAATGTGTACATCTAACAAACAGTATTTAAAAAAATCATAGAGTAAGAATTTAATGTTCTATTTGTATTTTTTTTTCTTTTTAATATTTTGAATTATGGTATTTATATATAAACACATATAACACAAAGTAATACAAAACCTTTGAGAAATGAATGAATTAAATATACTGTCAGTCAATGTAAGAGGATTAAATTCTAGTGAAAAAAGATATAAGATTTACACATGGTTAAAAGAAAAAAAAGTAGATATAGCTTTTCTTCAAGAAACTCATTTTATTCAAAAATTTGAAAACAAATATAATTTTTATTGGGATGGAACATCTGTGCATGCATTTTCAAACTCTCAGTTTAGCAGAGGGGTCACTATTCTTTTTCGTAAAGAACTAAATTTGGTAATTCAAAATACCCACCGTTCGGAAGATGGTAGAAAACTTTTAGTAAACGTAAAAATAGATGATAAAAACTTCACGTTTGTAAATATATATGCACCAAATGATGATTCAAAACGTACGGCTTTTTTCGAAAGGATGAAAAGATTTATTACACTGCATTCTTTACAAGAAAGCGATAAATATTTATGTGGTGATTTTAATTGTTCCTTTGAAAGAAAAAATGATAAATCGCACAAAAAGTTAGCAGAAATTATTAAGTATTTAGATCTTGTAGATATTTGGAAACTAAAAATTTCTAATACAGAGGGATATACTTGGTGTGATTCGGAAAACAACCCAAAAAGCAGAATTGATTTCATATTTACAAGTAAATTAGCCTCTGAACTAGTTGAAAAAATTCAAGTTAAACGCATTCCAGGTACTCATAGTAAAGGAAATAGAATGAGCGATCACCGTTTTTTGAAAATAATTGTAAAAATTGATAAATTAAAAAGAGGCCCAGGGTACTGGAAACTAAATACATCACATCTTGATAACGATGAGTATAGAGAAGGAATAAAAAATATTTCTAAAGATCTAGACAATTCACTAGATGCTTTTTCTAAATGGGAAACTTTTAAACTCAAAGTACGCGACTTCTCAATAAACTTCGCAAAAAAGTCATCAAACAATATAAAATCAAAAATACAAAATTTGGAAAAGAAAATCGATGAAATAGAAACTCTTCCAAGTGAAAAGATTAATATGAAAGAAAAACGTGATCTTGAATCAGAACTTGATAAACTACAAAACGAAATTGCAAAAGGCGCGCAAATAAGATCAAAAGAGAGATGGATAAATGAAGGTGAAAAAAATACAAGCTATTTCCTAGGACTAGAAAAGAAAAATCAAACTAACAATACCATTAAAGAATTAAAATATGTTAATAACAGAATAATCAATACAAACTCAGAAATTATTAAAGAAATATGCAATTTTTACGAAAATCTGTACACGACGAAATCTATCGATTGCAATAAAATCTCTAATTATATTAATGACATTAAATGTCCAACCCTTAATGAACAAGATAAGCTAATATGTGATGCTTTACCAACTTTAGACGAGTGCAAAGAAGCGGTGTTTAATATGAAAAACAACAAATCCCCTGGTTTAGACGGACCGCCCTGTGAATTTTATAAATGTTTTTGGGAATATATTTCACCAATATTTTTTTATTTACTCATAAGCGTATATGAAAAAAAAGAGCTAAGTTATACTCAACGATTAGCACTAATCACAGTTCTATTTAAAAGTGGCGACAGAAAAAGTCTAAAAAACTATAGACCTTTAAGTTTAACTAATACTGATTACAAAATTATAGCATTCATATTTGCTAGACGATTACAAAAGGTTATTAATAAATTAATCGGAAACGAGCAATCGGCTTACATTAACGGTCGTTATATTGGCGTTAATGCGAGATTAATATTGGACATATATGAATATTGTACAGAACATAATAATGATGGGATTCTATTATTTCTAGACTTTGAGAAAGCTTTCGACTCTGTTGACCGGAATTTTCTCTTTAATGTCTTAAAAAAATTTAACTTTGGGGATAATTTCATAAACTGGGTTAAGATTTTGTATACAAATCCAGTCTTTAAAGTAAAAAATAATGGATGGATATCCAAGTCATGTAAAATGTCAAGAGGAATAAGACAGGGATGTCCAATTTCAGCAATGCTTTACATTTTTATAGCAGAAATTTTAGCTTTAAAATTCAAAAACAATAATACAATAAATGGTTTTCAATTTAACGATACGCATAAGGAGATTAAATATTTGCAATATGCAGACGATATAACTCTTACTTTAAAAAACACCTCATCTCTAAAAAAGGCATTACAAACTGTTGAACTATTTTGCTGCCATGCAGGATCAAAAATTAATTTGAATAAATCCCAATGTATACTCATGGGCAATTTAAAAGATAAACATGAAATTATAGAAGGAGTAAAAGTAACAAACAGTGATTTGAAGAAAAAAATGAAACCTCTCAAAGTCTAAACGAATATGTAAAGAATTACTTAATTAGAGATATGAATTACATTACAATGTACTTAAAATCATCGAAATATTCATCAAAACTTAAAACATTAATAAATATATTGTGATAACTATTGTATACCCTAGACACTTAGGGTCTGCCTATGTGTATATGTGCTACACCCGGGGACCATGTTATGGACTGTATGTAGATGTGTTTGTCCTCCGGGTTAGCCAGGGTATTACATGTACATTTACTTAATATATTTCTACCTTTTACTATGATAGCTTACTATGTAAGTTTTTTCATATTTGTGTACACAATTTTTGTGTGTGTGTGCACATGTATATTAGACGCAAGTATTGTGAGTCATAGTTATGCATATCTATAGATTATCGACGTACATGTATCTCTAAATACATATTACATAAACAATTATATACCAAAATTAAAAACATTATTTCTATGTATAAATATTTATATATATAAACATGCATTAATATACATGTTTTAAGACAAATAGTTAGATACTTTTAAATGTCTTCTCAATGAAAACTTGTACATTATTTGTAGCATTAATATGAAAAATTAAGGAATTATACAAGATGTCTGTACGCTTATAATTGAAATTTTTGAAGTTTTTGTATATTTGTTTACTCTTATGAACAATGTTGATAATAAAAAAAAAAATAAAAAAAAAATTTAATGTTCTATATTAAACTTTGCCTCAAACACAGTTGTCGTTTTTAAATCAATTTGCAAGACGACTAGGTCCTGGGGTGTGATGTAATGTAATAGGAAATGTAATAGGAGAGGAGGAATATTGAAAACATATGGTTGGACCGGGACTCCTGTAACTCTAGTCAGGAGCTCAACCACTGAGCTATCCAGGCGAAATCCCTTTCCATATAGCCCCAACAACTACATTCCTTCCTCCTTTGCCCTTGCCAAGGCTAAATGTCTTTGGAATTTAAGGATCCTTTTCTGTACCAAATTTGGAATTTCTTGAGCTGTATCGTCTGTAAAAAAAATATAATATGTGTCATTTTCATATCTCTCTCTCTCTCTCTCTCTCTCTCTCTCGTTCTTATGTTTAAAAAATAAACCGCTCAATTTACGCATTGTCAGAGCTAACTACATTTTACAAAAACACAGGACTATTATATTATGAGAGAGAGAGAGAGTGAGAAAGAGAAAGAGAGAGAGAGAGAGAGAGAGAGAGAGAGAGAGAAAGAGAGAGCTGTTATTTTAGGTTGTTTATTTAGTATTGAATGCAGTCAAAATGAATACTGCACGTTAGCACGGTATTCAATTTGTCTGCATGGCCTGGCGTGTAATAGGACCAACGACATTCAAAAACAGGCTTTCAATGCTTATATTTGTATATTCATATTGATTTTTATTTGATTAAAATATTTCTGTATCGTCACTTTTATACTTCTATATACGCTCTAAGTCAGGGATATGAAACATAGACGGAATTGCCATTTCAACATGTTATTTAGATCAAAAATATAGTGTCAGAAACTTTGTCGGGAAACCCTTCTTATATATATATATATATATATATATATATATATATATATATATATATATATATATATATATATATATGATGTAACGATTATTTCTCATAAGTATATATATATATGATGTAACGATTATTTCTCATAAGTACACATCAAATTTGTTATGCACGTTTGAACATATTATTTAATAAAACATAAATTATTACATAATTTATTATATAAATAGATGTGATGTTTAAATTAATATTAGCTTCAATTTTCTTCTCTGAATGTTTATTGAAATGTAATTAATCATAATACTAAAATGACAAATAAAAGTATTGCTTACAATCTTCTTTTAGTCATATTTTTGTGGATAAGCCATTTAAATAATATGATTGGAGCAAATTTACATAATTGCCTATACAAAAATTTGATATATATTCCATTGAGAAGCAATATTTATTATTAAACAATTGTACGATTAGTTTTCATCTTATTTATTATAAAGGTTTACGTTTAAGTTAAGAACTATAATAATATTACAAATATATTTTGGCAACAAAATAAAATTTTCAAAAATTCTTAAAAAATAAAGATCATAAGACCTTATTGTTTTAATAGAAGCTAAAGAATTTCACTCATACAACGTGTTGTACGTAGAATCTAAATCTAAACAAAACTAAAAATCAACATAAAGATAGTGAGTTCATCTGTCCAGTGATAATAGATTTACTTCAGCAATATGTTTCTTTAATTCTCTACTGAATTAATGAAGTGTGGAGGGAATATTAATTTTAACAATCCTATTATATGAGATTACAGATGATGGAGTTGCATGGTGTGTTATTTTCATGAGCTATAGGGTAAATTTATGGTAATCATAATGATTTTCTTTTATTATGTGATTTTTTTCTTGAATATATAAACGTCGGGTCTTTGAGAAATGTTTAGATTTCATAACTTAAAGAAAGGCACTCAAATATGATGTATTGTTTGTTTTTAATATCAAAAAGTTGTTTTAATTAGCAGGTTTTGTAAAGATTTACAATTATCCTTACTCAGAATGTGTTTTAAAGTTCTTGCGTTCTCTTGTAACTTGATTCTGTTTGTCAGTTGAGTAAATATAGGCCGAGTTGAGCTACATGAAGTTAACTAAACCATTACAACATTCTAAAAGTCTTATGTTTGCAGCAAGTATGTGGCATGTTTGCAGTTTTCAGTTTCATTTTACAGTGCAAATGATGGTTGCAGTAAGTGTAAAAAACATCTTTAAAAGGGCTACAGGGTCATTGCCATGTTTAGACTGTATTGATCTCATTTAGATTAAGCTATATATCAAAATACAGAAATACAACTAAATTTTAAATGAAAAATATATATTTTTTCTTTTCTAAATTATACTTTATAGCTATACAAATGTCTAAACATATCATAAAATTTTTGTTATATCTGATGGTTAATTTGTTGATAAATGATTTATGATAAAATCATAAATACTATATTCTTGCCACTAGCTATCTAAGAAGAAACATTGTTGCTAATTTTATTACAAAGATTGCTTTTAACTTTCCCATACAGATTCTAACATGTTGAAAATAATTCTTCTAACATTAAGCAAACAATTTCATATTAATCATTTGTGGCATATTCTTTCGAATTATCAGATGAACCACAGGTAACGTTTGACCTTACCTTTAATTGAATAAACTATTCATGACGTATTTTTTAAACTACATTTGCCATTTGTTTAATGCAATCTTCCTTAAAATTGCTCAAAATAAGGTTTTTTCCCTTATTTAAAACGAAATATAATATATAAACTAGACACGATCTCGTTGCGAGCAACGAGGAGGTCTTCCGTCCGATTTCTAGAAGATGATATGATGTCATCAACTTTAATTTTCGACAACAAATGAAAACATGATCTAGATGTAGGTTGGTGGGCACTCTTGCTTTAAAATGGTTCTCTTACGTCACTTTTTAAATACTTGCATTTCTTCCAACTGAGATACGACTGATCAAACTATTTTACGTCTGCCCCCTAAAAACCTTAGTTAGGTAACGCATGAGGAAATCGTTATTGGAAATTGTTAGGATATATAAGCGTTTTTTACCTAAGTTTTGCTTTTATAACCTATTGCTTAACATCACTCAGTAAATGACTATATAGATAAAAGACTTTAGGCCCATCTTGATCCCTAATTTGAGGGGTCAGTCCCTTCTTATTCTTAATATCAAATGAAAGGTCGTTTTATTTAAAACATATTTTGTTCAACGTGTGTTTAGAGATTCATTACCGTTTCTGAGATATATGTGAAAGAAACTTTTTGGGGCCGATCCCTTATCTCCTAAAACGACACTTTGAAAGTTGAATACTGTTTAGTACATCATTTTGAGCATCTTTTTCTTCTATACTGCATTTCCAAAGATTTTTCATATCTGATATATGGGTGATTAATTTTTCGGACATTTGACCGCTGAAAACCTCTAATTACGTAACGCATGATAAAATCATTACATTGCTTAGATACTTAACTGTAAGATAACATATCTGCTTTTATGACCTTTCACAAAATATCTTCCAGTAAAGAGCTATATGAATAGATAAAAGACTTTTGAGCCCTCTCGTCACCTAATTTGAGAGGCATGCCCCCTTTTCTTGATATCAAATGAAAGGTCAAATATCAAATGATACATGGGCGATCAAAAGTTTGGACATTTGACCCCGAAAAACCTAATTACCTAATTACGTAACACATGATTCCTTTGATACATGACAGTTTAGATCGACTCAAAATTTGAATTTTTTTTTAACTCACGTGATTATGAATGACAAAAGTTCTAAATAGAATTGGAGATCATTTTGGAAAATAACACAGGTATGGAAAATAATTCATGCACAGTATCATGCACATGACAAATATAGTGTTTTACACATGTAAATCTTAATGTTAAAGCTGCTCGGTCGGATTTTCAATAAAATAATTGTACGCTTTTAAACGATGGTTATGCTAAGAATATGTGCAATAATATACATTGCAGTAGTTTTCCCGGTCAATTAAGCCATAGTCGATGAAAAAATAATGTAGATTTGAAACTCGTTGAATCCGGATATTGTGTATTCCGGAATGCTGTCCAAATCCGGCGACATTATTCAGCCCCTTGACATTTTCTTTCCGTTTTTGTTTTAAAAATGTTGTGCAATCCGGATCCTGCCTATTTTGTAAACCGGCGCGATGAAAAAAAAACCTGACTGCTTATAATTAGTAAGAGTTATCTCCCGTAGTCCGGCCACTTATTGATCTATCGGCCCTCTGCAAGATAGTTAATGCTCAATTAATTTATCGACCAATTTTTCTGTCGTTGCTATTGATTTAAAGATCCAAACTAGCAACTCATTTTAGTTTATACCATTAAGTCTTGTTATATAAAATACGCATTTTGTGCCAAAATTAGATAATCAGATTATAGTTCATCCCATTTTTTTTTCAGGCCTTGATTCAGGATACTGCTGGAGTAAGACTGCCGATATCGTTTGTTATCCCCGTTGTATGGCTACACGTACAGAGTTGCAAACTATTCTGTCAAAATGCTAATTTTTTTTATATAAGGTTCTCATTTATAATAATATTCATCCATTGTTCCCTGCATCAAAACAATTCTCGCCATTAGGTATTTCAGCCACCTGTTGACTTGTTTATGTTTGTTTAACAACTTCCTGTTAAGCATGCACTTTTCAGGTTAATCGGATGTTTTAAAAATTATCAATAACTATGATTTGATTGAAAAAGTATTTCCATTTTATGTATTCCGTTATAGATATTTTGTCTGATTTTCCAAAAAAAAAAAATGAAAATTGGTACCGAAAATAAAATCGATGAAATCTAATATATTTCAAAAGAAATGAAAATTTTGCAAGAATATGCACGATCAAGACCTACTGCATTTAATTCTATAGTATTAATTTGCAACAATGTCCTCTAAACAGGGAGTTGTCTTATCCGGCCAATTTTTTTAGAACCACCCTCCGCCGGATAATTAATACAAGTTTTGCTGTACAATGTACAAATTTATTTACAAAATAAACGACATAAAAGGGATTCGCGTTATTTCGCCTCGTGTTTAAACTGGCTCCTTACATCGAAGCTAGTATGATTGTATTACGACTTTGACATCTGTCCTTTTTATATGATCTGTTGCAACATAAATTATAAAACATGACTATTGAAAAGAAAAAATAATAAAGCAGTGTGCATTAATTTTTGTTGATTAATAGTTTTTAAGTTTACATTGTTTATAATCGATGCAAAACATGCAGGATGAGTAAACCAAATCATTCGGAGGATGAAACCAGACGGTTTTCTTTTGTAAACATTACCATGATGTATTTTGGGGGGGTTTATGTAGCCCAATTTTTTTTTACCTTGAATATTTCTAACGTTGAAAGGATAGCAATTCCGTGTAAATACATCTATAACTTTGTAAGATCATTCATTTGGTTTGCATGGAAAATTATTAGATACAGTAATAACCGACAAATCGGAACATACAGCTTAAATAGGCACCAAACAATGAAGGGATATGGAAATATCAGGCAGATCTAAATGTTAAAATATTCTTATGATAAAATTTTGTATTTATGGCAAACATAGATTAATTTTTTTTTATCTCCTACAATCTCCTACAAGATATAATCGCATTTTTGTTTGTAACACTCTCTTTTAAAGCTGCCTTATATCTAACGCTTTTCATCAAATATATTTCAACTTTTACTTACTACACCATGCTTAATTCTCTCTCTCTCTCTCTCTCTCTCTCATAAAAAATTCTAATATTTTGTTAGCCAAATGAATTATCACAGATTACAGATACTTAAGATGTGCGATTGGAATAATCATGTTGTGAATATCGCCCTTTCTTGTTGAAATGGGTAGTGTATTGCATTAAATTCTCAGCAGCAAAATGTCAGAAATGGACACAGGTGAATGTATTTACATTTCAACTCGTCTCGTACGACTGTAAAACGTTGTATTATATTAATTGATGGCAGTTTTTTTCCTTTATTTACGCACTATTATTCAAATCAATGGTTTGATGCATCGTTAACCAATATAATTGAAAATTGAAATAATTTAACAACGAATCAATGTGTGATAACGTATACATGTAAACACGAGAAACATGTGTCCTAGTCTACAGCGAATCGGTTGTCCACTTGCGGGCGTCTCCCGGCCCGAGTTATGTAAATGTATACTCAACGTGCTGGGTTTGAAATGTTTTCAGTTTGAATTTTATTTTCCAACAATAACACTATTTTATAACATAGAGAAGATCACAATGAAAGCCTTTTTTCACTGACAGTCATAATATCTATATTTTTTTTAATTACGAGGCCAAGACAGCATTACTTCGAAGGTAATGGTATAATCTTTTTTCATTTACTCTTCTAATATCGTTAAAATCGGAAATCTTTGTGTTTGCAACTACATAAATAAACCCATGTGTGCATTACAGCAAGGCGCAAATTTTGTGTATTAGATAACGGTAGACCGCTCGCTAGTCCTGCCGCAACCTGTTTCCTCGGCCGCGGCCATTGGACCGGATACGTAAATTTACATACATGCTTCTCAGAATCCAGCTAGATTTTAAATGCGACGCAAATGCATTGGATAGAAGCAGTTCTGTTACCCATAACGTGTTTCCCTAGAACAGAATAAAACTATTTAGACACTTTCCATATGTAAACTAGTACCCTTTATGTCAGTTATACGCACAAATACCCCGTTTATTTGTCAAACAAAACACAAATACATGACATCAAGTCTAGCTTTTTACTCCCATATTACGCAATGCCCGAACAACATATTATTGTTACGACATTAATAAGATCATAATAAACAACTTTTGCAGCGACAGCCATATTGAAATCTTAACCGTTTTTGAGTTATAGAGCGATTACTTTCAAGAACTCTAGGTCCCTAATTTGAGAAGCCAGCCCCTTATTCTTGATGTCAAATGAAAGATCGTTTAAACATAAATCTTATTTGTTCTACATGTCTTAACAAAATATTTCCGGAGAAAAAGATAAACTAAGAAAACCATGCAAAATCATAACGCTTTTTTAATCTCATTTTTGGAGCCCTGACGAGCTTCGGCGCTTTTTGCGCTAACAAATTATAAATGCCCTATTGCATATCTACATTCTTTTGACTATCATTCCTGAAATTTTGAACTCAATATCTGTTTTAGTTTATGAGAACCTTCGTGGACAAGCCGACCCTCTAGAAATCGTTGAATTGTTAATATCTCAAAACCGGAAGTGACGTCATCATTCAAAAAAATTTCCAATAAGGTTCAGAGCAATATCTATCAGATCTGAAAGTTTCAAGTAAATCGGCCGAGTAGTTGCTGAGAAATCGTGTACACAAAATTTGTGAGAAAAAAAAAGAATAGGGAAAAAGAAACCGAACGAAAACAATAAGGTCTTCCGTTGGAAACGGAAGACCTTAATAAAAAAAAGTTTATAAACGAGAACACTTACAACACGGCTGTATGAAAAGAACTTCAGATTAATTTACATGTTCTATTCAAATACCAACAGGCTGTTTCAAACCTCTTCTGAATTGCTCTTTAATAGTCGAAGGAAGCTTTAAGAATTCTAAAGTACATGATTTTAAAGTGGCACTTTCTCTTAGTTTTCCGACGGTAAAATAGTAAAGTGTATCATGCGCGGGTTGACTTCGCGTAACAAGTATGAAACTGCGAAATACATATTTACTTCACTGTGTTAGTGTGAATTAAAAAGAGTCGGTTGATATAAACTTAATTTTTTTCAAAAGGTCTTTTGTGATGTCCATATGGACATGGACAATTTTATTTTAATGTCAAGATTATACGAGGCTCCACCTTCCCTTCGGAGTCATGATTTTCACAAATTTGTATCTACACTACATAATGATGCTTCCACACAAGTTTCAGTTTTCCTGGCTGATTATGTTCTGGGATAAAGATTTTAAAAGAATTACACTATATTCCTATGTAAAAGTTTGATTTCTCTCATTGTGGCTCCACCCTCCCCCGTAGTCGTGATTTTCAAAAATGTTTATCTACACTACATAAGGACGCTTCCACCTAAGTTTCGGCTATTCTGGCTGATTAGTTTCTGGGAAAAATATTTTTGAATTTTTACTTTATATATTCTAGTGTAAATCTTTGACCCCCATCGTGGCCCCAACTTATCCCCAATGACAATGATTTGTACAGATTTGAATCTACACCCGCTAACGATGCTTCACACAAGTTTCAGCTTTTCTGGCCAAATGGCTTTTGAGAAGAAAATTTTAAAAGATTTACACTATATACTCAAATGTAATAGTACGCCCCCCTATTGTTGTCCAACCCTACCCCTGGGGGTCATGATTTTCACAACTTTAAATCTACACTACATGAAGAAGATTCCACACAAGTTTCAGCTTTCCTTGCTTATTGGTTTCTGAGAAAAAGATTTTTAAAGATTTACCCTATATATTCGATTTAAAACTTTGACTCACCATTGGGGCCCCACCCTACCCCCGGGGACAATGATTTGAACAAATTTGAATCTACACTATCTGAGGATGCTTCCACAAGGGTTTCAGCTTTTCTTGCCAAATGGTTTCTGAGAAGATTTTTGAAAAATATCAATAAATTTTCAATAAATCCTAATTACATGTATCTTCCCTTAAAAGAGAGCGTGGCCTTTCATTTTAACAAACCGGACCCCCCTTTATCCTATGATGCTTTGTGCCAAGTTTAGCTGAAATTGGCCCAGTGGTTCTGGAGAAGAAGTCGAAAATGTAAAAAAGTTTACAAACAGACGGACGGACAGGCGGGCGGACAGACGGACGCCGGACAAAAAGTGATCAGAAAAGCTTTCACCTCAGGTGAGCTACGAAAACAACAATATTTTAATGCAAAAAAACCTGTAATGCTTTCTGGTTTTTTTTTGCCTAAAATTACATGAATACCTTATGATGTCGTCAATGTTGACCTGAAAAACACTTACCATGATTAACCCGGGTTCCCACCTGCAAAGTACAGAAAATTATTAAAGACATTATCAAAATCTAAATTATTTAAGAATAATTTTTTAATGGTTTTCAAACAACTGAAACTAATCGCAAGTTAACAATTTTGTAACTTTATTGAGTACAAATACAATCTAACCTACCCAGCACACTTCGTTGATTACATAATGCTTATTGCCAATTTTGCACGTTGAACATAAAAGATCTGTGACTGGAAATTTCTCTTGTTCAACAAACGATTTGTCAGTTTCATCATGAAATATTCCATTTTGGCATTTGTACCCAACTTTATATGAATACTTTTTATACTTTTGTATTATATCCTCCACTGATTTTTTTACCCTTTCAAGAAGTGTTAAATCAATACCATCTTTCGCTGGACGCCAAACCTGCACCTGAATCTGGAATTCACAAACACAGAGGACCACGATATGACTTTGACAAGAAAAGCATGCCGCTGTTTCATAAATGCATTTTTGGTCCTCATTTTCTGTTACGATGGACCAATCTGGTATTTTAAAGCACTCCAAAACGACGCCATGAAATACAAACAGTGGAAGTTGTCCTTGTTTATCAAACTTGAAGCAAAGAATTGAAGATTTTGAGAAACCTTCGGCAGTCCTGTCAAACCTTCTTTTATTCATGCTTGGGATATAATACCATGTGGATTTTCTAGAACATTCTGAATCACAGACTGCCACTAATCCTAAACGTGCCATGTAGGATACAATTTCTGTTTTATGGTCAAAATAATCTTTTCCTTTATTTGGAAGTAATTCCCATATTGCCTCTAATTCTTGGTCATCTAGTTCACCCGTGTCTCGAAAATGTTTACGCTTGTCATCGGTAGGTTGGTCCACACTCACAGGATAGCTAATAATGTGCTTAAATGCATCAACAAACCACTGAAAATCGAGAATTATCGTTTCCTTCAAATTATCTTCATCAAAGTATAACAGGAAGCCAGCTCTGTGTAAAAATATCAACATTTGGGAAAGATCCTCATCTTTCATTCTATATTCCTTTCTTAATTGATTGTTATAATTTGATAACAATTTTCTAGAAATAATTTTTTTGTACCCTCTCTCTTTTTGCAAGATGTGTTCAAACAATGCCCATACAGGGAGAACGTTTTCCGAATATTCAGGTCGCATTACTATCTTAGCAATACAATATTTGATGTCTTTTAAATCTTCTAGTTCTGATTTTGTGTCGGTCATTCCAACGCTGTATATTCGGTCTTCATGCAGATGTCTTTGGAGATCATGTTTACCATCAAATAAGTTAAAAAACCTTTGAAAAAACTGGTGACAATCCTGCAACCAAACATGTGATAAAGCATTTATTGTATTTAAGATAAGTTCATTATATGTGTTTTAAAGTTAATGAGAGTTTCAAATGCAAAGGAAAGATATTATCTTTTTAATTGCTAGTAACTGCCAATGCAACATCACGGCAAACAGAGTTATTTATCACAAAATTACAACGTAAAACTTCTAGTACAGTCCAATATTTGATGAATTAATAGTATTCAGATAATTAATTGTTACAAACAAGTGTATACTATCGTTGAAATTGCAACAGTAATCAGAACTAGAAACACGGTCGTTGCAGACCTAGGTCTTCCGTCGCAACTGCGTCTTACTTGTGACGTGATACAAAAATGATACCTTGCCATTATACAATATAAGACTATAGACCTTAATAAAAGAGAGAAATGCTTTCGTAATGCATAAGGGTTTGTTTCATGATGATTTGTTTGTGAAATACAATTGCTCTTAAGTCAAATACATTAACTATCGATATGTTGCGTTATTATATTCCTAATAATGCATAAAGCCTATTTAGGCTAATACATGCTTTTTAGTCTTGGTTTTGATAAAACTATCTTGGCCATAGGACACTTTGCTCTAAGGGCTAAGTAAGTCAGTTTTGTCAATTGTTCGGATTGATTTCTATTATTTTGTTCATATTTAAAAAGCTTAATACCAAGATCTGCATATCTAAATATAAAAAAAATTGTATTTGACTTGAACAATGCCCTTTGATCAAAGTTATTGCTTTTGTTGCTCAGCTGAAAAATGTGGGTCCAATGCCTCTTTAAATAAAAAAGCATTGAATACATATCAATAGTTGAAAAACTACCCAATGTGTTATTATTCTCTTCCTAAAATGTACTATAGCGTCAAAAGCCATATTTAAACATAAATTCATATGTATCAGATTTTAGTTTAGGTGGACACAGAGGTCATATCCGTGCCGATATTGCATACATTACAGATAAATTTATTTAAAAAACCTACATATAAACCAAATACATGTAATTCTCTTCCTTAACACAAGTGAATTTGAAAAGTAGGGAATCAGATTTAATTTAAAGCATACATATAAAATAACCCATCACTAGCTGTGAATTACGTTTACTTTCTTTTATCGGTTCTACATATTTCGTTGACATGTGTTAAAGTCAGCAGATCATTAAGTATTCTTTTTTAAAGTGCAATGTGATTTGGTCGAATTTTCAATTAACAACTTTGTACAGTTGGTACAAAAAGTTAAATGCATGTCATACCGTTTATAGTGAATATACTGCCTTTCAAGAAGAAAAACCCCACAAAAAACCGCTTTCCTCAACCTACACGTCTTAAGGTTAGTGGTTTTTCTAACATACCCGTATTAGTCAAAAAGAATTTAAAAAACACAAGTAAGTTTTTGATCAGCAATTGGAATAATGTCAACAAAGTACTTAGATACAACATATTTTGACATATCACTGCTTACTTAGAACTTTTGTGTAGAAGTAGCGCAACAACTAAATTTCAATATTTGAATATGTATTAAATATCCTTTTAAAAAATCGAAATAAGACATAACAAGAAAATGCATTTCAAGAAATTTCCTATTTTACAAGACATTGTATTTCATTTTTAAACTTACTTGTCTCGACATTTTCTCTGCATGAGTGCCGACCACTATTACTGGTGTATTGGTATCACTAAAACTGTCAATTGACTTCAACCAGAATTTATAGTAGTCTAGAAAAAAAAAATAATGCTCACTGATACGTAGGCTTAACAAACTTTGCAATATTCAACACCCATTTAATGCACAGCAAATTCATCCATTTTCAATCAGAAGTTGTCAATTTGCATACCTCACCCAAAAGATGTGAATAACAAGATTTAGATAACCAAGTCAAGTTATTTTAAATTATTGACTGTTTTAATTTTTCTTTCTCCTACATAAGATTTTCAGAGGTAGATATTTTCACAATATAGAATTTTTCAAGCAAAGAAGACCAGACACAAACCCCAAGTGTACTCTGTAAAATTTCTTGTTTAATCACACGCGTGGAGATACATACATGTTCATCTGTAGATTTTGACAAGAACCTTTACTACCTTTTATAATCTAAAGATCTACTTATTAGATTGTCTGTAGGGTTTTTTTTTCTAACAGAAAAGCTAAATAGTTTCGTATTCTTTTCTTCGTAAATGATTAATTTTATGCAAAGTGTTAGTCCACAGTAAAACATACAGTGTAATCATTTGCAAGTACGAGGCGCTTAAGGAGGTTGGCACATGAAATACTAGTAAAGTCAATCATCCAAAAACATCTTGGATATACATGTAAAGATTGGGACCTAAAATGTTCATTTATTTTATTTGAGACCTATGTTACATGCCATTTTTTTTAAAATATGGGGTCCCAAACATAACATAATAATTTTTCTGAAATAATTGCTTAAAAATTGGCATGGAAATTGATTATTTGAAGATATCAAACAAATATTTATAGTTTGAACTCTTATTTCGTCATGATTTTATTAAGTATGAAGTGGAGCACATGTAGTGACTATAAAAGTAATATTGAGGTTTTGGAGTAATCAAATTATAACGCAAATTAATCAAGAGGCCAAACTAAATGTCCAGTCGGTGTTCACGGTTAACTTCGAGTTCCCTTTATTATAGCCCCCCCCCCCTCACTTTTTAAAAAGATTTAAATACATAAGAGCATAAAGGTACATTTTCTCACTCCACTATTTACTAGTTATTGTTTTTTATTTTTAAAAATCTTATATGTGTACTTCAATGCACCAGAATATATGTGCTCAATTTCTCAAATTAAAAACATTGAAAAATTTTAACTGGCCTTCTCCATTTTAAACGACTGTCATTTACCAGACATGAATTCATTTTATATGACGTTTTCATATCATTACTCACTTGATTGAAGAATAAACTTAACTGAAAAATGTTGTCACATATGTTAAAGAGCTATAATTCAAATCAATGTATTGGCAGTACCAAGGCCCACCCATTATTTTCATCTTTATTAAAAAACAACAAATGTCTACAAACAAGGATTATTTTCCGTTGCAATGGTTTTTTAAGAACAGCGAAAATGCTTTTATTCTCATAATAATAATAATGTGTCAGGACTATGGGAACTGTTTAAAAGGTGTTGTTTTCATATACTTGTGTTCGAAAAACTATCGAAAAGAAGGTGGGGGAATAAGATGATACAACTGCCCATTTGGTTTAGTCGTAAAATACAACTTCAAATTCAAGTTAATAACACTTTTGTCAATTAGATATATTTGATATGTTATAATACAAGTTTACAAAAGGGTATTTTCCAACTATATTCAGTTTGAAAATTTTCAAAAAATTATAAAAAAAAAAAAAAAATAAATCCTAAAGTTTTGGTGGTATCGAACCTACAACCTAAAAACCTACTGTCTTTAAAGTTACCTGATGTCTGGTGCTCTAACCACTGAGCCATTTTATTCACAACAAAGTGTGTTGTTTAAATGCTTTGTGAGACGTTGGGCACGAATGTACGGACTCGTATTATTTTTCAAAACTTGTTAAATTGTTGGGCTACAAAATGACATTTTTTAAAGTATAGTGGGTCATCTCTCCACATTTGTGTTGATTAAAATCGTTCGAAATTCCATAAACCGCATTTAGACTATACCAAAAATATTGAGCTCAGACCCATTCTATAAAAGAAAAGGCATTGAAGTTATATAATGACATTATTTGGAGGTTTTGAGACACATGCGCCAGTTTGAATCAACCTATTACATGTATTTAAAATAATTAAGGGTTACAAACCGATGTAACGTTAAATATACATTTTAATTATTTTTAAAACAATTATTAGATATTAATGATATTTTAATTTTGCAGTATCTAATCATTCCTCATATGGGCATTTTCCACGCCTTATTCACCCAATTTTTTTGTGCAGATTTAATGCAATTCATCGTTGAAGAAGGTGCACCAGAAAGTAGTTACAGCATATCATCCTTTTGGCAAGACATTTCTATTGATGATTCAAAATTTCAGCATCAATCGTAGAATTATAAGCAAGATACATAACTTTGCATTTCCTATTCAGAATGAACAAAAGCATGGCCTCAGCTCTGTATCTTGCTTATAATTCGAAACTTGACACAGCTGAACATGGTTAGTAAAGAGAAAATTGTAAACAATTAAAACAAAGGAAACATGCACTATTTTAAAAACAAAGAAAGAGCACAATTTACTTTTCATAATATATATGTACCTATATATTTCTAGCAGCAAAAACAATCTCCGTTTAGACTGAAAATGCAGAGCATCTTAACAAAACACGCTTCATTATAATCAACCATAACGTAGAGATCGTACCGAATTACCAATAGAATGTGTAGTATTCATAATAAAATATTTTGCTAGTGCATCAGATTTTGCTCATTTTGCGCAGGTAAACAATTTTAAATCGTCTGATTAACCGGAGTCTATATTTGATTCGATCTGTAATAATTCCAAAATACAGGCAATATTTCCATAAAGCATAAACGAAATTCAAAACAACGTAAAAACACGGTCAGGAGTCAAAAATGTCAACGCATTGAAAGACTTAACCTCAATTCACTTCACAAAACGGCACAAATATATTTAGCATGTTTCAAGTATCCCTTAAAGCTTCGCACGTAAACAGTGCATAGCAAGCAAATTCATCTTTTTCAGTTTGATCCGTTTGTCATGCGTCAACATTCAAACATAGCTGCCTTACACAATGAACTTTCGTTTTCGATATGGAATACCGAAGTTATAAACTGATTGACGGCGATTATCTCTTTATTTTTATTTTCGTAAATTACTCAAATTTGAAACAGAATTTTTGCAATTTATATTTTCCTTCCCATAAGGATTATTTTTGCAAAATTTCGTTGAATTTGACTCAGTAGTTCTTCATAAGATGATTTTTTAAAATGCACCCCCTTTTTCACAGTTTCGAGGTTTTCTCCGCTTTGAAAAAAGATCGGGCTTTCATTTCTGCAATGTATATTAGCCTTCCTATAAGGCTTCTTTGTGCCAAATATAATTTAAATTGGCGGTTTTAGAGAAGAAGTTCAAAATGTAAAAAAGTTTACAGACGGACGGACGGACATATGGACGACGGACAAAAGGTGATCAGAAAAGCTCACTTGAGCTTTCAGCTCAAGTGAGCTAAAAACATAGTAATTGTAATGCCAATTTTTCAAAACTTTGCAAACAAATAGACATACATTTAATGTTTCATGTAAAAGTAAAAAAAAAGTAGGGGCTTCATCTCAAAAAATTGAGATTTGACATGAAATAAGCTTATTTTAGGCAAAAATTGGAGTTATTTTTTTCTTGACTTCTATGGAATACAGTACAGCTCACGAGTATCCCGACACCCACCGTGTAAAAAACACGGTGGAAAACGGTCTGTGTTGCACCGTGCACACGGTGTGACACCGTGTATGTGTATTGGAAAATTCAAGAAAAAGCACCGTGGCCGCCTGTGTAACTCCGTGGCCACTGTGTTACTCCGTGGATATCGTTACCTGAGACGTTGATAGAAATAGCGTTTGTTTAGAAATAAAGAAATTATGGCTAAACAAGGGTTGAAACATATATATCCTTTTCATATTTAAAAAAAAAGAATGTCGACTTAAGTTGCACGGACCCAGAAAATTGTCGAGGCTGTCAACGTGAAGGTAATTTTTTGTGATCTGAAAACTCGACGTACATGTAAATGGGAACCTTTTAATTCATTTGTTATAAATTGAAATAAATTCACCAAAAATATTTAATAATCAATTAATATATAATCAAAATTCAAATCAATTTAATTCATCTTGGTTTTTTTCTTAACACACGTGATGTTGTAACTGACGATCCTATTAAAATGTCGGGAGCTTAAACGTCTTATTTCTGTTATCTGTAAACCCTTTCAGATTTATTTATTAATTTACAGCCTTACTTTAAACCAATTAAGAATGAAAAATGAAAACATTTCAGAACATGTTTTTCTAAAAACATGTGCTGTTGATGTGCTGTTACAGTAGTAAATAACAACCCCATAATACCGATGACTCGAATAATTTTGACTTCAGCTATTTACATGCATGTAGCAATAAATAAACAAAAATCACCTTTATATTATAGATTATAGATAAATACATGTACAAACTCTTGTTAAATTATATTCAAGCATTGTACATGTATTAAAAATATACCCGCATTTCATAAAATAATTTTCAACTTTATTTCCGTATAGCTCGTAATGGCCTCGTGATTTCACATGAAAAAATCACTCGTGCGATGTACGGAAGCTGATCAGATACACAGCATTGTCTTTTATCTTGGGTTCTATACACAGGTCTAGGCAACCTCCGTTTTTGGAGGATAGATTTTATCCTCCAAAATTGGAGGATAGATGTTTGCGCCCCCTGGTGGATCTTTTCAGATGAAGGTCAATTAACTCTGTTTTTACAAAGGGAGTTAACTATGAATGAAATATAATTATTAGACAATAAAAATATCACCTTATTTAGCTATTAATAATTATATTTATTGATAATATTTGATAAATATTTAAGTTAAAATAATTGCAGGGCTGATTTTAAAGAGAATATTTTATGTGAAGACTCTCATATTTTTTTCAATATTCAGGATAATTGATATCTTTAAATGGTATCATTTTGATTAATAAAATTTAACAATGTCTTTTTGTGTGAAGGGGATTAAATTTAAATGATACTTAATAACCTGTGAATTAATTAGAATAAGAGCTACAAAGTTCCTAAGGTATATGCAAACATTTACTTTGTACATGTTCAATATGGCAGATCAAGATACATGTATCTATTATGTGTCTCTAAACGTGAATGAAGTCATTAATGTTTTAATGAGGAATAAACATCACTACTTTGTGATTTTGATTAAATGAAACAGATGAATAGTCTATGTCATTTGTAAAACTGAACACAGGAAGTACACACTTTCAAAGCATATTGTGAAAATACTTAACATAGAATTTCAAATCGCCGCATACAATCATTAGTTTATTTCCTTAACTTTATTTCCCATATGGGCTGGTGCTTGCATTTTTTCATTAAAGATATGCACGAAGCCTTTGAAATATACCCATGCTATCCTCCAAAAATGGAGGATATTTTCACCCACAATGCAAAGTGACTTTCCATATATGGTAAAAGTCAGCAGCCATCTTGAAATTGAGCTATCCTCCAAAAAAACGGAGGTTGCCTAGACTGATACACAACAGGTGTTATTGTCTGTCTTGTTAGGTGTCATTGGAATTTACAACTAACTGTGTGTATATTTGGACGTCTGAACAGGTGTACTCGAGATGCCGTTATTCACACCTTTCCGCGAACACCTGTTTGGTAACTCATCACAACCCGTCGTGTGTATGGTCTGAATATATCTTACTTCTACTTTATTAGTTCAATGTTATTTCCTAATCTCTAACAAGCAAAAAAATTGTCTGTAGATATGTACACAAACAACTACACGTAAGACTATCGGCGCGTGGATCCGGGGAACAATTCAGCAACTCTATAAATGCGGGAATTTCACAAAGTATATTAACTTGCGATAAGAAATTATTTACCGGGTACATATACATGTATGTACAAAAAAAATCTGATTGATTAAAAAGATGAATGAGATAATACCGGTAACTTTTTGCAAGCATTTAGAATAAACACAACTTTATTGATGTGAAATAGCGTCGAAATTTTAACGAAAAATCTTATGACATCGT
The DNA here is from genome assembly GCF_902806645.1 of Magallana gigas. Lineage (NCBI taxonomy): Eukaryota > Metazoa > Mollusca > Bivalvia > Ostreida > Ostreidae > Magallana > Magallana gigas. The sequence continues at coordinate 139,256 of NW_022994815.1, forward strand.
GAACTTTACAAACTTTTAGTCATTGTGTTGAAATCGTTATTAAAACCATGGATCTAAAATAAATGAATTAAATTCATACAAATAGAACTCTTATAATTCTAAAATGATTGCACAAAAGTACACAGAGAGAGAGAGAGAGAGAGAGAGAGAGAGAGAGAGAGAAAGAGAGAGAGAGAGAGAGAGAGAGGATGAGAGAGAGAGAGAGAGAGAGAGAGAGAGATAGAGAGAGAGAGAGAGATTTTACAACCTAATATCCCAACCCTCATGCATGCAGTATAAAAATGAAGAAACTAAACATTTCAAACACTGAATACTTCATTGTTAAACATTTTTCTATTTTGTGGACTTAAAAAACAATAGAACGACATTTTTTCCATATCATGGAAGGAGCACGTGGTCTATCTCGCGGGCTGATTTGATTGACAGGGATAGCACGTGGACCCTGACTGCATATATTCTATCGCAAATTTTGGGAAAGGGGTTCAATATAATGGAAACTATAAATCTAACTTATTACACTGAATTACAAGTAAAATGTACTTAAATTAAACTCATACTGGTATTCTCTCTCTCTCTCTCTCTCTCTCTCTCTCTCTCTCTCTCTCTCTCTCTCTCTTATATGACGATCATTAAACAATCAAACGGTAATTATTGCAATACTGAGTAGTTTCTTGGAACACAAATAATTTCTAAACTCAAGTTGCTATAAAAATGAAATAAAAAATTATCAAGTATCAAGATCCACGGATTCTTAGCGCTATGAATATGTACCGTGCGGTACTACTATGTACATGGACAAGTACTTCACACATATGTATAAAAGAAAGAAAATTTGAAAATATATTAGATATAAAGCTGTATAATTATAATATTTAGAGAAAGTACATTTGTTTTCAACAACCCGTTAGATTTGTTATCGTTGAATAGAGTATAAGTGAGAAAAGATCACAGTTATGGTTCTATGCACTATTGAAACTGCCAAACTACAGTAACTACGATTACTACTACGTTTAAAAATGGACTGAAACAAAAACTTATGGAACCGTTTATTTGAATTTTAAAAAGGAAAAGAAAGTGTTAGTGTTTTTATTGATCAAACCTTCATGTGGGGGATATCGATTTTTAATATTAACAAAAATCAACCCTGTCAATCGCATACGTCTGAAAATTGCGTGCATAAAAATTCTATTTATTTCTATTTCTTTGTCTTTTTCTTTGATTCTCTTACGTACATCAATAAATATTTTATTATTTATAAGTTTTATTCCTAAATCCTCCTTTTTTTACAGGTAAATACCGCGTGTTACCCCGTGTTACTGTCCGTGTTGCATCGCGTTGCACCGTGTCGCACCGTGTTTTATCTCATTCTGTGGCCGTAACAGAGAACAATAGATCAAAGGTACCGACACTTCCACGCTCAGCGTGGACTTTCAAACACGGTGGTCGGTGTTTTTGTCGGGATACTCGTGAGCTGTACTGTATAAGCTAAATATGCCAAAATATATTGATAGCAATATTAGAAAATTGTTCACAAATGTTTTTCAGAACGACATGAATATATCGTAATACACAAATTATCTGGAAGTTTAGTTGGGCTGAAAATTAGGAGGCTAAAGTAACAGTACTCTAAAACTATTGAGTTTTGAAAATTGTTCATTTTCTTCTTGAAAACATTCCGCCATTATATAGTCCCTTACAAAACTCTGTAAATATATAATTTTCTTTTAACAATTTTATTCATTGGTTTATTGGGCAATGTAAAATAAACAATATCAATAGAGTATGCAACTTTTTAGATAAGAGATGAAATAAAATAGTTACCCGAAAAGAGAGGAGCGAATCTCCTTAATTTACAAAGTGTTTTATGGCCTGACTGAAGAAAAAAGGCATTTTAATATAGCGATTTGTTTTTACCTTTATATAACCAGGAATCGAATCCACTACAACCTCTTTCATCGGTGTCAATTCCTTCAACTTTCTCCTCAAATCCTTTTGTCATATCCACAACCAAAATGTAAAATGTCCTAGGACTTAGATAAATTTGATGAAAAGCATAGTACATCTTTTGTCCAGCAAAATCTAAAAATGTTATGTGGGGACGTATGTGGTTTTCATTAGACATTTCTTTAACGGCATCCATTAATGTAGAAATTGCGGTGTTTTCATTTTCATTTGCCTCTTTGTCTATGTCTTGGACATTTCGTTCATGATTTCTTTCATTGTAACTTTGTGAGTGGTTCACTTTTGTTTCCCAAGAATGTAGCAGTGATATTTGATCACCAATAATTTTAGTTTCTTTATCTTTATATTCTTTTTTTTGTAAGTTTTCGGAGGTAATCTCCGTTTTTTCTGTTCCGTTTTCCCATCGAAGCTCTTCATTGGAACCTATGGTATATATGTTATTGTCATGAATGTTATGACTGAATTTAATCAAACCTTTATAAATAAAAAAACAATATGAGTTTATTTTGATGCAGTAATGATCTCAACAAGATATAACGAAAAAATAAAGCATGGAAAGAAAATCAAACAACTTGGACACTTCATAAAATCGTGGTACTTTAAATACCGAAAATGCCTGACCTTTTTCTTGACATAACAGTTCTCACTGTAGGAATTATTTTAAAAAAACAACATAAATACAAACAGAAAATGTAATAATAAGTAACTTTCTGCAATAAGATAAATTTTGCAGTTCGCAGTATTCACATTTATGTCTAATGTTTGCAATTGCTTGTCCTCAAAATACCTTAAAATGCTGTTTATTTATTTTTTACCTAGTCTCTGTCCCTAAGTCATGGTTACATGGTAGTATTCAAAGATTTTTTTTAACTTATTTTTTTAACTCCTAATAACCTTAAAAATCGGTTAATTTACGTAAAACATGTACTTTGCATGTCCACTCTTCATCGTCCAGACCGGCCAAACAATATATAAGTGTGGGACATTGTATTTAGCGAATTCTACTTTTATTCATGAAATATTGCACGTGTAACATATGACGTAAATAAATGTAAGTGATATATTAAACATTTGATTGAGGCTTATGTATTTCAGAAATTTTTTCTTACATGATTACAGTGTATTAATATATTTAATTTGTTTGTAACATTGAAAATGTACGTAGATTTTTTTCAAATGGGTAGTAAACAAAGTTGTATTTGTAAATATTGATGCAATTGAGGTCTTCCTTGGATATATAATCGTCTTAAGTTTTGACTAATATTAAATAAGGTTTGATCATGCAGAAGGAGGTTACTCAAGGTCTACCACATTAAATAGTTAATACGTAAAATCTAAGCTTTTTGTATTCGTTTTCTTCTTTGTATTCTCTCTGGAGTAAATACGGTCCCAAAATGGTGGATATTGTCAGAAACGTTTTGAACGTTGTTCTACGGCTCTTCCAAGGCCCTTAATCAGAAATATTGTCTTTCACAAATGTGGTGGATAATTTAGTTTCACATATCATTCACGACTACATGTACATATAACCAGTGAATCGACCATTTTTGGTTAGAAAAAAATGACAAAATTACAAAAGGCTTAAAAATATAAATTCAAAACAATTCAGAAATAATTGTGTTCAGCAAAAAGAGTATCTATTTCTAAATATGTCTGGGCAAATTAAAGTCGGAGCGAAACAGTTTGCAAGTGTAGAAGGGCGAGAGAAAAAACGGGGTGAAAATAATTTTGTAAACAATAGTTCTTTATACGATGTACTTAATAGATAATCAAAACACTTGTTACATTTAAAAGGAATGCTATAGGCACATATTTGATCTATACTTACTATTTTGTTTATTTAAGATTGAAGATGTAATTTAACTCTGCCTAATTAATAACGTCAAAAAGTTAAATGAAAATAATAAAAGAAAAACATGTACTCATTTACCATCTCACCTTCATTATAACCACATTCCTTTATTAAGTCATCTGGTCTTGTGTACGTCTCCTCCGAATGATCGGTTACATTTGTTAACATATTAGGAGAAATGACAATGGCTGTTTGATTAGTCTTAATCCCGATCCCTAGAATAAAACAAAAATGTCATTTTATGCAATAAATAGAGATTAATACATCGCGAAATCTGTATTACATCCCAGGTCAAACCGAGACTTCAATATCAGCCCAAGGGCCGAAGGCCAGAGAGCTGATATGGTCGAAGTAGATAACTGGTTTTTATTTATTTGTTTTTAATTATCTCTCTTGAAAGTACTCACTACACCCAGACTTATTCTTTCGATTGACTTGTATATCGTATAGCTAAGTGGTTAAAGTATTCGGCTTCTGAACAGCAGATCATGAGTTCGAATCCGCCTGGAGCTTTTGTTCATGTTTACTGAATAAAATTTTTGAAAATTTAATTTTTCAACCAAAATTGCACATTTTTTTGGCCCATTTGACTTAAATATTTCTTATCCATTATGCTATCTATCATGATGATTGTTTGATGCGAGGCGTTTTATAAAAAAGCGTGAACTGCTCAGTTATATGTTAAGGGCGTCCATAAAAAAATAGCGATATTTATCACATAAAATGTTAGCCTTTGAACAATCTTGGTATTCTACTCCAAAAAATTATTAAACAAAGTGATATTTTATCGAATATACAAATTAAATAATTTGTTATCGCATGAGCAATTTTTGAGTCTCTTGGGAATACCCTGTCACGTGATACTGCTAAAAATAGATGAACCAGTAATAATACAAAAAAATGCAAAGTGCAAGGGCATAACATGAACAAATATAGTAATTTCTGTTTCTTACTTGTAAAATGAACCTTCAAAATTTCGAAAAGTGCTGGGAGCTTAAAATATTCAAGTAAGAACAATTATTAAATTCAATGTAAACAGTGTATGAACAGCTATTTACTGGAATTTCCCGCAATTAACGCTTATTTATATGAAATAATGCGGTTTCATACAGCTCCCAGCACTTTTTGATATAATGGGGATACAATGTTTAGAAATGGAAATTTTCAATATATTTGATCAAGTGTATGCCCTTGCACTACTGCATTTTATCTGACCCATTTCACTTTAGCGTCATTTGCGTGAAATTCAAACGCAACACTGACTATAGTCTGTCCCAAGATATTTTGCCGCATATTTCCTTAAATTATTCAATATTTATAAAATACCTCTTGGTTCAGACGATGTTCATTCAATAGTATGAAAAAATCCCAAGATTTCCCCTTTGAAACGCCCCCTCTAGCTTGTCGGGTATCAGTACACGGCTAAAAATAAAAAAACTACGAGGTTTTTCCATTGCCAAGGAGATGGAGACGCCCGGATGATAACGTTGAAAAATTACGCGAGGTGTCCCGAGTATTTCCGAATGGAGAAAAGATTTCAACATTCCCCATTATAAATCTCCGTAGGAAATCTGTTTTCGTTCCTGTGAATTTTTACGAGGGAAAAATGATAATGTGTGAATGAAGTTATCTTGGGAATTTTCCCTTTCATCGATTTTAATTGCACTTCAGTCACAGGTATGTGCATTTTTATTAAAAACCGTTCAAATTTGCAGCATAAATATCTTGGGACAGACTATAAGATCATGATTTTAATTTTCATTCTTAAAATAATTAAACGCTGTGAATTTCACTAAAATAATGTTAAAATAATGTTTCTGTTCACACCAATACCAATCATCATTACAAAATTGTTGAAATTGGAAAAAAATTATTTCATCAGTTGTCTTAGGGGGGGGGGGGGGGGGGGTAAGTGTTGAGTTTGTAATTTACACATTTATGTTTCATAATTTACATGTATGTGACTATGCTGGTGAATAAATTCTTTTAATGTATAATCAGGTTTACTTGTAATCATAATTGATATTTTAGTACTTATTAAAGAAAGCAATAAGAAACAATATATCAATATTATCAAGAATTTATTTTAATAATCAACTTTACAAATACTATAGAAATTGCTTTTCTGTGACAAACTGTTCAACAAGACTAGTGTTTTCTGATTTTTAGTATTTTTCAGTCATAATGTGGAATTTATGGAAATTGACAATTCTTCTTGCACACTACATGTTCCTCTCTTCTGTCTTTTTGATATTAGGAGGTAGTCCAGTTGATAAGAAAACCAATACCTGAAATGATGAATATATACATTTCAAATTTCATTTCAATAGATATCAATGCAAATTATTGTAATAGGTTACATTAGTATCATTATCAATATGATATTAAAAAACAACAAACAATACATGAAGTTGAAGTTAGTGAGTAAAAGAAATATTTATATAGTACCTACTTTTTATCAACATCCCAACAAGTGTTTTCAGTGGACCATCTACTGCCTAAGTAACCCTGAAAATGAATAATATGTCATAATTAGCAAGCTATTGTGTTAAAGATAACATGAAAATGAAACATTACTCTATTATTGGGCATATTAATGGCGGTTTCAATTTTATATTACAACAGGCATAATCAAATGTTTATTCTTTAAAATGTGTGGAAATTCAGTTTGAACACACTTTAATTTTGTCTGAAATAAAATTAATTAGATCTTCATAAAAGAAGGCTGAATAAAATAACACATTTCTATTTACTTAAACAACAACACTACAATCTTGTCTATAATCATTCCAGATCCTCACAGTAATCTTTGTAGTGCTAGCACATACAGTGTTTGGCCATGGACTTTTTATTGTGTACTTTGAACATGGAGGGAATGCGATCTAATATTATCGCGATATGAGACCAGTAAAAAGCTACAATGAGCCTCAGTGCTCTTTATGATCAAAACTAGCGAAACGCAGAACAATTACTTTGCCTGACCGAGTCACCAAACTGGTGTTTGAACACAATATTACATGAAAAACAAATGTAAACAAGTAAACAAAATCGAAGCCGAGGAATTTCACTTCGCTTCCGTTCGATCCAACAATATTAAATAATATAAAACAATATCTAGGGGAAGTACAGATAAACCCTACCTTGTTCAGTTGAATCCTATGCCGATATCTGTCCACTCTGGTTGTAAACGACTTAAATTCCGAGATATATCACTGACGTCAACAAGCTGCAAGCGCCGATGTGACGTAGTCAGCCTCGACACGTCATCATTCTATTGATCGACGTATCAAAGAAAAAATTGACCGGAAAACTTCATCAATGCGCGTAGCGCATTGATGAAAAAGTTTTCCGGTCATTTTTTCTTTGATACGTCGATCAATAGAAAAATTGTTATCTTCATTAATTTCTTATCATTTAATAAAACATTTTCAAATAAAAAAATGTGAAGTGTCATTGATCAAAAATGTAAATAATGTAAATGAAGCGGCGCGTATGAATACAAAACAACAACAGCAACAATATTCAAAATGGATGCGCGCGCGCCTTCAGCTGATGCAGAGTTATTGAGCTGAATTTAATGGATTAAACACAAATAGTGAGTTAAAATCTGAACTGGCTGAATTGAAAATGAAAGGAAAATACATGCGATAGCTTGTGACAGTATTCACTGTGCAGAAAAACTCGTAATAAAACTAGTTTTCATGTGAGATCGCTGGAATATGCAACAGGACATAACCATCCAAGGAAAGGCGATCGTGGACGAAAAAAGCTGATATGTTCACAAAGAATAGTATGTATAAGCGACTTTTGTAAACGTTGTGGTAACTAGATAGCCGGTGATGTACTTAAATGGTATATCTGCCACTTGGAATGCGCCGAAGGAGTTTATGCATTACTCGTAGCTTTTCTTTACGACGCTTATTCTGATGACCGATCATGTACTTGTGTAAATTTAAAAATTATCGTTACCAAATTTGAACTGCAGTGTTACCGTGAAAGTTTATAGGCCTATATGTTCGTTATAATATTCCTGGAAAAGGAACAGTCAGCCTCGCTGTAAATGTTGATTGATCTCAAGCAGACGAAATCGTGAGAAGATGCTTAATTTTCTATTTTGTGAATCAAATAATGTGTTTTATTTATTTTTGAAGGTTAAACTTTCAAGTTTTTATATTCACAAGGTTGCATTTTGTTTGCTGACAATAAAACAGACACAACTTTACATTTTGTTGACAGTGTTTATCTTGGAAATTCCCGTTCTATAAATAGTGTTAGATCAGAACAGTTGAGAAAAGTAGATCCGGAATATTTTTTATTGATGCAGGTATCAAAGAAATTTCTCAACCAATCAGAAGCGCCGATATCTCATCAAACGAATATATATTAAATGATTTCGCGAGATATAAAGAATAGTTTATGATTTTATTTCAGTACACCTTTGTTTAACCATTCAAACCCAATAATTAACTAGATGCTGTCATTAGACAGTAATACCCGCACCATGTGTTTGCCCCTAAATAACACTGTTTTGTACCAGTTTAATTAAAAATGAAGGCTATATGCAAGCTCCGGTAATACTATTAAAATTCATAATTTTCATAACTGAAGGATGAGATCCCTTCCCATATGATAATACACATCGTGACATGAGCAGCACTTTATGTGCAATTTGGGGTAGAACTGTTTGCAGTGAATTTTCAGTTAATCAATAATCTTAACATTTTATGTCATAGAAAGTATAATGGTCTATATAATTATTACAAACAAAATTAAAAATTAAATTATATGCCCCCTCCCCGTGGCGGTTGCCGGATTTAGATTTGCTTCTGTGTGCCTACATGAACATCATCGTGTGCACAGATTTAGAGAAGGGGTGGGAGTGAGGGGTCCGGACCCCCCCCCCCCCCCCTCCATGAAAATTCATTTATATCAATTGTAAAATTACCAAAAATACACCTTGGACCCTAATGCTCTTACAGACATGTAAACGCTCTAACCCATTGCGCTTCAATGTTAGGTAACATTATTTGGGGGGGGGGGCCTAAATATTTAATCAATATTTGATATACTTTATTGTTTACCTCAATAGAAAGTATACATGTACATCACAATATGCAGGTGTCCTGCACCACCTTAAAGCTGTTATTTACCTAATAAAATAGTGCAAGTGGATTTGAAGAATAGGTCATAAAAATACATGCATGTTACAAATGAATGATCTTTGTCTGAAGTTACGTACACAACACAGGTCTGCATGTCTCTTTAGCGGGTACTAGTTTTACCCAGCTCTTCGATTAGATGGGTTCACGTGTATACATACATGGGTGTTGATAAATTGCGGAACGGAAAACGGAACGGAAAGCGGAACGGAAGGGAAAACGGAAAATCTTATCTAATGTTATTTACCTCATAGATTTGTTAATCATGCTAAAACGATATACTTTATGTACCTTTTTAATTTTTTTTGAAAGATTAGCAATATTAGATTATTTATTCAAGAATATTTATTTCCTAAAAATTAACAGCATTGACCACTATATTCTGTCCCAAAATATCCTCGATTCACTTTTTGCTGTATATTTATATATACCTCAGGGTTCAAGCGATTCTCTCTTAGAAGCATTTAACATTCTCATTATTCTTTCTTTAAAACGTCCCCTCTAGCTTATCAGCTGGCATAAATACACGGCTAAAAATAAAGAAGTCTACGGGGTTTTGCATTTCAACAGACCCGGATGATAGTGTTGAAAAATTGTGCAAGGTCTTCTGAGTGACTTCCAAATGAAGAAAAGATGTCAACATTTTCCATTATAAATCGTCCAAATGTGCTGCATGAATATTTTGGGATCGACAGACTATAGTCCCAATATATAATCGGAAAATCAAACCAGGCAACCTCTAGAGTTTTCTATTCGGATCATATGTATATAGCTGCTGGAATAAACAACTGCTTAGTAATGCAAACGTAAACAAAATTGCATTGCTAAAAATACTAGTTTCACAAATTACCGGATATTTTAATGTTTACTGTATTTTAGTTTTTAATGTCGTCAGTCCTACGGGTTTTTCTCTTCCATCTCAATGATACTGTATCGTCTGTATGATAAAAGATCGTCTAGAACACCGAAAATTCAATTTTGATGTAAGTATATACATGTACATCATACTAGTATTTGAAATATAAAAATACTCAAAACACGCATAAAACGTTTTCACTAACTGCGTACGTTACGCTGATATGCCAGCAATACCATATAAGAAAAATAAGTAAAAAGTAACAGCTAATTTGCTCGTTTAAAGTCATGTTAATGTTTCACAATTCGAATACATTTGATTTTTCCGTTTCGTACTCAACTAAAGCCGAATGAATACAATGCTATAATTGATAGATATTCATAATTATGAATATTAACAAGATAACAACATGTTGATAATCATTCATTAGATATAAATAAAAGATACAAAGTAAATCGTTTCTGGCCAGTCTATACCCTTTTTAAGCGATAAACGTGATGATATTTTCCATTCCGTTCCGTTTTCCGTTCCGCGTTTTAGCAACACCCATACATACATGTCTGTGTTTTCCGTATGCATGAAAGGATTTGTTAAGATCAGCTAAAGGAATTCATTATTGTGTTTTAATTGGATTATCATTATGATGTTGACCAATTTAGGTAAGCATAATACATGTAGTAGCAGTAGCACAATATAATGAGATGCCAGCATACATTTATAAGTTCTACTTTCACTTTCTAAATGTGATCTCCCTAGGCCTTTGACAGCATACTGTATCATCATCTTTTAATATTTAAATAAGTTTATCATCGTTACCTATCCTATCGCATTTGTAAAGTTTCTGTCATTTTAGTTGCAAAAGTTATTTTTTTCATTTGTCAGACTGAATGCACTATTGAGTTGACCCCATATTGACCCTGTATAAACAATTTCTTATTAAATTTGTGTATTACATCTAAGTAGGTGTAGACACTTATCATTTTTATATGACTTATAATAGGAAGGAAGTAGTATTTCTTTCTTAATTTATTATATTATGCATCAAATACAATGTAGGTCATGACCTTATGGGACTGTTCTGAACCCACGAAACAGGAAAATACAAAATATCTTCTAATGTCATTATGATGCATCTAATGGTGTAAAGTACATTAATGACCCCCAGGTGTTGTCTTTAACCCCCCCCCCCCCCCCACACCTTTATGAAATAGGAAATGATATGATACACTGTATATTTTGTTAACTTCTGAGATCTGAGATCCTCATCCCTAATAAAACCATATAATTTATTCTTGCTCTTTGTGTCATTGCGCGTAAAATTGTATATATATTATGTCCCCTTGGAGAAACCCTGACATTTTAGAACTAGAAATAATAATGTATTTTATCTTATTCATATGTTATACAGTAGTGTTTGGTCCATGTGGGTAATTCCTAGCCTAATGATGTCAGTGCTTTGTTAAGGAGACTTTAAAATTTCCCAAAATAGGCGAATACACATGGAAGTGATGCATATAACATTTTGTTTATATAAATCTTAAAAATTGAATTAAGCAATTTCCAAAATGTTAATGTGAATCACGAGAGAAAAAGCAATCAAGAAATGATTAAAAATTTGCTACTGTACACATGTAAGAATGTATTAAGAAGACTGAATCTTTATAACCAGGTTAAATTGGGGGGGGGGGGGGTGAATGTGGAGTATAAACATTTATAATTTGAATCATTTATTGTTATTAATTTTAACTTGTCAATGAATACTACTTATTGATCCCAAGGTAGAAATATGACCTCTGATCATATCTCAATAGATCATTTGTCAATTATGCAAGGTGTAATATAATTTTTTTTAAGAATAACATTTTTTACCAGTTCATAAAAGTTTTGACACCGAAATTATATTTTGATTTTAATAGATCATTCGACAAGGGGGTGGGGGGGGGGGGACAGTTTATATTTGAGTTTGTTTGGGAGTGGGGGTTCCAAGTCATATATTTGACAATTTTTTAATGTAATTTAAAATAAGACTTATAAGCCATACTACAGTCATGAACATGAATAGTATAGAACAAAACACAAATTAATACATGTACATGTATATACATAGGAAGTATTACAAAACAGATGATCTATATCTGGGTTCTTAAATTGAATCATATATCATGTACATATTATATTATTGTTTCTTTGTTCAAGGCATTTCAGATGGTATGTAGGTCATGATCCCAAGTGCTCTTCCTGAAATTATTAAATATCATAAAAACCATTGAGATCCCCACCTTAATCCAAAGATATTATGCAACAAGGCGCATCAGATCATTATGGCATGTAAGTCATGACCCTAAGGGGTCATCCTGACCCCCTTAGAATCAGAAATTGTCAATTATCTTTAAATTATTGATGTTTGATGATCCTATCTCTATTTAATCTTTATTATTAACGAGGCCGGGTCTAATTTGTTCTGCCCTAGATTTTTGGATGAAACTTTTTACATGAATTTCTACTGATATAATTATTATTTTAAGATTAAAAAATAAGACATTTACCACACCGTTTGTTTAGGGGGTCATCTCAAAGTTTGTTCGTCTTTAACATAGGACCCTATGGGATTTTGCTTGAAATGTATCAATTTTGCATATTTTTTTACATTTTTTCAAAACTTCTGCCCTAGGGATTTCTTTTTCTGTTCTACATATTAAAGTTATTGCTAAAAGGCATCAAATTGTCAAATAAAAAAAAACTTTTACCTCCTGGTTTGTTCCAGGGGTCTTATCAAAGTTGATTTTTGTATGCCCAATTTCCCAGATTCGTCAGATAATGGCTAATTTTTATTTGACAAAGGCGGAAAAGGTGATCTTCTTAGTATTATTAAAACATTCAGACATATTTTAGTAATAAAAAAATATATAAAATCACATATTAAGGGTCATTAATATAAAATACATGGTTACTGTCTTGAAATATATGAATTAAGCTATATTTAGGCGGGTTAAGAAAACGTGACAGAGGGCTAGGCTTGCTGAACCCTCTTCATGTTTTCGACCCGAGCCCTAATATAGCTTATACTTCGAGATATTTATGTTTATTCCACAATATAACATTATTTTTACGCATCAAACGAGACATTTTCTACAATTTTCGCTGAATATCTGCAGTTGAAACTATAACGCCATGGCGTCAACTAAGCAAAAAGATGACGTCACAATACAAATGAAACGCTGCGCGAAAGCGTGCGTACTCGTTCTGTACTCGGCCTCGTTAAGTCTCCCGAATGAAATTTGGAGACTTATTGTTTTTGTACGGTTATTAATTCATGTTTTATTATTCTTCATCTTCTTTTTCTAATTCTTTCCTGCTCTGCATGAACTTTTTTCTCAGAGATGGCTGAACAGAATTGTACAAAACTCTAGGATATGATAGACCTGCATATCTAGTTGTGCACCCTGGTTTGATTTTTCTCATTTTGGGTTAGACAACCACTTTTCGGGGGAGGGGGGGGAGGGGGATGTCAAAAGGGTGTGGGGTCTATCATTGAACATTGTAGGAAGAATCGTAGACTGTTTTGTACATGGTAACTTGAAAACGGACAAAGATAATAATATAGGGTTTTCATAATCATATATTGGCTGTTACTTGCAATATATAGGGTTTATTAGATCTGACCCCTGGGGTCATCCCCACCCCCCAGGAATTTGAAATTACCATATATCTCAGAAACTGTTATAATCATGACCCCTAAACCATATATATTCATGTTTCTTATGTCAAGGGGCATCAAATGTTATGTAGGTCATGGGCCCTGTGGGTGGTCCTGACCCCCTCAAACAGCAAGTCCCTTAATATCTTCAAAACAGTTGAGATCCCCACCCTTAAACCATATATATTCTTGTTCCTTGTGTCAAGGGGCATCAAACGGTATGTAGGTCATGGGCCCCGGGGGTGGTCATGACCCCCCTTGAACAGGAAGTGCACGAATATCTTGAAAACGGTTGAGATCCCCACCCCTTAACCATATATATTCTTGATCCGTAAAGGGCATGCATCAAAAGGTATGTACCGGTAGGTAATGGACCTCAGGGTTAAATTTAATTTTTCAAAACGTAATGTACATCTATGAAACAGTTCCTATCATATCCCAAGATATGATGTGTCTATCCATTAAATCATAAAAGGAGTTCTAGGATCTATGTTTTTTTAAGTGATTAACGTCAATTATCTGCTACTTTTTGACTCCCTAAATGAAATTTAAATTTTTAAAACCTTACTGCACATCTATGGAACAGTCCCTATCATATCCCAAGATATGATTGTCTATCCATTAAATCATAAGAGGAGCTCTTAGATCAATGTTTTTTTTTTAGTGATAAACGTCAATTTTCTGCTACTATTTGACTCCCTGGATGAAATTTAAGTTTTTAAAACCTTATTGCACATCTATAGGACAGCCCCAATTATATCCCAAGAGATGACGTAGCTACTCCAAAAGTTGTAAGAGGAGTTCTGGGAACCATATTTTTTTTGCAAAAAACGTCATTTTTTGTTGCCCACTGCGATCCCCTTAATAAAAAAAAAATTCTGGAACCTGATTACGCCGCAATATGACACCCCCAATCACATTCTAGAAGATCATTTGGCTACTGCCAAAAAAAAATGACGTTTTTGAAACCAGCTTTTTTGTAAAAAAAAAACGTCATTTTTCAGCCATTAAATGACCCCCAGGACAAAATTGAAAATTCCGAAACCTTATTGCGCATCTATAGGATACCCTTAAATATATTCCAAAAGATGATTTGTCTACTGTTGAAAATGTAGGAGGAGTTCGAGGAAGAAGGTTTTTTGTGAAAAAACGTCATTTTTTACCAATTATTTGACCCCCAGGACTAACAGAGAATTTTTGAAACCTTTTTACAAAACAACATGATACCCCAAATCAAACTCCAAGAGTTCAGTTTGCTGGTTTATAAGATGTAAGAGCAGTTTGAGAAAGTAAAACGTGACAGACGGACGGACAGACGGACGGACGGACGGACGGACAGACAGACAGACAGACAGACAGACAGACAGACAGACAGACGGACGGACGGAACAGGGTAACAACAATATACCCGAACTTTCTTTAGAAAGTGCGGGTATAATCATATTCATTTTGGTAGATGTTTGTTAATTACCGAAATACTCATATCTTGTAAAATCTCTTGAATAAGGGGCGGGGCTTATGCAAATTTTTCTATA
Organism: Magallana gigas; assembly: GCF_902806645.1. NCBI lineage: Eukaryota > Metazoa > Mollusca > Bivalvia > Ostreida > Ostreidae > Magallana > Magallana gigas. The sequence goes on from NW_022994815.1 coordinate 154,317, forward strand.
TTACACGTGGTAGAATTCTTAGACCTTCCTTAACATAACTGAGTGTCTTAAGTTATGTTATATCGTATAACATACGTCAAAATTGAATTCATTTCTTATAATTTAATACATAAAACAAGACTAAATCTCCGTACCATTTTCATGCATTTGTTTTAACCGTAAATGAAATTTTAAACTAACCCACATTAGTACAACATCCTTAGTAACAGGTGACCCAGATTAGAACGAAGCGAGATGTGGCGGCCATATTTGAATTTGGTGTTTGGACGCTGGTTCGCGACCTCGTAGTTTACATTAACAAAGGTAAAGTTGTTAAAAAAATAGACATGCATTAATTCAGAACAGAGGAAGTGTGACGATAGCAGGGACAGGCCTCTTGTGGCCGTGGATGAAGCATATGAGGCAAGTTCATATTCAGAGATCGACTCGGGATTAGGAGCGGTGTGTGAAATGACCGAGCATGCTGAAAATGGATTGTTTGTATTTTGCGGATTTACAGTAAGTTCACTAAGAGTGTCGCTCATTTATTTTCTCTGAGCCGTCGAGATTGTAACTGCTAACAGAGGATTCATATATACAGCTTTTGTTTTATGTCCCGACATATTTCTGACATCTGTTTACAGTCTACAATAATAGGGGGCCTAGCTCAATCAGATCACCCTGTCCGTCCGTCTGTCCGTCCATCCGTCTGTCCGCCCGTTTGTCTGTGCAAAATTTGTGTCCGGTCCAGATCTTTCTATTGGAGAAACATTGGAAGTTCTTACTTCACACAAAGATTGCTTATGACCTTAGGGTGTGTCATGACGTTGAACCAAGGTCATTTGGACAAGGTCAAGGTCACTGGCAGAAAAGGTACCAAATTCGTGTCCGGTCTATACTTTCTTATGGAGAAGCATTGGAAGTTCTTACTTCACACAAAGATTGCTTCTGACCAAAGGGTGTGTTATGACCTTGAACCAAGGTCATTCGGGGAAGGTCGATGTCAGTGGCAGAAAAAAAGCAAAATTCGTGTCCTGTCCATATATTTTTTATGGAGAAGCATTGAATGTTCTTACTTCACACAAAGATTGCGTATGACCTAACGGTGTGTCACCAATTTGACCCAAGGTCATTTAGGTAAGGTCAAGGTCACTTGCAGAAAAGTGTAAAATTCTTGTTCGTTCCATATCTTTCTTATGGACAAAAAATGAAAGTTCTTAATTCACATAAAGATTGCTTATAACCTGAGGGTGTGTCATGATCTTGACCCAAGGTCAATTGAGGAAGTTCAAGGTTATTGTTTTTAAAAATGCTTAATTCCTGTTTGTTTCATTAATGGAAATAATTAGAAGTTAAAATTTGACACAAAGCTTGCTTGTCTCAGGCCACATAAAATTATTTTTTAGATTTACCAATAATTAAAAATGTTTATGTTAAATGGCTGCTTGACATGTGGATTTTCGTTAGATTCGAGTCATGTTTGTTAACATAAGGATGCAAATGTCCTCATGCATTAACAGTTAACTTGAAATAAAATGGAATTCAAAGAATAGAAATTGGTTTGTGTACTCATATTAAGCATTAACAGTTTAAAAAAATAGAGCAGTTGTTATTTATAGAAAGTGGACGGTTAAAAAGATTCATCCAATATTTTCAATAATAGAAAAAATACATGAGTTATGACTTTTTCTAAGCAGGGGTATCAATTGTGAGCTTGCTCAGAGTACCTGTAGTTTATAATATAATATAACCACACCAAAACACCACCATAAACCTAGATAGCTTAAAAGTAAAGCGCCCTGAAAAGAGAGATTTGTATGCAATTCCCACTCTGGGTTAAAATTGGTGTTTTGGTAAATAAGGCGTTTATTTTAACTGTGGTATAGATTTTATTGATATATTTTTTTTAAATTTATCTTTGACATATATTCAATTCACCCCTCCAGTTTTGTGCTACTTTTCTAAGAAATTCAATTTTTTTCTGTCTTGAAGTTGTTTCAGTTTCATTTGTGAGACATTTTAGATGATTTTTTTCATTTGGAAAGATTTAAGCAGATTTTTTTTTAATTAAAAAGAAATAAATTATTTACATTTAATTTTAAATTATATTATGCAAATGAAAAAAAAGATAAACTTTATAGTCATATTCTATTTATTCACTCTGGCATACACATATATGCAAGTGTACGTGTAAGGTTTAGTTGTAAAACAAAAAGTAGTTCCGGATAGATGTTGGCAGGAGGTGTGTCCACCATAACAAGGTTATACGATAAAATACATGCGCCCCCATCTGTATCAGCCAATCAAATGAGGCGTTACAACCAAAATTAAATTATATTAAAATAAAAATCGAGTTATCCATTCAAATGTATATAATATTGTCAAAAATTCATGGCAAAATCTGAATCACATCCCATTTCAACCCGAGACTTCGATGTCAGCCCAGTTAAACATATATAAACAGAGAAATGTTTATCCATCTTTATTATTTTTGAAGCTTATCAAGTATTAATTGAGTTTCTTTATCAGATACATGCATTGCAGATTATAATTAATAGTTTAATTTTTTTTTATCGAATTCTTGATTATAAACAAAAACAATCTAATTTATTCAACCATGGATGAAAATATTCTTATCTCCTTCTATGTAGATTCGATCGAAGTTTTTAAAAAAACTTATCAGGTTAATCAGACAAATCACATGTACATGCAAGACCCTTTTTATATACATTGTACATCTTCACATGCTCACAGCTTTATTAGCATAATCGGGGCATTTCTGATTTTTATACTATCGAAAAACTAAAAAGCCCAAGAACACCTAAATACTTCATTCACGGGATTTTAACGAGACCAGTTCGAGACTCTTGCAAATCGAGAGAGAGTTTGGATCGAAAAGAGTAAGTAAAAGTTTATGTTTATTCTATCGACAAGCTTTTAAAATTATTTAAAGTTAATAAATATTCCTTTAAAAACTTGCAGTGTGATAATTTCACTGCATGTTTCCAAAATGTTAATAAATAATGGTCGTTGTGAAATGTGACTTGAAAGACATGTTTTAATATAAAATGTGTATGCAAGTGTATTATAGTCAGTTTTTACACATATTGGTACCTAGCATACGTTAAAACATTATTGTATGTTTTTTCCTAGAATATCGTGTTTGTGCCTATCATGCCTTTGATCATTTCCATACAGAATTTCCTCGACACGTACAATGTACATGTAGTTTTGATACATATCTCTTTTAAACTGTTAAGTTTATGAGACTGTTTATGAATCAAGGGTCTGCAGTTGTTATAAAAATATAACATTACACAAGAGGAGACAGAGGGAGGAGAGAGAGAGAGGAGATACGGTTATTATAGTGTACATGTAATTGTTATTGATTACCTTGCTTCCATGCATATATATATATATATATATATATATATATATATATATATATATATATATATATATATATCCATCATCTTTGTCAGCAATATTGCTATTGCATTGTGGCATTATATATATATATATATATATATATATATATATATATATATATATATATATATATATATATATATATACACATAAGAAGCACTAACAAACCAACAACACTCGTTATCTATAGTGTCGGATCAAAAGATACACGGTTATAAGATGAGATATAAAAAAAGCACTAAAAATAACCAACGACACGAACAATATTGTCAAATTTTCGGGACGACCTGTCCCTTTTTCAGGACAACAAAATAAAAACTACATATGAAAGAAGAAAACCATCTACAAAACTAGCACTAAACTAAAAAAAAAAATAATATATAAAAACTAAAAAATGTATAAACACCGGATCGATACGTGGCAGCTACATCTTTGTATTAAAGATTTCAAGCCCGAGAAAGAAAAATCCCGCAGCGGACAGTCTGTGAAGATATATTCCCCACGTTACATTTGTAGAAGATTAACCATCTGTGCTGCGTGTTACGTCTATTAAGTACTCGCTATTTCAGTTTAAACTCGTGACCCACTAATGCTTTCTAGCATTTAGTATTAATTAATCAATTGATGGCCTATATAATCGGATGATATGCATGCAAGTTCTATGCTATACTGTCATATCGATGCGTATTGCATACTGTATTTTTAATGTTTCTTTGCAAAAACAAAACTCACCATGTTGCTTTATATGAGTTATATACCTAAACCCAATAAGTTGTAAAGGAGTTTCAAAATAAAAAAAAAAGTTACAAATGAGAAAAAGCAACGATGAAATACTTTGAATGGTTTCTTCCTCTTCAAGCACCTCAAATTCGTTAAAATGAACGTCAAGCAAGAGCGTCGACTTAGTGTTCATAATATCTTTGAACTTTGAATTTCCCAATCTTTTCAGAAGAGTTGTTTTCCCTGCACCTCCACAACCTACTATAATGCCTCTAACATGGTGAACAGTCATCTCTTTTCTGCTGAGAAACTGTCTTAGCTTATTTTCATCTATCTGTAATTTCTTTTGGCCTAAAATGTTAAGAGTATTACTTTGATTCATTCCACTAGAACTTAATTAAGACAAAAACATAGTTCATACCGATGATTATAACTGTTTCCTGTATACCTTTTTTATAGATATAATAATTATTTTCAAAATACACACAGTGTGGTATATCTTGCAGTATCTAATCATCATACCTAGGGAATACAATTAACAATTAGAAATGCTGAAGTGCTTACCTTTTCCAATTTTCAGTTTTTTGTAAAAGATAAATCCTATTATCGCTGTCACAATTACTATACTTAGAAAAACACCAACGATAATCATAATGTCTGCACTTATAGTGCTATGCTCATCGACGGATTGTGTCTTTGTTCCGTTTCTGGTATATATATTGCTTGGACATTCTTTATCAGCGATAAAGCATTTAAAATCTTTGTCGATTCTAAGGCAAGCTGGATCTGAAATGAATGCTTTTTCATGAAAAAGAATCATCTAATAGTCTTACATTTCATTGTCAATACTTCAAATTGAAACATGTATTTTGTATAAAAAGATATATTCAATAGAAGGAATGCGCCCAGTGACACAATTATTGTTTTACTCTTATGTTCCCGTTAGACTCATGTATTTGCAATATCCAATTATCCGTTGATTATTTATGATTGAATATCAGTACTTTTTGTTAACTTAGGGCAACATTGTTTTCTATTTGGATTGAAAATATGACGTTAGTGTCAGTCGACACATGAAAAATATTAAAACCTAAGTTTGCTTATAACTACGCCTATTTAGGCAAAGTAAAAAGTGTGCTTCTTGTTAAGGATGTTGTTTTCTCAGGGTTTGAGTTATTAAGTTCGGATTGTTATAAAGTTCAGTATCATGAGCAAATTGTTTTCTAAGAACAAAAGCAATAATGTTTAGAATGAATAATCGTTGACAAAACATTTGATGATTTACTATATTTTGGAAATAGGCTCAAACAATAATAGACTTATAGCAAAACAAGGGATATTCGGACAAAATATTGGATTTTGTCTTCTACTAAAACAGTTTTTACAGTACAATAATAATATAAATTAAGATGTTATTTGTTCGATAATGCAATTTTGCATTTTTTCTGTTGGTTTTATCTCTCTTATACTTTAAAATAATCGTATGATACGCAATGCAAACATACTGAAAAATGCTGAGAAACAATAAGATAAATTATATCTCAACATTTTCATCATTGACATCCTTTGAATTTTATTATAGCATAAAATGGTCAATATAAGTAGTTAAGAACTATAAATGGTTTAGTTTTATCATCATTAAGTTTTCTAAAATTGAAATAAAGATGGGTAGAAATTTGAAAACTAATAGAAGAAATTCAGACTGAAATATTCATACAGAAAACCTAATGCTTTGTATCTGTTAAGCTTCACTGCCATTCATAAACGGTATTTCATTTTTAAAGAGTTTAGATATTTGTTTTGTTTTCAGAATAAAGAAAATCTCAATCATCGAGTAAAATTTTGAAGGAGTTTGCTTAATAAAAAAAAAAAATAAATAAATTAAAGATCACCTAATTTTTAAAAAGTAAAATAGAAGACTCCAATCAAAGGTTTAAAACTTTAAACGATTGTTGGTTGTACGTTATTATCATTGGAATATTTTTCTTTTTGAGTAAACGTCACTCTTAACTAGAAGAAATTACATTTTATTATTAAATCTAGATCTAAATTATTTTTAACTTTAATTTTCTCTCTCTCTCTGTCTCTCTCTCTCTACTTTGTTATAGTAATTTGATTGTCAGGTTGATATTAAAACTAGTGAATAGTGAAAGTATAATTTTGAGATGTATTTATTTCTAAATACACAGAGAATGGGGAACATACATCTATAGATCTCATCATCGTTGAATGGCTTTGTCGGACATCCCTCAATGAATTTATCCTCACATCTATAATGGTTCAGATCGCCTGTACCATCCAGGAGTAGACAATTACCTGCCAAATAACGACAAAATAAACTGACACAAGGGTCAAATGAACCGTGTCATCAATTTATTTTTCTCAACAAAACATGTCTAAATACGTGGATTTGTAGTGAACAAAATTGTATTACATGGAATCTCTACAGTTTTCATTAAAAATACATATATCTATATAACATTGATAGTTTTTCGCAAACCTGACACATGCAGGTTTAGTCTAGATTTACATGTAATTACACTTTTAAAACGTTTCAAAAGTAAAGGTAATTTTATCAGAAATGTTTTTTAGACTCGTAGATAACTAAAGTATTTTGATCAATATCTTAATTTTATATTGTTTGTGCAACATACATTTTTCCTTCGTTTTATTTTTGTCGATAAAAGTTTTTTTAAAGAGAAATATAACTTGTTACCATCTTTGAAAAGGGAACTTCGTCGGTCAGTACAGAATTCGATAAGATTTGACAGATATTTATCCGGAGCACACAAGTATCGTGTATGTGTAGAGCAATTCCTTCTTCGTGCTGCCGTCCCAAATTCAGATGCGTTCATTGGACATTTGTCAACTTGATGCACGTCAAATCGGTAGGGATAATCCTATTTTGAGGATACAATGATACTCATGATAAGAGTAAACTTTGAAGCTGTAAAAACTTAAATCTTACGGTATGTTTTGATATTTTTAATTGTTTTATAAAATATTTGATGAATGATATAAATTAATTTGTCTCATCATTTGCTAACAGAAAGTATATGATGTTTAAAATGACGCACTTTCTGCAATACATCAAATTTTTAAAAAATATCATGTTTTAAAAATTGTATTGGAAACATGGAGATCATTTATTCTCTCTCTCTCTCTCTCTCTCTCTCTCTCTCTCTCTCTCTCTCTGCGTAAAGAAAAACTAGGCAATTTTAATTGTTCACATAATTTCACTTAGAGACGTCATTGAACAATGTGCAGAATGAAAACTGGATAATTATATACCGGGTAACCCGGTGATAATTTTATGGATTTTGATTAAGCTTTCAAAGTTAAGAAAATAAAACATAAAACGTTATCATTGCGTTGATATGTTTTTGTTCACTAAAAGCTATCAAATCTTATGGAGACAGATATCTAGAGAGACAAAATTATATACAAATACATGTATGTAGATGAAATAGAAATATTATACTCGATTATCTTCTTGCAATAGTATTTATTTTAATTTTAAAAGTCTCTTTGTTTTGTTGGATCAATTTTTTTGATAACTGGGTTGTTTGACACAGGTATTATTATTTTGTTTTGGATTTTTCAGGAATGAACGAATAATTGCAATAAAAACATGGAATAATAATGCAAATGCGCATTGATGCAATGTTTTACTTACCAAATCTCCTTTTGCAATGCTTAATATATTAATGACAGGAAGGAATAATGCAATTCGCATGACTAATATTCTGTGCTGCTGAAAAAAAAAGAACAGTGAATAAATAAATATACTAGTAAAGTATTTTAATTAAGAGGAAGATGCCTTTTTGAACAATGGTTGTTTACAGTATAAAAGATGTCTGCTCGTGGGTTTATCAAACAAGTTATGACTCTTCCAAGAAAAAGCCTACATTAATTAATAGAAATTATAATTGTTCTGTAGATTTTTGCATTAGATATTGGTCAAACAGATGCTCTCTATAAAATATGTGAGATCGCCTATAAAGTTTTTTGACAGAGCCTTGGATACTTGTAGATTGCCAGAATTTACAGTATTTTTTGATTTTTCATAAGGGGAAACCAAACAGAAAATGATTGCGATTTTGAGAAGTTATAGATTTATTTATTGAAAAACACAACCGAAATAATACATCAAGCTAGATATGTTTATAGTATACAATTATTTGTTACCTGAGCAGTAATAGACCAGAATATTTCCCCCGAGGTGCAGGGAACACACTGAGCTGTTCCCTGCACCAAGGGGGAAAAGTCAGGTCTATAGACGGCTCAGGCTTTAAATAATTGTTTTATTACCCAATTTAATATTTAGTATTTTGTGTTCACAGTTCTAAATTACAGAATTCTTTCATACCATTATGCATTCATTCATTGTTAATCAATACCAAGATGACCTAAATGATAAATTTTAAAAACAGTAATAAAACAAACACAATTAAGTTATATTTTTAATTTTGTAGCAATTAAACTTTTTTTCAAAATACTCTGCCGATGTCGTATAATTTAGGGTCCGGTCTGTAAAATGGACTGGCCGGACCTTTAATGTTAACATTTAAGGTCCGGCTTTCCTCTATAAGAAAAGGTCCTACCCGTAGTCACTTATTGCAATTTATCTCAGAGTTTTTATTCTTTTTGCTCATGTGCATTTACATGTATCTAAAATAAGTCTTTGTCTATATAAACCAGTCGGCCATTAGAGTATGGTACATCACAGTATAGCCGTATCACTACATTATTTTGTGGAATATTAAATATTGATGGTTGTTTAGATTGTTTACGAATCTGAGTAGAAAAAGAAAATAAAAACATGAGTATTTTTGCAATAATTTGAACACCCTATCTATTCGCTTTGTTTTTAAATCTCTTTCGGTGTATACGGATTAGAGGAGGGTTTCACGACACGTACATACGGGTAAACGAAGCCCTGCAGGCATTCACACCTTACCTAATCAGAATACATCACTAATCTGAGAGAAAAAAAGGCTCCACTGTAGTGTCCTGCACAACCAATGATATGCTGTCTCTCTCTCTCTCCCCCTCTCTCTCTCTCTCTCTCTCTCTCTCTCTTTTTCTCTCTCTTTTAAGGTTTCAAAAAAAGATGGAAGGTATATAATTTGTGATAAAATTGCTATGATACAAAGCGTTTTGATGCAGAAATATATTTGTACACTGCCTAGTGTCCTTTCTGATATATTTCATTTTATCAAATCAAATATACAACATGAATAATATCAGAAAGGACACTAGTAATTATCTTCAGATTGCTGTCTGAGCGCCTTTAAGGCACCATTTTTATTTGTTTTACTACTTCACATTTTAAAACCTCACAAGATTAGATGCATTTCTTTACATAAAAAAATGAGAGAATGATTTAGTTTAAAGGGAAAAGTGGAGAAAAATTATGACATTCTTTAATCGGAGCTAGTGATAAATGAAAAAAATATAATTTTATCAGTAAAATAATCTCTACATCATTCGAGCTTGACGTTAAATGAGACTTTCACATGAATAGCATTCGGAGACATTTACAATTTGCAGATCACCAAATACACAACACTGTAGGATTGATACGATGGTTGTGTGACCGCGTAGATTTTACGGTGCTAGGGAATTCGTCTGGAGCTGTATATCCGCCGTGTGCAGTACGGACGGAGTGAAGGAATGTTGGCGTCGAAGGTATAAGTAGTATAAGGTTGAAGCGCGCTGTGGGCCGTAAGGTAAAAACGAAGGGTAGGTTTGCCGTATTCCCGAAGGTCCACCAGTATACAGTTCCAGAGAAATAAACCAAGTGATGAAGGATTCCGTATTTATTGGACGAGATTCAACGATGGCATCATTATAACATCTTAACAGACAGACATTTTACTAACAAGTCGGATATGGCTAGAAGTGGCCTCCGGACTCAGGACTCTGGGTGAGTCGGACGTGGCCGAGGGTGGCCGCCGTATTCCAGACTACCGATTGACAATTGTACATAACTATATATAAGAATCTAAACAATGAGTATTAATTGACAGGTGATGACATAAGTAAGCTGAGTGAAAGGTTCACAGATATAAGATAATTAAATAAACTCAATGAGTCTTTGTGGTCCAAGACATGGAAAACTGATAATTACACAATGTTGTTTTAAGAGATTAGCAGTTCTTGAGACATGGCACTCTGTCTCTTTGAAATCACATATAGAGTCCGAAAAGTGTCAATCACTAAATCAACTTGTAACTTTGTAAGAAATAAATTGTGAGAAAATATTACGAAACAGATGTTGAATTTTAAAAGTAAAGTCCAAAATAAAGTTATAATTAAACAGTGAATTTTTCACGGTGATAGTTGCTCCAAAAGTAGTGTCGCAGTTGCAATAAAATCATGACAACTCGCTGAAATGACAAAATTTCGAACTGTATTATATTTACATATATTTATTTAGATCTGAAAATTTTAGTGCAAAGGGATTTTTTGTTTCCGAAGACAACATATATAGAGCGTTAGGTAAGGACAGTCGCTGCACGCCTACGACGTTGTTTATGTATTTTTGACGTTTTGTTTTAAATTCATACTTCTGTGCTTTACAAAGAAATGGTTGGGATGCTATATCCACACTTTATTGTAATTGTTTCTATTAAATATCAATACAGTACAGTGTATTTCATCTGTAACATCCGGTCGTGACGGTACCAATCAAAATTCTATGTTCTATTATTGTAATGTTCAATAGAATTTTCCATATTGTTTTTAAAATATTACACAGTATTGAAAGTGCATTTCTTCTGTTGAGATATTTCAGATCTTATTGAGATGTTAATTTTCTGAGTTTGTCCTCGCGAGATCTCAATAAAGTCTAGTGACTGAACAACCAATCATTGCTATAAAATATACCTTGACATGTTAATGAGCAGAATAGATACAGTGAATCCGTTATTAGTCCATCAGTTCAATAGTCACCGAATGTGACACCAAAAATCGGCTTCCAAAAGTTTTTGATTTTTTAATGAAAAATTCTATCTATTTTAGATCATTTCGAATGAAATATACGTTATCCTCATTTGAGATATTTCAGATATCTATTTGATATGTTTCTCTTCTGATTTTGTACTCGCGATATCTAAAAAACAGTGAGTGATTGAGCAACCAATCTTTGCTTTATGATATACTTTTTCATGAATATGTGCAGAAAAATTAAACGTATCAAGTACTTGTCTGTCAGTTCTGGTCGTAATCAGAAGCAAGCATAGCGCAAAATTGTACTTTATACTTTTGTAATTTTCGATAGAATTTTCCAGACTTTTTTTTAAATTTCAGCGCATTATTGTAATGGTATATACATGAGTATTGCATTTTTTCTACTGAGGTTTCTCAGATATTTTCAGAATCTTTTCTGATTTTGTCTGTGCAAGACTCAATAACAGAAAGTGATTGAGTAACCAAGATCTGCTATATGATAAACCTAAACATGTAGATGTGCAGCAAAGGTATCAATGATTTATCCGGCATGTCCAGTCGTCACCGGAACCAAACACAATTGTATTTTTTAAAACTTTCTAATTAATGATAGTATACAGTACCGATCAGACCCAACCTAACAGAAAGTAAACCCCAACTAAACCCTGGGTCTACTTTCTGGGTTTACTCTGGGTTTACAATAGTGGACCCAGAGTAAACCCAGAGTAATCCCCAAGTAAACCCAGAGTGGACACAGAAAGTAAGCCCCGATCAGAAGTATACCCTGGAAGCAGAAAAGCAGACGCAACATGTGTATTCGAAATATACAAGGGGCAGGAATCACAGGCAGTAGGATCATAAGATAAAATATAGGTCTGCTTCACACTTCAGTGCGTATAGTTGACTCCAAAAGCAATTCTCGAGTAAACCCAAAGTAAACCCCGAGTGGACCCAAATTTTCAAAAAGTAAACCCACAGTAAACCCACAAAGTAAACCCGGGGTTTAGTACGGGTTTACTCTGGTGTTAGGTTGGGTCTGATCGGTACTGTATTCCAGATTTTTTCAAAAATTCAACCCAGGATTAAAATCTCATGGTAAATCATCGTGATGATTAATGCGTTTCTTACGTTGAGCTATCTCGGATATATCATTTAGATGTCTCTTTTTGATATTTTCATGTTTTATTTGGAAGACAGAGTATCAACAGAGGAACACGTTTTCTTTTTTTTATTATGGTTTTCCGCTTTGCAAATGCAACGGAGTGTTTAATGACAACTTTTGCAGTTTAGAGTTTAGGGTTTTAAAATTCGTCTATGGAAGACCTATTCGTTGCTCGCAACGAGATCGCATCTAGTTATATTTACTTTTCAGTTATAGAAGTGGGGCCCATTGCATGTACATGCATTGTATCCCCAAAAATACAGTAAAATTAGTGTTATTTACTTTAAAAAAAAAGAAGAAGTAGTAAAACATATTTGTAACTAAGTTTCATCCGACGGTTTTTTTAAATTGTGACAAACCCTTGGAATTAATTTTCAAACAATTGTCCGTCTCCTTGTTATACTCTTAAAATAAGGAAAATTAGTGTAACGATTTTGATTTTCAGCTAATGACCTTCTTATCTTCTTTATAATGGAGCGGCCTGCAAGAAATGCATATTATGATATTTGTGAAAAAAATTAATGATACACGTATATGTGAGTGTAGAAGATTAGACAAATAGATAATTAAGGGGTCCTCTAAGGGGCACAGGTATATAATATACCTATGCTCACCTAAAAAGTAAAAGAGTTGATTATTCATTATTACTTACGTCATATGTTGAATTCATTTCATTTCTTTGTAAAACGTTAAAAGGAATGAACACGATTTCTTAAACTATGATGTTACTCTCCTTGTTAAAGCAACTTAGACACGATTTGACTTCAAATTTTCAAATTTTATTTTTCCCTTTACTATGTTTATATTGCTAAATATAGAAGTTTATAATATCATGTCAAAATTTGAAATTCAAATATCAAGTTATAGGCAAAATACGGAGTTCATAATTCGTTGTTTTCTAAACAAAGCTCGAATATTGTCATTTTTTACATATGTGTTGTATTGGCGAAAGTTTCAATCAAATGTAACTTTCTTCTGTTGATAATAGTATTTATGAGATATTGAGGTAGTTTGAATTGTTTTTTACATGCCATTTTGTCCAAGAAATGGTAATTCTCTACATTTCATTTTTTGTAAACAACTATAAGACTCGAGCTTTGTTTACAAAACACTCATTTCTTAACTCTGTATCCCGTTTGTAACTTGACTTTAACATTCAATATTTTGGTCAATCATTTAAAATGCACCAGTAAACCAGTTTATACATAAAAAAATAAAAATACATTTTTTGATCTCAAATCGTGTCCAAGTCCATTTAAGAGCATTATATATGTTAAATTAACTTATTGACTTATTAATCAAATAGTAAGATTATTAAAAAAATATGAAATTACTTAATTGAAAAACTTAAAATATTTTCAAAATTAGGGATATCGTTTTTATTTTGCTCATATTAATAAAATGTAATCAATAAAACAAACGACAAACAAAACAAATGTTTTGCCTTTTTATTAAATCCTAATGAAAGAGATAGAAATGCATTGAATTCCCTTGAGAAGATATTTCAATAACAACAATAAATTATAAGATCTATTTATGGTTTTTTTTATCTACACTTGTATATCTTAACTTCTCTCTCAATTTTCTTTGACAATATTAAAATGAAAACTAATGTTTAGGGGATATCTGAGTGATTCGAGACAGGTAGTGTAATTTACATGTACAAATATTTTAAACAAAAATTAACTAGCTAGTATTTTTTTGTACATGTGTCAAATTCCGTACATTTATGTTATTCTTTTTAAAGGGGCATGGTCACGATTTCGGTCAAAAATTATTTTTTCCGATTTTAATGTATACAATACTTCATTAAGGCAATTTTGAAAGGCAGTGAAAATTCGAGTGCCGTTCGTTAAGTTATCAGCGATTTACTGAGCTTATTATTCTTTGCTATGTAAACAAATATTTTGTTTACATTCTTGATGTCGAAGACCAAAAATGAATGTATTAAATATTAGAAACTTTTTTTTGTTAAAATGAATATTAAGAAGATAGAATAAGCCATACTTATCCCGTAAAGTTGCTTTTTAGTGCTGAAATTGATCAAATATTACACATGAACATTTAGTTAATATGAAGAGAGACACATCATCATCATAGAAACACCAGGAGAGAGAGAGAGAGAGAGAGAGAGAGAGAGAGAGAGAGAGAGAGAGAGAGAGAGAGAGAGAGAACATATAATGTAATGGTTCGGGCTGGGTGGTTGGGTTGATTATGGGTGTTGATTCTAATATGTTACATGTAATATGTTAATCAAAGTAACAGAAAAATGATTGGTATCCTTCACTTTGGGACTTAAAATTGAATTAGAATTTAAACTCTCGAAATTAAAAAGATATATAGAAATAAAACGTATACCCCGGACCTTCTATGTTAGGCGGACCTCTTCTTATACGGGCCGGACCCTTTTACGGGGCGGACCTTTAATTATACGACATCGGTCCAATAGATCGCAGTCTACTGACCGGCGGTCTAATAGATCGCAGTCCAATTTTAGAATCTCTAGCTTGAAACGAAATTATTATTAACAACTGTAAAGTACAACTTTATAAGCAGAAATAAAAAGCACACATACCCATTGAAATGTTTATAATTTTTTTGGTATAAAATTAGTTATGTTTCTCGTTTATAATTGTTTCTAATATAACAAGATGTGAAAACTGTTATCGATATTAATCTACCATGTAAAACACAAACTGAAAGTAGAAAATTCGAACGGTTATGAATTGAGTTTAATGTATGTTAATGTATGTTTATGCTTTTAAATTTGTTTTACGAATATATTCATAAACATTTGATATATCATAAAGGCAAAATCTATTAAGAATAATCAATTAAGTTACACAAATCAAACTTACTAACATTTTCTACCCAATCGCAACTTCTCGGGCCTTTCCAGCAAGCTCGGAAAAACACCTCGAATGTATTAACATCACCGGATGTTAGAATTTTATACAAAATGGAGTCGCTTCCAATTAAAATAAGTATCGGCTAAACAGTCTTGTATGTCGCTTCTGTGTTATATTTTAGTGTATATCGTTTACTTTAATGAAGTATAGCTCACATCTCAACAGATCGTAAAATGTGTTCTATTTATTTCAAGTTTTACAAAAAGGGGGGTTGTCATGGACGCCTAGGTAATACATTCGAGGTGTTTTTCCGAGCTTGCCGGAAAGGCCCGAGAAGTTGCGATTGATTTTCTACCATCACAACATCCGAGTGTATGCCGATCTCGATGTTAAATTAAGCCAACGTTTTATCAATTCTATTAGGGATTTTTGCGTGTCCTTTTTAAAGATTCTTAACTCATTCATAAAAATACTTATTTTTAACAATCTGATATGGTTATCACTAGTACAGTAGTACAGTCAAAGGTATTGGTGTCTTATTATGCAAGGGTCGAATTGCATGGCTACCGTTTTCTAATTCTATTTTTAGAGTGACCATATTCACTAGCGACAGTATTCCCTGGTACACCCAGGCACGTAGCATCAGGGGGGGGGGCCTGGCCCCCCCCCCCCACTTTTTCTCGCAGCAACAATTTTTTTCAAAATTTGCATATAAAAAAATGAATTATAATGAGTTGGCCCCCCCCACTTTAGTTCAATAGATCACTTTCAAACCTGAATAGTGAATACAAATAAAAAAAAAGACGAAAATATTTAGTCTGTAATAAAACAACAACATCCTTTTGATTAGGTAATAAATAAATCTATTGTTTAACTCCCTTTGTTCACCTGTTTAGTATTCTGATACAATATACTTATAAATGTAATGGTTTTTAAGGCATCCAGAGGCCATATCGTGCCACGGGAAACAAAAAGATATGGCTGAAAACTAGTTTTTAGTTAACTTGAAAAGTGAAAAAATACCCGATCATAATTATAAATAGCTGAGCATAACTATATCAAGCAAGGTAAAAATAGCAATTTACTTTCGATTCATATGCTGGATAAGTGTTTGAATGAATACTGTTTAAACATCTATGCGAGAGAAAAAAAAACGTGATTAAAGCTAAACACTACTCGTAATAGGCATTGCCCACCGTATTTCTTTTTCAACGCCGCTAGCGCTATCCCTACACCGCATTTCTCTGAACAATTTAAAGTATTTCGCTGTAGAGATCTCACCTGTACCTGTGTTGGCGTACTTCTTACTTCATTAAATTTTACACACGTTTTACAAGCCAAGAGAAAACTAACCTAAATTAAGTAGGTCAAGCGTTATTTGCAAACAGAAATTGCATATGAAACAAGAAATAAATGCACAAAACCTAGGACCACGAAAGAAATACTACTGAACACGTCGGGCACGAATTTCAGGTTTGCAGGCAGGTGTAACACAATGGAAGGGTTTATGATATCTACCTGCATGTCTGTGCATATTTATGAGCGGTGTTCTGCTTTCAACAACTGTTGAATGTCAAATGAGACTCGATTTTGCATGAGTTTAAATTTCAGCAGATAACTGCATATCGGTTTTCATTTGTGTAGAGGTTTGAATTTGCCCTTAATTTGACAGACACGAGTGTATTTTCTGTTACAAATGGCTTCACTGACACCTGCCATTGTCTCAGGACATACTATGTAATTTCAATGAAGTTGGTGATATTCAGCACAATAATCAAACGAGACATGGACATTTTCCTTTATGATGTCTGCTTGTTATATTTAATATGTTTACATGTATGATACATGTAGTAACTATCTTATAACTTCACAAAAATCAAAACATGTGCAACAAGCTCATCAACTTATGAATTTGTTTCAATCAGTCATATCAATTTTAATTAACAATATAGAAATAAATGCAGATTATATGATACTCATATTCGTCATTACTGTACAAAAATTACTAATAATTCTGGCAAACAAACATAAAAAGATCGAATGGTTGTTTTTTTTTTTACATAAACTTAAAGACAATAAATGTGAGGTTTTCTGTCCCCCTTTTGTCCAGCGTCTGTCTGTCTGTAAAATCGACATTTTCAAATTTTTTTTCCAGAACCATTGGACGAATTTCATTTCATTTAATCGTTACAAATAGCATTCTAAGCTTAAAGGGGCATGGTCACGATTTTGGTCAAATTTTATTTTTCTGTTTTTATTATTTGCAATGCTTTAGGGATGCATTTCTAATGATCAAACGAAATTTGGGTGCAAGTCGTTGAGTTTTAAGCAAGATACAGGGCTTACAATTCTTCGGCATGTAAATAAGGCTCATGCCCTGTTTTTGTTTACATAGGTTCAATATACCATTAAAAATCTTTTTAAAACTGTTTTGTCTATCTAACTATTTATTTTAAGCATAACGAAACAGTTCCTAACGATTAACACATTCATTTTAGGTCTAAAACTGGAATTTTCACTTCAACATTCAAAATGTAAACAAACGTTTTGTTTACAAAGCGAAGAATTGTAAGCTCCGTAACTCGCTTATTCCTCATCAAATGACACTCAAATTTTGGTTGCCTATTTAAAATGCCTTACTGAAGCATTGCAAACATTATAATCGAAAAAATGATTTTTGACCAAAATCGTGACAATGGCCCTTTTAGAAGGTTGTTGAAATGATCACATTTTAATGGAGGATAAACGCCAATAGATTATTGGAAAAAATGTCAGCGCGTTACAAAAAATCTTCTTCAAAACTATTAGACCAGAAAACAAATGCATGCTAAGGTACTATCCATACAATCAAAGTATGATCAAAACATGATCACGTATAGGATAAGATCACACTTGGGAGTCATTTTCCATGTAGTAATAAATAAGGTTTTTTTAAAAAGTTTGGTAGTGTAGATTAAATGTTGCTAAAATCATGATCCCCAGGGGTAGTCACGATAGAGGGGTGGGGGCGAAATCAAACATTGGAATATTTCGAGAAAATTAAACCTATTCTTCTAACAGGCACGTAGCATCAGGGGGGGCCAGGGGGGGCCTGGCCCCCCCACTTTTTCTCGCAGCAACGA
Organism: Magallana gigas; assembly: GCF_902806645.1. Taxonomy (NCBI): domain Eukaryota; kingdom Metazoa; phylum Mollusca; class Bivalvia; order Ostreida; family Ostreidae; genus Magallana; species Magallana gigas. The sequence continues at coordinate 172,532 of NW_022994815.1, forward strand.
ATTTTTTAAAATTGACATATAAAAAAATGAATTATAATGGAGTTGGCCCCCCCCCCCCCACTTTTTTGGAAGTTAGTAAAAAATTGATATGAAAATTAGGAAAGGAGTAGTCAAATTGAAGGTCATTCCTCCCCCCCCCCCCCCCCCCCCCCCCCCCCCCCCCACGGATTAGGAATTTCATGATTTGGATGGAAAAAAAATTTTGGTAGGGAAGAATTTTTTTTTGGAAGTATAGTTGAGTCTACCCCCCCCCCCCCCTACCCCCCCCCCCCCCCCCCCCCCCACGGATTAGGATTTTGAAGATTTTTGGAAACTTTAAATTTCCTTTTTTTTTTTTTTTGCTTGTCAAGATTTTTTGGATGGGTCTGGCCCCCCCACTTTCAAAAACGATGCTACGTGCCTGTCTAAAGAGCATTGGACCATAAAAACAGCGAATTGTGTAAAACCACCCTCACATAGTGGATAATCAAGTTGTTTGAAATTATGTTGCAAGCATCCTAATCTCTCTCTCTCTCTCTCTCTCTCTCTCTCTCTCTCTCTATCTCTCTCTCTCACACATTATTGATTAGGTGTTACTTACCTAGTATCTGCGTTGGTCTTCCAGTAAGCTTATTATCTTGACAATTTAAATTATTATTTATATCGCACCTCCGAATGCCAAAGTGCAAATTAATCGCAGAAAAGGAATTCGAGCAGATACAAGTAGATCTTAGTTAGATCCTACACGTTGGTGCATGTATCGTGTGTTCTTATGACGCATACTGTTGTATTGAAAACGGTCACACGGTTCAATAAATTGGCCCGGTTGGGTTTTGTTATTGTGCAATCTTTATGTCATACATGTACGGCGGCGTGGAAGGGCCAGATGAAAAAAAAAATTAATCTTATTCGTTCGGACGAATAAGCTATTTGTTCGGACGAATAAGTTATTTGTTCGGACGAATTAGGATTTGTTCGGACAAATAAGTTATTTGTTCGGACAAATAAGCTATTTGTTCGGACGAACTAGGATTTGTTCGGACAAATAAGTTATTTGTTCGGACGAATTAGGATTTGTTCGGACGAATTAGTTATTTGTTCGGACGAATTAGCTATTTGTTCGGACGAATTAGGATTTGTTCGGACGAATTAGTTATTTGTTCGGACGAATTAGCTATTTGTTCGGACGAATTAGGATTTGTTCGGACGAATTAGGATTTGTTCGGACGAATTAGCTATTTGTTCGGACAAATAAGTTATTTGTTCGGACGAATTAGGATTTGTTCGGACGGTTTAGGATTTGTTCGGACGAATTAGCTATTTGTTCGGACAAATAAGTTATTTGTTCGGACAAATAAGTTATTTGTTCGGACGAATTAGGATTTGTTCGGACGAATTAGCTATTTGTTCGGACGAATTAGTTATTTGTTCGGACGAATAAGTTATTTGTTCGGACGAATTAGGATTTGTTCGGACGAAATAGCTATTTGTTCGGACAAATAAGTTATTTGTTCGGACGAAATAGCTATTTGTTCGGACAAATAAGTTATTTGTTCGGACGAATTAGGATTTGTTCGGACGAATTAGGATTTGTTCGGACGAATTAGTTATTTGTTCGGACGAATAAGTTATTTGTTCGGACGAATTAGGATTTGTTCGGACGAAATAGTTATTTGTTCGGACGAATTGGCTTTATGTGGGTGTTATTTGTTCGGACAAATATAAAATTAGAACTCTTTTCTTTTGAAAACTCAAAAAGATGGCTCTGCATGAGAAGGTGCAATTTTACCATTCTCTTGGATTTAATCAAGATGAAATTCTACAATACTTATCAGAGCTTAATAATGTTGTTATAAGCAAAAGGACACTTAAAAGAGTTCTTTCTTCCGCCCATTTGTACAGAAGAAAACACTACAGCGATTTGTTAGAAGTGGCTTTATTCCTCGAAGGAAAACTTGAAACAGCAGACAAGCTTCACGGGTACAAGTTAATGCATCTTCAATGTATACAGTCTGGTTACAATGTGACCCAAGAAACTGTTAGACTTCTGCTCCAGATTATCGATCCACAGGGGGTGCAACTACGGCGTCGAGGTAGATTAAGACGGCGGATATATTCTAATCCTGGTCCGGACTTGATGTGGCACATTGATTCTTATGACAAACTTAAACCTTATGGTATCTGTATCAATGGCTTTATCGATGGGTTTTCTAGGCATATCATTTGGCTAGAGGCATATTCGACAAATAGTGATCCAGCGGTAATAGCAAGCTATTTTATGTCTGCCGTTGAATCTAGAGTGGGGTGTCCTAAGAGAATCAGAGCTGATATGGGGACAGAAAATGGTCACGTAGAAAATATGCACAAATTTTTAAGATATGAAGACGTTGATGAATTTGCACAAAGATGTTTTCTTTATGGCTCCAGTAACCATAATCAGAGGATAGAGGCTTGGTGGTCATACCTTAGAAGCCACCACGCTCAGTTTTGGATATCCTTTTTCCATGAAATGAAGGAAGAAGACCAATTCTGTGGCAACTTTCTCGACAAAAATTTGGCGCAGTTCTGTTTTTTGCAGTTAATACAGGTAAATAAGTAAACAATTGTTTTTACCCAAAGTTGAAAATAAATAAAAGATATAAATAAAATTTGGGTAAAATGACACAAATGTAGCACAAAATACATTTTTGTAGAGTAGAACGTTAACAAAGATATACATGTACATTTAACAACAATAGTGATAATGTACGGTGGATGAACATTACATACATATATGTGTATGAGATCTTAATCATCTTCGCTAGCCAAGGGTTTTCGGTCCACTTTGCTCCCAATAAACGGGGAGCAAAGTGGACCGAAAACCCTTGGCTAGCGAAGATGGATCTTAATAGATCAGTGGATAAAGCGCTGGTACGGTACACCAGAGGCCCTTGGTTCAAGTTCCGGTCGAGACTTTACTTTTCACCACCTCTTACATTTGGCGTGCCAATGGGCGCTATTGTGAAGATATATTATCCATCATAGAAACAAATGGCAAATCCATTGATGAAGGCTCACATACATGTATTTTTATTGCTGATGATAAATAATCATTTTAGTTAAGGTGACCTAAAATAAAAACGAACCGCTTATACAAGTTCACTTACACAAAAATTTCTTTTACTTACAATTATGAAAATGAATATTTGATGATCATTTGCCGACTGTTTCCAAAGATTCCGTAAGGAATACCTAGCTATGAATAACTGCAAACAAAGAATACTAGTATATCCCGCACGAACACACTCGTTGTCATTTGTATTGTCCTAGTTAAATGAAAAATGCGTGTCAAAGTAATTATACTAACATTCATACATGCGTATCGGTATTGTATAGCAATCCCCCCCCCCACCCCCATGGTAGCTTTTCTCCCCGGAAAACCTGCTACATAGTAGCATTCTACAATATGATATTGTTTCGATTTGGATACTTTTTGATAGTTTCAATTTGAAAATATATGCTATGACTATCAATAACCATTCAATTGTATTTTGCATGCTACACTGTATATTAAGAGAAAAATTCAAATTATCCTAATTTCAAAGATAGTCTGGTAATGTATCCTGATTTTTTGGGCATCAACAGGTTTAAATGCAAATAAACAAGAAATAATTTATCAAGGAAAATTATCTAAAACTGGGGAACATCGCCTGTTTCCTATATATATTTAAAGCGTTGTGTTTCGTGCACGTGTGAGTTTTCAAGATTGTAAGATGGGATTATTTCTCCCCAACTCGTACACATCTCTGATTGAGTTTTGAAAGTTACATTTTACCAGTCAAAGTACAAAGAAAACATGTATATCAAATCCTTCAGTAAAAATGAAGAAGTATAGCGCCTTTATCCATGCACTAGAATTTTGGCAACACCCATGTTTGAACGGAAAGTACCTGTCACTAAAAAAAACTGATTTTTCATAAATTCAGGAAACCTGCATTGCGAAATGAATATATAGAGCTCTGGGTATAAAGTCAGTTAATATTTTGAACCGTGATAACCGTTCAGAATAATGCACTGAATGTAAGTGTAAATAGAGTATATTGTGTTATTAGAGCTATGTTTATATTGATTGTGCGCATACTTAGAATTAAGCAAGCTTTGCGAAAAAGATTCAGCAGATGAAATACATATAGTTTAAACTTTTTATTCTAACTTACGCTTTAAGTTAACAAAATCAAAATGACCTACGCGTTACCACGCATACAACACACTTCTTCAAAGTATTTTCAATATTAATGTATGTGGTTATATACATGTATGTATTAGAAAAGACACTAATGGAAATATTCATCCAATTTTCAGTAAAAAGACCACGTTTATCTAAAATTAATTCAATGTAACGTATACTACGATACCTGTAGAACATAATTTTAATAGGATTTCTTAAATTTAAAGTGGTTCAAATACTCAAATATCCAACTTTTTATTACATACTTCTGTAACTATTTTCCTATATATCCCCGATTTTCCCTATAAAATTCAGAAACAAATTAATGATGCTGTGTGAGATAATTAAATTAAGACTATCTTAAACTGGTAATTGTGTAATTTGCGTTTCTTTAAATATAATTTAACGAAATATTGTATAATATTGAACACGTACAATGTATGATGTTTGTAAAAGAGCTACATGTATATGGTATACTAGTAGGCGACATCGTATATTAAGTACGGTTTACCTCTTTATAACTAATAATGTTATTTTAGAAATGTATATTGCTTTTGATTCTGTTATGTTTATATTTGTTATCATCGTTATTTTAGGACGAACTTCAAGAAGTCGTTCATCTCTGGAACACGCATCGAATGCGTCAATCTCCTCACCAAGTGTCTCCAAGCGGCAGGCCACTTACAATGTACCGGCTTCCCCATTTGTACAATGCAGAGCATCACTTATGCCAAGTTTCACTGGAAAAGATTCGCGTTTGTAAAGAAGAATGTTCTTTTAAAGGACCTTGTCCGTGTGATAGAGATATATTTGAGCTATGTTGCTTGTTGATGGCAGAGAACAATTTGCAACCTCCGGTTAACAGTGACACTGCAAAACGATTGTACAATGCTTTGAGAAATAACATACTTCAGAGTTTGTAATTCTAATTACATGTAGATGTTATTCACTGTGTTAAATTCGAATTATCTATCTGTTCAAACATTAAAAAAAATACAAGTAAAAAGAAACTACGATACTTTTTAAGGCTTTAAAATCCATTGATAAAAAATCCATTTATCCGCGAGATGATTTGGATACTGTGAAAAATGTACAAATACGGTAAAAGTAGTTCTGGAAAATCAGGTTCTTAATACATGTATATTGTATGAATTTTTCAAAAACTTATTGCAAATCAGCATAATTGCAAATATTATTGCAAATAATCCCATCAAAACCCTCTGCCTTGCAGAAATATAAGAAACATGTCCTTTTATTATTTTTTTCTTACGAATAACTGTAAAATAATCAGTTTAAAAAAATCAAGTTCAATGGAACGATGAAATGAAAATAAAGCGTTAAAAAAGATCACCCCACCCTCAAATTTGAACCCAACTAAGTTGGCTTTTTATGTACGTTATATCGTTGAACCCACGGGTTTTCTTCACACTACATCGTTGAAATAAGTCTAATGTAGAGAAATTCAATGAGTATCCAAAAATTTCGCAAAATGTACATTTTCTTTGCCAATAGAAGTATGATTTAACATTAGTTTGACAAATTTAGGGGTGCAACCCCACCCACCCCCTTAAATGCGCCACTGTTTATAAAGCCCGTCTGACCATATTGACACGTCGAAACTGAACGCAGCGCAACGTGTTGTTTGTCTCCTCAAAGATTGATTCGGATCATCACAAGTATGGGGGGGGGGGGGGGCACGATTACATGCTGCTCTTATTAACGATGTAGTACAGTTCGATACGATGATACCGATTGAAAATTGTGCTGATCGCGGAAAACTTTTGACGGTTAAATTTTTTCTATGATAACATGATTATAATGTGACCTTAAGATCTGATGCGATTACTCTACAATTAAGATCACGATTTCAATCGCACTGCGAATCGTGATTGCGGGAACGTAGCACAAAATAAGTAAAAGGCATTTAGTGATGTAAAATGAATTATTTTGAAGATTTTGGAGTGCATATGCATACAACGACTGAAAATCAAGCTACGGTAATTAAACGTCGCTGAAAACAGAATTATATATATTGATTTATTCTTTAATTCATTAAATTTATAATGCTATCTTTTATTTTTTTTTTCTATATATGAGAGAGAGAATGAGAAGTATAAATATATGTAATAAATAAGAGTCAATCGATGTATGTATTAAAAACCGATAATTTAAAACCTGCAGTCTCAGATTACTTACAGTTAAAAACTAGATGCTGTCATTAGACAGTAATACCCGCACCATGTGTTTGCCCCTAAATAACACTGTTTTATACCAGTTTAATTAAAAATGAAGGCTACATGCAAACTCCGGTAATACATTTAAAAATTATAATTTTCATAACTGAAGGATGAGATCCCTGCCCATATGATAATACACATCGTGACATGAGCAGCACTTTATGTGCAATTTGGGTAGAATTTAACTGTTTGCAGTGAATTTTCAGTTAATCAATAATCTTAACATTTTATGTCATAGGAAGTATAATGGTCTATTATTACAAACAAAATTAAAAATTAAATTATGCCCCCTCCCCGTGGCGGTTGCCGGTTTTAGATTTGCTTCTGTGTGCCTACATGAACATCATCGTGTGCACAGATTTAGAGAAGGGGTGGGAGTGAGGGGTCCAGACCCCCCCCCCTCCCCATGAAAATTCGTAAATTACCAAAAATACACCTTGGACCCCAATGCTCTTACAGACATGTAAACGCTCTAACCCATTGCGCTTCAATGTTAGGTAACATTATTCGGGGGGTAAATATTTAATCAATAGTCAACATACTTTATTGTTTATCTCAATAGGAAGTATACATGTACATCACAATATGCAGGTGTCCTGCACCACCTTAAAGCTGTTATTTACCTAATAAAATAGTGCAAGTGGATTTGAAGAATAGGTCATAAAAATACATGCTTGTTACAAATGACTGATCTTTGTCTGAAGTTACGTACACAACACAGGTTTGCATGTCTCATTAGCGGGTACTAGTTTTACCCAGCTCTTCGATTAGATGGGTTCACGTGTATACATACATGGGTGTTGCTAAAACGCGGAACGGAAAACGGAACGGAAGGAAAACGGAAAATCTTATCTAATGTTATTTACCTCATAGATTTGTTAAGTATGCTAAAACGATATAGCTACTGTCTAAAAAAAATGACGTTTTTTAAAAACGTTTTTTTCAGCCATTAAATGACCCCCAGGACAAAATTGAAAATTCCGAAACCTTATTGCGCATCTATAGGATACCCTAAAACATATTCCAAAAGATGATTTGTCTACTTTTGAAAATGTAGGAGGAGTTCGAGGAAGAAGGTTTTTTGTGAAAAAACGTCATTTTTTACCAATTATTTGACCCCCAGGACTAACAGAGAATTTTTGAAACTTTTTTACAAAACAACATGATACCCCAAATCAAACTCCAAGAGTTCAGTTTGCTGGTTTATAAGATGTAAGAGCAGTTTGAGAAAGTAAAACGTGACAGATGGACGGACGGACGGAACAGGGTAACAACAATATACCCGAACTTTCTTTAGAAAGTGCGGGTATAATTAAAGAATAAATAAAAAGCTTTTGCTATCTCAATTAAAATTCTAATTTACTGTGGTTAAAATTTACTTTAACGTCTTCATGCTTTCTTTTTTAAATGCTAATTCGTAATTTTAAAAATTTGAATCTGAAAATATCTCTCTTTCCATCTATCTCGCTATCTATCAATGGATACAGTGACAAAGAGTGTATGTGAGCCCCCACCCCCCCCCCCCCCCCCCCCCCCAAATAAAATTTTAAAAAAAATGAGGAACACTTCCATAGATTACAGCAGTTGTATGACCTCCAGATATCATTAGTTAATCAGAAATTCTTCAAACCAGCTTCTTCTGTGATCATATAATTTTTTTCTCCTCATCAAAACTACATGTATTTTTGTAAAATCCCACCCCTCAAATCTAACTAATCTCTGACCCCCAGGGAAACATACAGTAACAAAAGGCCCATGAGCCACATCGCACACAACCTGAGCAACAATAAAAGCATGATAAAATCAGCTTAATGGAGACATAATACAAAATATCTGGACAATATAGTATAATACATGTAGATATTCTTCTGTTTATAATCAAGTCCCTTTTCTAACAGGATGGTTTTATATTCATATCACATGTTGAGCATCGCAGTTCTCAACAAGATCCTAGACAATTGTTTATACATGGGATATAAACCTAAATCAAACTCTGAACCCCTTGTGAGGCCCAAGAATCGTCCAGGGGCAAAAGTCTTAACAATTCTAAAGAATCACAAATTGGGAAAATACCATATATTATTATATATATAATAACATTTCAGTTTTTGTGAATTAAAAATGTTTCCTTTGTAAAATTGGATCCCGAATGTGGCCCCACCCTACTCCTCAAGATTTTTATTTTAACGAATTTGAATCTACACTACCCAATGTTGCTTTTACTAAAGTTACAGATTTTCTAAACAAATGGTTTTGTAGAAGATTTTTCTCCATATATTCCTATGTCAAAAATTTGTCTCCCTCCCCCACCCCGTTGTGACCCCATCCTACCCTGGAGAAGATGTTGAAAATGTGAAAAGTTTACAGACAGACGGACGACAAACAAAATGTGATCAGAAAAGCTCACTTAAGCTTTCAGCTCAGGTGAGCTAAAAAGAAACCCTTAAAATTTCCATCTTTTAGTTTATTTACCATACACAGTAATTTCTTGCCTCTCTGTTCTATTGAAAAATATTTTCATTTTCAGATGTCTTTGTGATAACATTACGAATTAATTTTGAACCCTACAACCCAATAACTTCATAAAACATGAGCGACACAAAATGGTCGTTATAGCATAACCGAAAAAACAGTATTGGCTGCGCCACGTAGTAATACATGTAGCATGTGCTACATAAAAAAATTGTGGTTTAAAAGTGTACAAATTGGAAATAATACAAGTAATACGAAATCATTCTTTGAATATTATGAGGTGATAATTTCGGTCAGAGCTTGGTCAAATCTATCATAAAGCCCGAAGGGCTTTATTGGATTTGAACACGCCCCGACCTAAATTATCACCTCATAATACTCAAAGAATGATTCCTTATTCCATAAAGATTTAAAAGGTTTTTTTCTAACGGTACATGTATGTCATTCTAAAAAGAACTTCGAACCAAATTTTATTCCCCAGGGGTCATGGTAGGAATAAACTTACAATATACAATATTTTTTGGCATTTCTGGTGCAGTGGATTTTTAATAAAAAAAAAAACCATTTCAAGACAGACACATTTTTTTTTCTTCAAAAAAGCCAAAAACCTAACCGACTGATGGATGGGAAAGCCTAAACCGTTATATGGCCGTTCAAAATAGGGGATAGCTAAAAATTCAAAAGAACCCATTATATTTTAGACAGCACATGTACATAAGCATATGTATGACCCATAAAGAATCATAAAATAGAATGAAGAAAACTCAACAAATATTCAATACTTTAAATTTTTATAATGCTATGCTGATTTTGCATTTTCAAATAAAAAACAGTCTGTTTTAGCATTCACAGAACCATGAAATAAAATTCATTCAATAAAAATAATTGCATAGCTATTTCAACATTTCAGCAAAAATGAATAAAAACATTATATAACAGGTTTTCACATTTCAATTGAAGGTTATCAAAATCAAAGTTAAGTTTTAGGATACAAAAAGATTTGATGTTATGCATCTCTTGAACATTCTTGTATTTCTTTATATATTAAGAACTTATAAAAAAGACAGGCCTTTTCTCCTTTCAAAATAGTGAAAAATACATGATTTATTAGTTCCCTACCTACAAATGAAGAGCAAAATAGGACACAAATATCATATTTTTCATCACATATCATTATTATTGAAGAAGACGAGTTCTCTTTTTCAAAACAATAATAAAGGAACTCTATAAAATTAAACTGTACAACCCGCACAGGAGACCACTGTGATTACCTGAGCAACAGTTCTCAACTCAAACTTAGTATCCCTACATGTAAGACTGCAAGAAAACTGCATCTACAAATGCAAGAGTGAACAAAATTTCAACATAACCACATACATGCAATAAAGAAAATTTAAGCCCATTTAACACAAGTTAACATTTTTTTTAACTCATCCCCCCCCCAACCCCAAAGGTGACCTTCTTTGAGTACAGGAGTGTCATTGTTCTTAGAAATTGACATTTTGGGGGGAAATTCAAACAGTTCAAAACTTTTAAGCAATGTTCATTTCCATGCAGTGGTCACTCTGGAGAATGTTGTCTAATTCATAACGAAACTCAATATAAGACATGTATGTACATGGTAACTCCAGAGTTGGTCCACATGTGTGAGCAATTGGACGTCTTTCTATTCCAATCAACTTGGTAAATGTTACCTCAATCTTTTCAACACAAAGGATATCAGTTCCTGTTAGAAAACGTGGGTTTGAACTTATCATCTTCAAAACCTTTCTGACTGATGGCCTCTTAGATTCGTACATTTCAAGTAGATCAACTTCACTTGGAATTTGAACAATTATTTCATTTCTACAAACTTCAGCCATTTTTTCTAAAGCATATTTTGGTTTTTGAATTAATTCTTTGTGTGCCATTTTCAAAAGTTCTTCTTGCATATTTTCAAATGTTGGGATTGTTTTACTTCCAAGTCGATCAAGCATGTCCAAGAAGTCTTCATTTTCATCTGCAGAAAGCTTTCGTTCTATTGCAACTTTTGCTAAATCTCTTTCTGATTTGCTTAGGTAAAGGAGAAAAGAATCAAGTAAAGTTTTCTCGCTTATGGAATGTTCTCCAAACAAGAGTGCCGTTACATATGCTGGAGCAAAATTCAGGGGGAAAATGTTGTGGTCTAAAAGACCTTTGACTAAAATTCTTCCAACAGATTTCCATTCCTCCACTTGCCACTGGGGATTAAGAGCAGGCACACGGAAGTCTTCTCCTTCTGCTACCCTCGAGAAGAAATCAGCCCAAAAGGAAGTGTAAACATCTCGTGAAACACCAGATTGATCTGCACCTGCCTCATTAATGAATGAAAACTGAATGGACTTTTTAATGATCTGTGGGCTCTTGAACATTTCAATAAGCTCCTCTAGTACTTTTACTCTGTGAACAATTGTGGTTAGTTTTTCCTCTGGAGGAGGAGATGGACTTCTTGGCATCACTAATCTTCAATGGTAATTTCAACATCAGTATTAACAAATGCTTCATTAAAACTGTCCATCAAAACTGGTAGTGGTTCTTCTGTTCTGACAGTAGAGGTGCCAATCTCATGATTATCTGGAACTGGACATGTTAAAGTTAAAGACAATTTTGACCTCTTTGTAGGAGTGACGTCTGAATCTGGAAGGACGGGATCCCTTATGCTTTCTACATCACTAATTGTCTCCTCTATCTCAGGAAGCTCATTGTCACTTTCTGTTTCTAAGTCCTCTGATGATTTTTTTGTAAGTTCATCTTCTTTGTTTTCAGAACAGGCACCATTTTTGGTCTTGGTACAGAGATGGAAGCGTAACATACCCATTTTTACTGTATCATACATTTCTGCAATTGAAATCTTATCCTCAAACTCTGTCTGCGCAAAATCTAAGACATTAAATGAAACTGCTGTTAGCAAAATATTTTTCTTTGATTGACCATTTGGGAAAAATATTTCTTTTGCCACTTCTAAAATGTCTGCTTTTTTTGCATCTCTCGGAAGTTCAATTTTACGGCTACCTCCACCATTGGAACTTCGGACATGTTTTCCGTTGTGCATCCAACCTAATTCAATTTTTCTTCTTAATTTCTGTGCATTTTTGTTCCCTCGTAAATTAAAACTCCTGGTAGGACGACTGCTACAAGCATCTGATTCATCACAGTTTCCCTTGGTCTGCAGTTTCATCTTACTTCTAAGTTTATCAAATAGAGCTGCTTTTCTTCCAGTGTCTGGCTTGGATAGACTTCTAAGATTGACTCGATCTCCAAATGCAGGTATATATCTGCTCAATTCTGAATCATCAATATTCTGAACTGCAGAAACATCAATCTAAAATGACATACATTGGTATCAGTACTAAAAACAAACATTTTAAGGGTATTTTATATTGATAGGCAGTTCATAACTAGAGGTACTGTGAGCAAGCTCACAATTGATACCCTCCGCTAAGAAAAAAATCATAACACAAGTATTTTTGCTATTATAGAAAATATTGGATTAATCTATTTCACTATCCATTTTCTATAAATAACAACTGCCTTTTTTTTTAAAGTGTTAATGCTAATATGAGTAAACAAACCAATTTCTATCCTTTTAAATTCCATTATATTTTAAGTTAACTGTTAATGCATGAGGACATTTGCATCCTTCCGTTAACAATCATGACTCAAATCAAATGAAATCCACATGTCAAGCAGCCATTTAATATTTAAATATTTTGAATTATTAGTATACTGAGCCCCATTTTTTCCCAAAAAAAATTTTCCACAAATTTTTTTTTCAGAAAAAAAATTTCATCGGGGCAGGCCATTTTCAGAGAGACAGGGATGAGAACCTAAAAATAATTTTATGTGGCCTGAGACAAGCAAGCTTTGTGTCAAATTTGAGCTTCTAATATTTCCATTAATACATGACATGACACAGATAGGAATTAAGCATTTTTGAAACAATGACCTTGTACTTCCCCAATTGACTTTGGGTCAAGGTCATGACACACCCTCAGGTTATAAGCAATCTTTGTATAAAGTATGGACTTCAAATGTTTCTCCATAAGAAAGATATGGACCGGACACAAATTTTGCACTTTTCTGCCAGTGACCTTGACCTTGCCCAAATGACCTTGTGTCAAGGTCATGACACACCCTTAGGTCATAAGCATTCTTTGTGTGAAGTAAGAACTTCCAATGTTTTTCCATAAGAATGATATTGACCGGACACGAATTTTGCATTTTTTCTGCCAGTGACCTTGCCCTTGCCCAAATGACCTTGGGTCAAGGTCATGACACACCCTTGGGTCATAAGCAATCTTTGTGTTTAGTAAGAACTTCTAATGTTTCTCCATAAGAAAGATATGGACCGGACACGATTGCACAGACAGACGGACGGACAGACGGACAAGGTGATTCCTATATACCCCCCAAACTTCGTTTGCGGGGGTATAAATATATTGCTTATTAACTACAGCACCCCTACTTTTTTGTGGAATGTCATTTCATGAATCAATTGTTTTTCAAATTTGGTCCAGTTTTTTTATATACAGTAAGTCATTAAAGCAAATAATTTATAAATGCTTCATATCAAAGTTTTAAAGAACATTCATCAATGAATCTGCAACTCTATTTTGCCATGCAATTTAGGTAAAGGTCTCCTTTTTTTTCTTTACCCAAGAGGCCCGGGGGTGGGGTGGGGTGGGGTGGGGGGGTGGGGGGGGGCGTGTTGCTAACCTGAGCAACAATAGCCATAACTGTGATAATATCTGGAGAATTTAGTAAATCTTGTTAAAAAACTTGTGTCAATACATTAATGAAAAATTATTTTTTTGCAGATGTTACATATATTCCTATTCTGATTCAGATTTTATTTTTCACATCTTCAGAGACCCCAGCATTACTTTGGGGGTTATGGTTTGAACAACTTAAAATCTATTTAACAATATCAAAATATTGTTTAATATAGATGCTTTGCATGTAAGAAATATCATGAATTACAACATTTAAGTTCTTGCGGCGAAGATCTTTTAAAAGATTTTTTTTAATGTTAAATGTAATCCCCCATTGTGGTACAACCTTATCAAACTTGAATCTACACTTCTTTAGGATCCTTTCAAACAACTTTCTGTTTTTCAAATTTCTGGCCAAATTGGTTTTTGAGACAAGATTTTTGAAAAAATGCAAACTTGTCAATAATTTCAAATTATCTCCTCTTGAAAAGAGTTGTTGGCCCATAATTAATATAACAAACTTGAATTCCTTTTACCATCCAAGGATGATTTGTGCCAAGTTAAGTTGAAATTGACCCTGTGGTTCTGGAGAAGATGTCGAAAATATAAAAAGGAACAAATGGACAAACAAACAAACAGATGACGGACACAGGTGATCAGAAAAGTTCACTTGAACTGTCAGTTCAGGTGAACTTAAAAATGTGATCTTCATGACGTCACTTGAACCTATGTAAACTACATTGTATATTGTGCATGTTTTCACTACCTTTCAGCAAAATTGTTATACTCTCTATATAACTATTATATTAGGGGACAGAAAATGAATAAAACTGCAAATATACCTTTGAGCAATATAACCCATTGTAGTTTCAAAGAAGAAGCTGAAAAATGTTGACACATGAAAGACAGCACATGAAAACAGACAACAAGAAAAAAGCTGTTAATATGACTGCAAACTGGGTTTTCTTTTGTGTGAACAGTATCCATAATCCATTTGTCAACCCTGAATTGATAAACACTACCTATTCAGAGCAATGGGGGTACTCTATATATTATATGCAATTTTTTGCCAAAATATAACTAAGTTCAACAGGTGGTATTTTTTCATAAATTATCAAAAATCAAAATCCAAGTATTAAATATGCACAGCTCTGATATATGTACAATTGATCTTCAAAACAACTCCCTAACTTGAAAACTGTAGGAGAAGTTATCTGTACAATAGGGATACAATTTAGGCAGTCGCCCTCCATTTTCTCATCATTTTAATAATTTCCTTTGGAAAACCTGGTCAAAAATTGATTGCAATAGGTCACCTAGTTATAAACTATCAGGGCTTAAATTTGGACAATATGATTATAAAACAAGAGGTCCATGGGCCACATTGCTCACCTGAGCAACAATGGACATAATAAATTCAGCTTTATGAAGTCATATCCAAAATATCAGGACAATGAATGAGTAAAATAGATCCTGTAGTAAAAGATTTTCAAAGTTTTCTCCAGAAGTTCTTATGTTGAGCCCCTTTTGTAACTGATTTCATAGTTATACCACATATTGAGCAATGCCATTCTCAAAAAGATCTTGAACAACTGTTCTTATAAATATAAACCTACACCAAACTTTGAACCCCTTGTGTGGCCCAAGAATTATCCAGGTCCACTGTCTAAACAATTGACAACTTATCCATTTTTATTTGATTTTTAGAGATTTTCCTCCATATATTACACTACCTGAAAATGCTTCCACACAAATTACAGCTTTTCTCCTTAATCAATTTATGAAAAGAAGATATTTCTTTACATTCCTATGTAAAAATTTGACCCCCCCCCATTGTGACCCCACTGTACCCCTGGAGATTATAATTTGAACAAACTTGAATCTACACTACCTGAGAATGCTTCCACAAAAGTTACAGCTTTTCTGCTTTTTTTTTTATTTTCATAAAAAAGATATTTCTCTTTACATTCCTATGTAAAAATTGGCCCCCTCATTGTGGCCCCACCGCACTCCCAGGGATCATAATTTGAACTAACTTGAATCTTCACTACCTAAGGCTACTTCCATTAAAGTTACAGCTTTTCTGGTCAATTGGATTCTGAGAAGAAGATTTTAAAGATTTATTTTTCTATATTTATTCCTTTGTAAATATCCCCCCCCCCCCATTGTGGCCCCCACCGTACCCCTGGTGATCATAATTTTAACAACTGGAATCTACATGTACACTACCTGAGGATGCTTCCACACAAGTTACAGCTTTTCTGACTGATTGATTTTTCAGAAGAAAATTTTAAAGATTTTTCTCTATATATATTCCTAATGTAAAAATCAGACTCCATATTGTGGCCCCCCCCTTACCCCCCGGGGTCATGATTTTCACAACTTTGAATCTACACTACCTGAGAATGCTTCCACGTAAGTTTCAGCTTTCCTGGCCAAATGGTTCTTAAGAAAAAGATTTTTGAAATTTTCGTGAAATTCCTAATTACATGTATCTCCCCTTAATTTTCACAACTTTGAATCCCCTTGCCTAAGGATGCTTTGTGTCTAGTTTGGTCGAATTTTGCCCTGTGGTTCTGGAGAAGATGGACAAAATGTGATCAGAAAGCTCATCTAAGCTTTCAGTTCAGGAGAGCTTAAAAAAGATAGCTTTCTAAGTTAAGTTTTATTTTTATTGTCTTTTGTGGACTTGTTCTAATCCTATTCATTTTTTTCAAAGAACTATATTAGGCCAAATAAAAAAATACCAGTGGTTCCGGTCACCCGACCGTCCCTATTTTATACCCCGACCCTAAACTTTTTTTTTTTGCCAATTTTCAAATTTTCCTGAATTTTCCGCCCACTTTCCATCATCGGCTCCAATATTAGATTTAGTTTCAGCATTTGCGTCTCCAATTAGTGTGGCAACATTTTGATTCTTATCAGTTGATTGAAAAGAAGAGATAAATCATGAACTGTTTGTACCTTGTGTACCTTACAATAAATAAATTAGGACCAACCTAGGGGTTGACATATACTTGATGCTTTTTCATCGGTAACTTTGTCGGAATTTTATTTTAAAGAAATGTTTAAGTCGCCTTGTATTCTGAGTTCACAATCGAGTAAATTTAACCCAAAGGCAATAAACTGATAATTATGAATTCAAAAGGTGTTTTCACAGCCTCAGTTAACCCCTGTTACTTGCGACTGTCTTATATGTAGAGGTTATATATATATACAGGTGATGCTTTTTGTCATACATTTTTGTTAAATGTGCAATTTTTTCAGGTTGCATGTGTACAAAATCGCCCTTTAGTGCAGTTATAGTTCTCAGTTTTGAACTGTTCTGTTAACACTATAATGTCGATGCGCATGTTAATTTAAATTACTATAGTCTGTCCCAAGTTATTGCTTCCATCACTTTTTGATAATTTTTAATAAAAATACACACACCTGTGAAAAAAATGCTGTTGAAATCGATAAAAGGGAAAATATCCAAGATATTTTCATTGACAAATTATCATTTTTCACTCATAAAAGTTCATAGGAACGAAAAAAATTTTCTTATGGAGATTTATAATGGGAAATGTTTACAGCTTTTCTCCATTCGGAAGTACTTGGGACATCTCGCACAATTTTTCAACGTTATCATCCGGGCTTAATCATGGCTGATGCAATGCAAAATTCCCGTAGACTTTCTATTTTGGGATGTGTATTGAAACCTGAAGCGTCAGAACAGATAATCTGGACATTTTTCATATTTATAGTGGATGAACGTAGTTTGAGCACAAAGGTATTTACTATTATTGGAATATCAAGCAAAAAGTGGTGGAAGCAAAAACTCGAGACATAGTATAAGTAGGGTGTTATTATTCCTTTTTGACAGCACATTCTCGTCATACCCCCTCCCCATCCCCTGTGTCGCTCAGATTTTGTTATAATACAGGAGTCCGCGATTTTATCAATTAGTTGTTAATAAATGAGAAACAGACTAATTCCTACCAAAAGTGCTTGGGGACGCCCCCCCCCCAAAAAAATCACAATTAACGCGAAATATGCTATGTACAAAAAATGCATATACCACTGGTATAAAAAGAGAAGAAGGTTAGCAACTAGCAACTTCAGCAGACGCCATCTTGTAAAATTCAACACCTCGCTAGGAAATCCCAACATTATTTAACCTGTTAACTGAAAAAAAACTGACCGGCTGGAAGTGATGATCGCTGTATTTCCACAAGTTAATAATAAATGAGATGCAATGCTATTTTGTGACTTTTCAATAAATCCTTTATCCTTTAAATTAATCCTTTAATTATTCACCGCACATTATCGTCATTTTGCAAAATGTCCCTAGGTCCTATGCACCACGTGCATGCAAGCTTGCATTCCTGATTCAGCGAATATGCATATGTACATAACTGTTATTGATAGATGAACTGTTACTTACTCGATCTCTTCTTACTTTCTTAATGGCCTCTTCAGTGTATCCTCTTTTGCACATAAAATCAGTGACTTTTCTGAGATCATCAGACTCAGTCTCCCTACCGTGACTACAATCCGCCATATTGCACCGTCTTCTACTGTGTAAAAGCTAAAGCCCGGATGGCACATTGTTTTAATATGTACGTTCGTACAAAGAATGTATTTGTTCGGACAAATAAGTTATTTGTTCAGACAAATAAGTTATTTGTTCGGACAAATAAGTTATTTGTTCGAACGAATTAGGATTTGTTCGGACGAATTAGGATTTGTTCGGACGAATTAGGATTTGTTCGGACGAATAAGTTATTAATAGTGGTACATGTATGAGAGAGAGAGAGAGAGCGAGAGAGAGAGAGAGAGATGTATTTAATCATGGATACATAAATGTGAAAAGTCTAATCAGTTTACATGATCATGTGCGGATCCAGAAAAATTTACCGGGGTGGGGGTGGGGGGTCTGAGAGATAATTTTGTTTGCGGGGTGGGCGTCCAAGGCCACCCGACCACCCCGGCTCTAGATCCGCGTATAGGTGTATGCCAACTCTAGGCAGCGCATGTTTTTTCTTTGGTAGCTTTTTTTTCGCGTAATGCCAGAAGAAATGTTTCCAATAGTCAAAATTATATGATTCCGCACGTGGATTTTGATTGTCGATATTTATATTGAAAATGTAGTCATTCTCCTGTTTACTTGGGACACTGGATATACGAAATTATCTTTCGCCTTTACTTTATACATATACATGTACATAACATACGATCAAAGTTAACTGATATGCTTCGTGGAATTGTAATAATCGCACAATTACTTAAGTGACATATAAAACAAACTAATTTTTACTTATACTTTATAATATAAAGTCAGCAAAATAACCCAACATCCTAACTATAATATAAAAAATAATAAAAATAGAATTTAATGATAAAAATACTTATTGTCCATCAAATAGACCTCTGATGACGTATTTACATGTTAAAATTATCATATGGCTTTGTAAAGTTTTCCTTTGTTTGGAATCTTATGAGCGCAAATAAAAAAGTTATCAATAATCATAATCATGATCATAACTGATTGAATCAAGTTCTGGGGAAAATTAAAATAATTGGACGATTTAAGGTGAAAACAATTGACAATTGACAATTGACAATTTTATACAATATTTTCAAAAGGTTGTATCTCATTTTTCTTAACTATTATTGAAAAATATTGTTTATGAATCATACTATCGGAAACATCCGACGCCTATTTTCATCGATCGAATGCGGCATCCAGATTATTTATAGATAGAAACTGCATATGATGACGATTAACTTTGATTTTGTATCGACGACTTTTGATGCTATGTCTGATTTCAAAAATTAAATAGATTCAAAGTTGACTAAAGAGACAACATTAGTTTTAGACTATCGGAAACCCATGGCACCATGATAATATAACTCCAACCCTTTAGATAGATAGAGTTTGAAAATTGAGCTTGACAGCAAAATATGTCATGTCAGATATTGCATACATGTCAGATAATATAACACCTATGTCTATATTATTAGCAATTTATCATTTGAAGGAAAGGGGTGGCTTGACCCCCCCCCCTTTCATCTACATCATTACCAGAGCAGATAGTCTAAATTACTCCTCATATAAACTAATAACTTTTTGAATATTCGTCCGAACAAATAGCTAATTTGTCCGAACAAATCCTAATTCGTCCAAACAAATACGTAATTCGTCTGAACAAATCCTAATTCGTCCGAACAAATAACTTATTCGTCCGAACGAATTCTAATTTGCCCGAACAAATAGCTAATTCGTCCGAACAAATCCTAATTCGTCCGAACAAATACGTAATTTGTCCGAACAAATCCTAATTCGTCCGAACAAATACATAATTCGTCCGAACAAATAGCTAATTCGTCCGAACAAATCCTAATTCGTCTGAACAAATAGCTAATTCGTCCAAACAAATCCTAATTCGTCCGAAACAAATAACTTGTTCGTCCAAACAAATCCTAATTCGTCCGAACAAATCCTAATTCGTCCGAACAAATAACTTGTTCGTCCGAACAAATCCTAATTCGTCCGAACAAATAGCTAATTCGTCCAAACAAATAACTTATTCGTCCAAAAAAATCCTAATTCGTCCGAACAAATAACTTATTTGTCTGAACAAATCCTAGTTCGTCCGAACAAATAACTTATTTGTCCGAACAAATAACTTATTTGTCCGAACAAATCCTAATTCGTCCGAACAAATAACTTATTCGTCCGAAGAAATAGCTTATTCGTCCGAACGAATAAGATTAATTTTTTTTTTCATCTGGCCCTTCCACGCCGCCGTAAATATAAAACTAAAATATAAAAAAATTCTTTTAAAGCAAACTGCTGGACAAAATCCCACAAAAACCTGAAAATATAAACAATATTCGTTGGTGAGTGGGACGAAGAAAAGAAATTGAATGAAATTGAAAAATTAAAGGAAATACTTAATTATTGCAAAAATCTTGGTATGAAAGATCCTATTTAAGAGTTGTCTTTCTTTATTTTACATGGTCTCAAATATCTTGGGATCAATTTTTTAATTAATAAAAATCACAAAGAAAAATTAAAAAAGGAACAAGTTTATGCTAAATATGTAGATATAAGATAAGTAGTGCTTATGATAATGTTTGAAGCTGAAAAATCATATTATTGATGAATGCATTATATATATTTAACTCTTCAGAACAAAATATTAGTAGTTAAGGTAGCTCCATACTCGTAAAATTCTCTGAGGAAAGTTGAAAACCCGAACTGATTTCGACTTAATAGACTTTAATGTCATCAATTGTTAGAAAAAATATACATGTCATCACACTTTTTGAGATGCCAGATAAACATAAACTAAAGCATATTTTAGCATTAGAAAAATGTATTATTTTTTTGTTAAAAGTAAAATCTTGCAGGCAGAAATTTGTTTTTCTTGTTTAATTTTAATGTCAACTTTATCAGAAACTAAAATTACAAAAATATTTAAAAATTAGTCGTTGGAATAAGAAAAACTATAGCATTTAGACAAACAACTGAGAGAAAAGTCAGAAAAAGAGTTATTTCCCCTTTGTATAGATAAAATATATAAAAATTTGGAAATTTCGTATAAAATCAAGTGCGAACATATCTTGAACCTACCAATAATTCTAATTACATCCATGTGATTATATTCACATAAAATAAATAAAACTATCTTGCACAATTTTTAAAGAATTCAAAGTTTTACAAAAAAGTGTGACGTCACAGAACACTGGATCTACTTTAATTATATTATAAATTGCCTTTTACTTTTTTATATACAATAGCAATTATAAACAACAACCATACGCATATTAATACATACATTAGATGTCCATAGTGATACACATGCATGTGTGGAAATGAAAAACATGCTCCTTTTCAGAATTCTGTCTTTCCCTCATTTGGCTTGCAAATCCGGGCTTCCACTGCTATTGCTACCTAGTTGTATCTATTTTAATCAAAATACATTAGTTTAATGTCAAAGTTTCAGTGAAAGTCTTTTACTGCAAATGTTTTTTTTTTAATTTGGGAAGTTAGGATCAATTCAAGAGATCGTACTACGGTACTTTCGTTTTATATTCATCATACATATATAGTTTAAATGAAAATTTGACATCTGCTTACCTATATCGATAATCCGCCACATATGTATGATCGTCTGTTATAGATGACATGACAAAAATGTGTTGCCAATAGCAGCAGAGCAGGGAAACGGTATATTATTTAGATTCCACGTTTTTCGTAAAAACAGCTGATAATCAATGTTAGTTAAAAGCTTTAAACAGGAAGAAAATTGACATATTTTCTAAGCGTTTTCCTATCTCACCTCCTTAGTTAGAAGAGTTCAATTAAACGTTGTATAGCTATTTTGTTCGGAATCAAGTTAAGTCGTACCCAACCCGACTCGCACCCAAACCAACTCGTACCCAAATATTTGAGTACGACTTCACTAGTCAACTCGTACCCACGGGAAAAATATATTTATACTAGGAAAATAAAATACAATAGTTTTCATTCATATGTTATGTTTTTTATTTATGTTTTATTTAACTTTAAATTAACTTTGCCTGTTGCCTAATCCATTTGATTACTCAAAAAAATATGTTTTAATTATACAACAATATCTAATATAGTGATTTACTTACCATTTTCTTGCAGGAAACACACCTCTCTCGAACCATGTTGATCTTCCAAAAGTGATGAAAATGTGTGTTTCTTCTTAATTATGAGCAGCATGTTTATTTTGTGCTGACAAACTCATTGGTTGATCGGTTGAACGGAATCACATAAAGCAATTAATTTTAATTTTAATTGATGATAGTTAACCTGCTAATAATCATTCTTTGATCTGTCCGCATTCAAGCACCAAACTATAGTATACCAGATTTTTATAACAAATTCTTTTAAATTTGTTATACAATTCGCATATTAATGTTATCGATAATATACAAAACATAACAACATACGAATAAAAGCCATTCATTTTATTTTCCTAGTATAAATATATTTTTTCCCCGTGGGTACGAGTTGACTAGTGAAGTCGTACTCAAACACTTGGGTACGAGTTGGTTTGGGTGCGAGTCGGGTTGGGTACGACTTGACTGTAATTCTTTTGTTCCACGACCAGTGCGCGAAATTAACGGTAGCCCGATAGACAAAATCTATAGAAAATACGCCCGGTCTCACTGACCACGACATAATGTTATCAATCCGGAACACAATGGCGTTTCGAACGGAAGTCAGACATGTTTTGACGTAGTAGCCTTCCACCTTAAGCGATAACACGGTTTAAAGAAACACGGTGGTAAGTGTTTTATATTTCCTCCAAACAACAACATTGTTTACTTTTGGTTAACCTAATAAGGTGGTGTTATATGATTACCAATATCATTTAATATATACATTTTGTAATAAAAAGAATAGTATGTTTATGTTATATATTGTCAAATAAAGAGCAAAAATTTATATTCAAATCTTATTACATCGTACTAGTGTCTAAATATATTTGTATAGACAATTTCTTGGTTCACAGAATTGCATGCTAGTATGGCGTCAGAAGATTCTGATGAATCTGCGGTCGAGGTCGCAGTAGATGGGGATGAAGTAGATATCGGCTTTCCCGGCACAGATCTCATTCTAGTCGTAGAAGGTCGACAGATCCATGTCAACAAAAATGTCCTCTGTGAGCATTCACCTGTATTTAATACCATGTTTAACAGCAATTTTAAGGAAGGTACTGCAAAAGAGATTGTATTACAAGACAAGAAAGCAACGGATGTTGTCGAATTTCTTAAATGTTTCTATCCCAACATGGAACATCCGATAACAGGTAAAACATTAAGGGGGCTGGATCCTGATATTAAAAGTCTCTAACTTTTCACAAATCAAGTTTTATTATCTTTATATAACAGTTTACTGTAAATTCATGATATTTTGAGACGATGTATATGTGTTAGATTTTGCATGACAATGCTTCAAAGAGGACAGTGGTTCATATTATGTGATTTCTTAGTTCTCACAGCATGATAGGTAACCTCTTTTTTTCAATGGATAAAAAATAAATAGAACAACTAAATATTTCAATGACATCATGAATATTGTATCACAAAATGGCATTGGTTGATAAATTCTGCTGTTTGATAAGTTTCCACTTTAAAACAAAAAAAAAATAATAAAACATAGTAACCCGCCATAATTTTTTAATTTCCTCAATTTTAGTGGATTATTGTACCAATAAATTTTTCAATAAAAAGTCTCTAACTTTTTAAGATATACTGCACATAGAGAGGTCACTCCTAACTCTATAAAATGAGATAAAAGAAAATGTGGGTCTATGGTCATTTAAAAAAGATAATCCAAATTTTCTCTATTTAACTCGAATTTTCTCTGACTTTTTTCCTTCCTAGTGAGAAAGAGACTGAAAAAGATATTTTTCTCAGTATTCATTTGGTTTTGCATAAAATGAACAATAGCAACAATGATATTTATGCAAACAAAAATTAAAAAACGCTAAATTTTGTACTTAATTATACTGTTTTTCACGAAGTTAACTTGAATTTCCTCTGTTTCGCATGAGTGTCGAATTTTCTAAATATATTAACCAAACATTCTTCTTTTCAGCAATTGACATGACAGTTTATTCAAATTCTAACAACAATAATATTTAATATGCATGCATCATACATTACATTATCATACTGTCATATAATTTCAAGGCATCATACAGTGTGTAGCAACAAAATGTTCTTCTCTACATATTGAAGGAATTTAATCACATCATTGATAACAGAAAGATTGAAATTAACTTAATTCAAAATACACACATGTAAAACAATATATTGAGAGTAGAAATCGATCATTAAGCCCAAATTAACATGTGTACAAAATATCAAATGCAAATGTGAGAGAAATCCATCTAAAATTGAAGCTTTTTATCAAATACAAATGTAGATTTCATTAGTCTTGTTTCAATATTTTTGTAACAAAAAAACTTGATCACACCATACTGTAACATTAGAAATCATCTTTGACAAAAAAAAATAATAAATAATGTACAAAGCTAGATTTTTTAAGCATTACATGTTTAACTTTCCCTCAAGGATGCAAAATATTCAACAATTTTGCCTGTGACCTTTCTTGACTTGGATACTCGGACAGACTTTCCACACTGTTCACTAAACAAAGAATAAATTCCCTCAACAGGGTCTCTAGAGTAAGCAAGTTCAAGATGTTTCAACTGTAATCCACTACCTGCAATTTTTTTTGCAATTGGACAGCTTATTATTTTCTGACCAATTAAAGGCTGTAAAGATGGCAAGTTGGATTGCACAACATTTGAATACCTGTAAAAGTCTACAGCACTTACAGAAGTTAACGATGCTGTCCTGGCGTTTACATTTTCTAAACCAATATTCAGAAAGTTTATCAAGGACTGGAGAGAAAGGACATCACTTAAAGCATCATGGGCATCATAATCTATACCTGCAAGATTTTTACATAAATATTCTTGTCTGTATGATGAAAGACCTGGTCTCTCAATTCTGAAAAACTTCAAGGTGTCTAAAAACCCATCAACAATATTGGTAAAAGATTCCAACTTTTTACATCTATCTAATGCATACATAAGAATGGGAGAATCAAAAGACTCCACATTGTGTCCAACTAGAATTATTTTCTTCTGAAAGGTTTGGCAGAAATCTAAAAGCATATCAACTGCAGTTGATATAGACTTTGAATCGACTCTTTTGCCATGATGGTACATGATTCCATTTCTAACAGAGATGCCAGTGACACTTGCAGACTGAGAGCTAATGGCAATTCTTGGAAAAACATAACAACTGAAATGTAACTCTCCAGCTGCAGCAGCTATTTGGGTAATATGGGAAGTCCTTGCTGTAAAAGATTAAAGGTCTTATATAACATTTAAATTGTCACAACTGTGCCATATTCTGGAGTGGACTCATTAAGATACACATTTATATTCATGGACATAGATGTACTTGTTATTATAAAACATACCTAATCCAGTTGTTTCCAAATCAAAGTAAACTGGAACATGTTCTGATGAAATATTTACTGGCACTCTGACTGGGGAGGGACAGGGAGGAGGAATAAATGTAAGATCTGCTTCCTCTCCACACACATCAACCTCTGGGGAATATGTCTTTCCCTCTCTAGTTTCCTGACAAGAGCTCTTCTGCAACCTTTTTATAGAGAGTACATTTCATAAGTTTCATTCCATATATGATCTGTATTAAATGATTTTACGTGTACAGATAAACTATTCAGAAAACCACTTAGGCAAAAAATAATCAAAATACCTTTTAGCTTTTAGTTCTAGTCTTCTCCTCTTGGCAGCTCTTGTTGTGTTCAATGCTTTTCTCTTCCTATGTTGAAGATCTCTCAAGACTGCCAACCGTTGGGTGTAGGAACCTGGGGATAAACCTATTCTGGCATTTACCTGGAAACAGTATTTAAAAATAGCTTATGTGTACAAAAATTACACGAGTTATAAAGGTTATGACAACAAATTGGGTTGGTGTGATTTTTTGTGTATAATGACAATCAATAAACCAATCAATCAGTCTATATCTATCTATCTATCTATCTATCTATCTATCTATCTATCTATCTATCTATCTATCTATCTATCTATCTATCTATCTATCTATCTATCTATCTATCTATCTATCTATCTATATTGGAAACATAAGTGTTTCCATCTATTTATATAATTATCTACCTTGGAAACATAAGTGTGACCAATATTTTTCTGGGCTACAGCGGCTGAAACTCTATAGTTGAGACTGGCAGATCCACTAAAATGCAACCTTTTAGGAGCTTTAGCTGCTATAGAGTTGTTAATGCTTTCATTGGCCTGTGTTGAACCTAGTTCAGCTATCTTCTTCGAATGGCTTTTGTACTTCTTGAAGATATCAGCGAGAGCTTCCTGTAGATTTTTGTCTGTTAGGCATTGGCCAAATGGAAGATGTTTGTACTGCTTATGGGGATCTTCTTTATGTGTACACCAGTCCGAGCAAGAAGAATGGTCTCCGAACGGATGTTTCCACATTGCATCCAAACCAACTTCAACTCCAGCAGGATTGTGTTTGTTCTGAGCAACCATATATGCCCAACATTTTTGAATGTACCTGTAAATTTGCAAATATTGGTTTAAATGTACAGTGAGGCCATGTTTTTGACATTACAAAATTCATTGTTACATGATCATATTATTTGTTGAGCCCTTTTGGCTTCACAGGATTTGTTTACATGACCAACCAAGTTCATATCCCAATGATAATCTCATCCGCTTAATGCATAACAATTGTAAACATAAAAACAACATTATATTAATGATCCTGAATGGTTGCCCATTCTCAAAGGTAAATATAAGTAATAATCAGCAATGTTAAAAAGTTCACCCTGATATGAACTTCGTTGGTACATGATCAAATCTGAGAAGCCCTGACCAACCAAGTTCATTTCCAAGTGAACTTTTTAAAATGCTGTTTATTTCTTAAGTAACTAGCATATTTAGTTTTGTGTTTTATCAAAATTTCTTTATGATATGATGTTTTTTTCAAATTTATAAAATAAGGGGGCAGAAATAAGACCTTATTGCATATAGTTCTTTGGGAAAGAAAATCGTATATGAGGACTAGTTACTCTTACATGTATGAATGTAATTATTGTCTAGAAAAACTCACAGTACTGAAACCTCACCTGATTACCCTAACTGATAAAGATGGGTAGGTTTGTTTCAGGACATAGAGGCTGTTTGACAGATTCTTTTTCAAGTGGTTTCTGTCAGACCTCTTCTTAATATTTGGGTCAACAGTCTGGTGTAGTTTAGATATGGTTGTGGCATCGTCATCTCCGACAATGGCCGCTGTACGTATTCCAGCTTGCTTCTTTTCCTTAACCATTTCCACTACCATATCCTGTTCCATAGCTTTCGCACTTCCTATTAAAAACACAAGGTTAAATTTATTTCGAAATAACTTGATATACCGGTATACATATTACAATGCATCTTGATTTGACCTACATCTTTGACCCCAATATCGCCTTGATTCTTTATTCAATTCTGATAATTATCTTCCACTTGAAGAAGGCCTCATCCTAATATCATATTAACAAATTTGAAAGCTCTCTACATATTGATTTTTATATGCAAAGTTTGGTAGATTTAGTTTAAATTCAACAAGTTGTTCTGGAGAAGAAGTAAAAATAATATATAAAAGAATTTTCAGATGGACAGACAAACATGTGGATGTTGATCAAGGGGTTATCAGAAAATCTTATGTGATTTAATTCTATTCCTCCACCTGTAAACATATTTACCATTCCAGTTCTGTTTACAGTTATGTGGCCGAGGATTAGTCCCTGTCTTAGATGCATGACTGCACACTCGGCAGGATTTGGTCCGAACACTGTATCCGACCACCTTTCCTGTTCTAGTACCAATCATGGTTGCATGCCCTAAAATTAAAAATTTAAAGTTAAATATCAATATAACCAAGATTTTTTAACCTTCTAAACCTTTTCAAAGTTCATTTACAGCTAGGACAGACAGATATGGTAATTATATGTGAAAATGTTTTAAATAAATTACATGTTGCTTTCCTTAAACACAAATATACATGAATGTATTATACAGGACAAAATGAGTATTATATATCTAGTGTCATGTTTCATCAATTTCTAAAATATTTACAAATGTCCTGAATTTTATAACATTAAAATTGGTGCTCCATGATTTCACCTGACATGCTATCATAGGCTTTCCCACTTCCCCTTTTTTGCCATCCAGCATCGACAGAGACACAAATATCCTTAGAGCCAGTTTCTCTGAAAATTTATAGTTTATATTCAGATAAAAATCAATACCAGGATGCATATATAATGCAAGGGATGTTAAAGGCATAATGACCCATGCTTAAAAAAAAATGAATAGTACAGTAAATATTCTATTGTATAATAATTTAATTCTGGTTGTAACACGGCATTTGATTGGATAGAAAAATTAAGTTAATTTCGTATAACCTGTTTTGCATGTCACAAGACTCCTCACAATGCACTGATGACAAAAACGTACTAATCCGCCTGACATGCTTTCTTTTAAAGTTTAATATCATTGTTAGAAGAAAAACGCACTCAGTTTGTATAGCAAATTACAGAGAATTAAATTATAAGGAATTAATATATGAGCTCAATATCTACCAAAGTTATACTCATATAACCTGGGTTGGAGCAATTTATGCTTTTTCATAATCTGCCTCGAGTCAGTGATTATAAACCATAATCTGCTCCAACCTAGGTTATACTCGTATACATGTAACTTGGGTGGATATTGAGTTCATTTCTTACTTAAGGAATGAATTCAATATTTTTTAGTTGTATATGGTTATAATTAAATTTTTTGCTATTAATTGTAGATAAAAACAGTCATTTGACCCTTAAAATGACATCAAATTGTACAAAATTCAAACGAAAAATCAGGCAAATTAATACATTAATTTTCTGATGTTAGTCTTACTGTGAGGTAGGGAACATTCTTTATACAATATAGAATAATTTTTTAGCCAATTAGAAAGCATGTTACAACCAGAATTAGATTATATATGAATAAACCATATATAATCCAAGAGGATAAAACTAACCAAAATAGTTAGATGAAATATTTACTTCTCAGTTGCGTTACATTCCTCCTCGAGACACTCTAAAACAGAACTGTTTGCCACCACTTCCACTGCCTGTCCAACCTCGGTTTGTCGCTTACTGACAAGTTTATGTTGAACTTGGGGAATATTCAAAGCTGCTAAAATGCTATTCATTTGGGATACTCCCACACCAGCATGTATCAAAGCTGTAAATGCATTAAAAACAAACTATGCAGTGCCCTTTGTCTGAGAGAGAGAGAGAGAGAGAGAGAGAGAGAGAGAGAGAGAGAGAGAGAGAGAGAGAGAGAGTTTTTTTTACAAAATATATTTATATTTTAGTAAATTATTTATGCTAATATTTCTTAAATAAGAAAACTTAAAATGTAACCTACCGTTAGCTAGTTTAGTGTTTACATCCCATATATGGGTTTTTCCATGTTGTTTCCCTGTGGGAACATTGTTTACGAACCTGCAGTTTGTATTGCTACATGGGACCTGTAAAAAAAAACAACATATCATAATTATCAATATACTCAAATTTATTTATTTTTCTTATCCTTATTTATTTATTTAGCGTTATATCATAGCTATAAAATACATGTACATGTAGCTTACCTTTAAAATGGCAGCAAGACCGTATGTTTTTATCGAGGTGGCATGTGACAGTTGGAGGGGGTTTGTGCAGTTTTTGCAGGACGCCAACGCGTTGGCAAGAACCCCAAGCTCAACGACGCGTCTTCCACTGTCCCATGGCATGCCTGAATGTTTTGATTCACAGTCATCACTGTCGTCTGTGTCGGCATTGACATCGTCAACTTCTTCGTCTGCGACGATGTTGTTTAGGTCCGGAAGATTTAGAGACAAGGATGATGTAGCGTTACATGTACCTGCATTAGCATAATTATGCTCTTCCGATATCTGGGCCGATTGTTTCCTAATCACCCATCTAGCTTTTGTTGCACTAACAACGTTCTTTTCTCGTTTTTTCCTTTTCGATGATGTAAACACCATTGTTTGTTTACATTCGAAGCATACGACACTGTAGACTGGTTCGCTGTCACTGATGTCGTAAAATTTTACGAACATTCAATATGAAGTAGTATTGATTAAATAACATCTATTAAGCATTATTTGTTTTTAATTACTTTAGTTAATGATTATTTTTCTAAGAATAGTTGTTAATTGCATTAATTTCATAATGCATAATTCTACAACGTACGACCCGTTTTTCGGTAGTTCGAGTTGCGCGGCAAACTCAAATTTAGCAGGATCGAACCTCTTTAAGAAGGCTAAAATCTAGATTTTTCCAAAAGGAGAGGCAAGGAGAGGGTAAAGGAAATTTACCCTATTGCTAGTACCAATTTCCGGCCATCCCTATCCACACCCAAAACAACCGATTCTATCCCACCCCTGAAATAAAATACCTCACTCGAGAAAAAACTTATATCGCAGATGGAAAGGTTTTATAATGTATTCATTCTGTAAATGAGTATTAAAAAGAATTGCTTACAGTTTTAAGGTGGCTCTATACACCACTTTTTGATGACGCAGTACGCAAAAAAGTAAATCTGGAAGCATGCAATTCCGGTACTTTAAACCAAGGCGAATTGTCAGGGGACCGCTCTTTTGAAAAAATTGTTAAATGAACAGAGTGAATTTCATATTTGGAAAATTCATTTCTTTCAAGTAATGTGGTATGTGACACCTTCATGTTGTGTCGTTTTATTTATCGAAATAACAATAAAATCAAGTATGAATTTTGAAATAGTTTCTTTCCCACCATCGACATATTACAGCGTTGCGCAGTGGTTTAGTGGATTCCCTACAAACCTGTAGGTCATGAGTTCGATTCCCGTTGAGAACCATAAATTTTTTAATTTTCCAAAATTTTCTAAAACGTATTTATTGGTTGAATACTGTGAAAGAAAATTCTAAACCAATTATAATATACTTTAATGCACATTAATATCGAAAGATGTTCCTTACCACCTTAAGGGGATGGGAGGGTTGCTTTGAATTTCTCTCAGGTTGGGATAGCCTACATAAATCCTATTAGCCTAGTAAATTTTCCCCTTTATTTAGTTGACTTAGTTTTGCATTAAAGCGAATATATTCACTTTTACAGGACTATAATGAAATACGTAATCTATGTATTTATCTTTCCAACATTATATTTAGGAAATTTTCTTTAACTCAGAAATGAAAAGTCCCCAAGGTGCTTGAGCCTTGGAACTTAGGAACGATAACCCTTACCTGAGGAACTTTCATACCAAATAAAATTTAAAATATTTTTTGTGTTTATTTGCAATGATTTTCATTCAATTTTTTATGTCACAGTTATCAAAATACATTTTCTTATAACATCAAGCAACTTTTTCAGGTGATTTGTCAACAGAGGAAGAAAATATGAAAAATTATGTTTTGGGGAAATACTAAAAAAAATTGCAATAATAACATTTTCAAATGTTAAGAAGTGTTATATTTTTTTTCGGGGTCCGAAGGAAATATCCATCATATGACAAAAAATTTCTCTCAATTTGTCAATAGCTAGCTTTTTAAAAAATATTTTACAAAAACACGAAAAAACATTTCAAAATTCTTTAAAGGTCATATGAAACGATATCCTGACCATATTGAGTTATATGCGGGAATGAGTTCATAACTGCCAATTTAATAAGACTGACATTGTGTTTTGGATATTTTATTCAAAATGTGAGCGCCAGTCGATCAAAATCACTTAATCGGGAAAACGAACATTGACTTACGCGGCTTACCTCCCTTGCTTATGACGTCAGTAAGACCCAATAGCCTTATAAAGCCATGTTGTGAATACAAATATCCATGTCATTTTGCAGCATTTTATAAGAAAAAAAATACGATTTTATATAAAAACTTGTATAATTATACAATAATCAACCATGCCAGTATTTTTTCTCTCAAGAAATGAAATCGTGTGCGTTTATATTTAATAGCGTGTACATATTCAGTTTCGCGACGGCACGGAGAATGAATGATTTTCTTCATAGATCCACATGCAAGTATAATATAGTTTTAATATATGCGTGTATATATATGTTTTATTTCGATCTTTTTAATGAAATTGACAAATTCAAAAATAATTGATCGTTTTTTCCCATTTTCACGTTCATGCAATTCATTAAGATTTTTTTTCTAAACAACTTATAGGCCTCGTGGTGCCTCATTTGCTTCACGATTACATTGTTTGTTTCGCTTTCAAATCCACAAATATGTTACCATTTAATTATTTTTAGTCTAAGAGAAATTTCTTCAAATGTTTTGTTTTTGAAACATGTACTTGTATGTGCGGTGTTTTGATTTTACAACGTGTTACGTTGTATGTGCGGTGTTTACTCACAGATCCCTTCTATCTCACTTTCTTCCACAATGTTTTCTTTCGTTTTTTTTTTTATCATTATTGATGTTTGTACTTAATAAAATCTGTTGATTATCTTCACATTCGTTCACAACTATTTTTATCAAACAAACGATTTATTTTACCGATACATTTCTAAATCCTTAAATGCCATATTCCCGCGATCTAATTTAATAAAACGTTAATACACGTGTACACAAAGTATTTTCTAATATAAAGATATTGCTACATGTTTATATCAATAAGTCAGAAATTTATATTATGTATATCAAAATAAAATTTAAGAATAATTTTGCGGCATTTTATAGCAGCTCTTAAATACAAACTATGTACACAATGCCTCAAACATTTTCATTGGCCTGCCTTATACTTTTTTATGTGATAAAATAAATCAAATCAATTAAAATGCTTTAATTCCCTTTAAATGTAGCTCAATCATTATACGTACCGAAGAAGAAAATGATGTTTCTATTTCAAAAGGATAAGGATAATTCATTAATCAGCTGTTAATGTTTGAGCATTTCTTTCGTTAAATTTCCACTGCAGTACGGGATCTTCATCATGATTTTACTCTGGTGAGAAGCCGATATATATAGAATATCACACTTTTGTTTTGATCTCGGCCCTGGTATCAGCCCAAGCGGTTGGTATCGGCCCAAGCCCGAAGGGCGCGGGCCGATACCATCCGAGGGCTGATACCAGTGACGAGATCAAAACAAAAGTGTGATGTTGTTTATATCATATATATAAAATCAAAGACTTTAATTCAAATTTAAATTCCAAATTAGGAATATGATTTATGACCATGAAGAAGCTTAAGATTTTTTTCGGATTTACAAAACTTGTTCGTTTATATTTTTTTTTTATATGTGTTAAAACTGTAAGAGTTGTCGGACTTTGTCGACAAATCATCGTCATTTGAAATACAGTAGAAGGGAGTCTGTCGTCTGAAATGAAGCACTATCTTCTAGAATTCAAAATTATCGAGAGAGAAACTTCCCTCCTACTCAGCTTCGTTATGAGTCAAATTCTTTCACTGGGATTTCGTAAGTTTCCCGTCAGATTCCATTCATAAAGATCCATACTGTTAGATTCTATAGCAACTAGAAAGTTGTTTAAGAACGTTCATAAGCGCGTCCATTACTTAAACACCTTAATTTTTACAGTTTAATCTCTGGTTTTCTAAGATTAAGTATCGTTCCATCCTTCTCTATATCCTCCATAATTTAAACGTTGATATTAAATAAAGCGTGCTATTGTTCTAAATACACAAGCGTTGTGTAGGTTACCTCCCCTTACTTGGATACACATCACTCTTTGGCGCTATTTTTGAATTATTATTTTTCCCGGAAATAGATAAAAATATTCAGACAATCGATAAACTACTGTAAAATTACACTAGGTTTGATGCATTGTTTACATCGGTGGGTCTGTGTGACTCATAAATCCACAAAATCAAGAACGATAAGCGGGGAAGAATTGTTTCAGGTGCTCAGTTTTAAGGATGACGTTTACTCAGAATGAAAAAAAAAATCCACTGATGATAATGAAAAACCATCTATTGTGTGTTATAGACCTTTGCTTGTATTGTTATTTTTCACTTTCAGAAAAGTAGGTCAATGACCTACTTTTTTAGTTAATGGCCATTGAATATTTATTGAAAATTCAAGAAAAATCCCATAAATTTTTACACTACGATTGAGATTTTCTTAATTATAAAAATATTACAAATAATTAAACACTTAAAAAAATAAGATACAGTTTACGAATGGCAGTGGCACTAAATAAGTACACAACATTAAGATTTCAGCATCAATTTTTAAAAATAATTCAGTCCGAATTTCCTCTATCAGTTTTCAAATCCCTACCCATTTTGGATTCAATTTTACAAAAAATTGAATGATGATAATACAAAAACATTTATGATATTGAACTACTTAATAATATATTGATCTTATTCTGTTGGCATAAAATTTATATGAGGTCAATGATCATAATTTTGAGATATAATGTCTTTCATCGTTTTTAAGCATTTTTCAATATTATTATTATTCGTGCCATAAGATTATTTTAATGAATAAGGTAAAACCAACGGAAAATATGCAAAATTACGTAGTCTTAAATATAAAATCCTAACTTTTAATATTAGACTACTGCCAAAAAGCTTTTAGCAGAAAACAAAATCTGCAAAATTGAGTTTGAATTTCCTCTGTTTGGCTAAAAGTCAAAAAAAAATTTTTGTTTGAGCATAATTCCATAATAAAGTAAAACTATTGAATGTTTTGTCGATAATAATTCATTTCATAAATACTTTTTGTGTTTAGAACTTTTCCTCATTACATTGAAATTTATAACAATCGGAATTTGAGAACTCAAACCCTGAGTGAATAAAACCCTTAAAGGTTATTTCTCAGTAATGCAAAGGCAAAAAATCTTGCATCACGTATTTTAACATTTGTTTATACCAAGCTTTATATTTTGTGAAAGAAAATCATAGTGTTAAAAATCGTTTCATATTACTTTTAAATACCTAGAGTATCCCTATCATCACTTTAATATTTGATAAGTATATGTTTTATGGTCTTCTATTGAAAATTGGAATAAACTGTGGGTGTATAGAGCCACCTTAACCAATTGTGAAATTAAAACTTCTTAAGGATTAAGTGATTTTCATGCAATTATTACTATTACACTAGCTATAATAATTATACTCTGCTACATAGTTAATAATATATTCTTTCAGAAAAAAATGTACTGCGGGTTCTGCCTTTAGCACACGAGTATCAGTCCCCTCTGGTGGAAGATTGTGAAAACTTCATGATTGCAATGTGCAAACCAGGGACGAGACTAACAGTCAGCACACTGCTGGACTACATCTTGGCAGGGGAGAAGTACGATTTGACTATGTTTCTAGAAACAGCTGTGGCATTTTGTGCCCGTATTAATTTCCACGTTTTAAATGGAAAATCAATTGAACAAATTAATATAGCTAACTCACTTGGAATTAAAAGAAACAAATATTTTGAAGAAAAATTGCTAAACCCAAATATTTCTTTGAAATTTTCTAAAGTTGGATTAAAAACTCAATTTGCAATAGCAAAGAAAAGGGTACAACTGTTAGAGATGAATACAATGAAACGAAAGCATTCACAATCAGAGGTACATGATCACAACATTCAAATATCATAAAAATCATTATATTGTTCTTGAAATGAAATTTAAATGATGACAAATAGAGAAATTAAGAAATGAAGATAATAATTTTTCTATTGATCGACGTATCAAAGAAAAAATTGACCGGAAAACTTCATCAATGCGCGTAGCGCATTCATGAAATAGTTTTCCGGTCAATTTTTTCTTTGATACGTCGATCAATAGAAAAATTATTATCTTCATTTCTTATCATTTAATAAAACATTTTCAAATAAAAAAATGATAAGTGTCATTGATCAAAAATGTAAATAATGTAAATGAAGCGGCGCGTATGAATACAAAACACAAACAGCAACAATATTTAAAATGGATGCGCCTTCAGCTGATGCAGAGCTACTGAGCTGAATTAATCTAATGGATTAAACACAAATAGTGAGTTAAAATCTGAACCGGCTGAATTGAAAACAAAAGGAAAATACATGCGATAGCTTGTGATACTATTCACTGTGCTGAAAAATTCGTAATAAAACTAGTTTTCATGTGTGATCGCTGGAATATGCAACTGAAGATAACCATCCAAGGAGAGGCGATCGTGGACGAATATAGTTGATATGTCGACAAAGAATAGTATGTATAAGCGACTTTTGTAAACGTTGTGGTAACTAGCTAGCCAGTGATGTACTTAAATGGTATACCTGCCGTTTGGAATGCGCCGGAGGAGTTGATGCATTACTCTTAGTCTTAGCTTTTCTTTACGATGCTTATTCTGATGACCGATCATGTACGTGTGTAAATTTAAAAATCATCGTTACCAAATTTGAACAGCAGTGTTACCGTGAAAGTGTATAGGCCTATATGTTCGTTATAATTATTCTGGAAAAGGAACAGCCAGCCTCGCAGTAATGTTGATTGATCTCAAGCAGACGAAATCGTAAGAAGACGCTTAATTTTCTATTTCGTGAATCAAATAATGTGTTTTGTTTATTTTTGAAGGTTAAACTTTCAAGTTCTTATGTTTATAAAATTGTATTTTGTCTGCTGACAATAAAACAGACATAACTTTACATTTTGTTGACAGTGTTTATTTTTGAAATTCCCGTTCTATAAATAGTGTTAGATCAGAACAGTTGAGAAAAGTAGATCCGGCTAAAATTTTATTGATGCAGGTATCAAAGAAATTTTTCGACCAATCAGAAGCGCCGATATCTCATCAAACGAATAAATATTAAATGATTGTTAAAAGTTATAACAATGTGTTGTTATATCACATGTACGGTCAACTAAACTCATCCTTTTGTTTCGTACAACAATGATCCATTCTAACGCCCATTGTTTATTGTAGTGTCTCTTTTCAAATCAAATGACGACGATAATGACTCAAAAATCTAACCATTCATTAAAGCCAAAAGATGAATTCTTCTTTCTTTTTGAAAGCCATATAGTAATTTCGTTAATCACTGTAAGGAGCAGACACTTTGTTCAGAAAGAAAAGTTCAAACTTAACGTCAAGATCTAGTAATTGATTCTAGACTGTCTTTTTGGTGCTAGAATCATTATGACGTCGTAATTGATTTGATGAATCTTTTCCCTTTTTACGGTTTTAAAGGAATTATGAAGCAAATAGAATAATATTTTGATATTCTTTATTTTATCACGTGAAAAGTAATCCCGGTAGCTATATTCAATTTGACATCATTTTAAAGAGGAGGCTAATAGCTTGTTTAATGCCGTTTTTGGAGAGACATAAAGCATTCTAGATATATTTCATTAGTGAAAAATGGACAAAACTCCGAGATTTGATACTTTTATCCTTCATATTTCATAGAAAATGGTTGTTTAAAACATAATTTTTCACTGTGTTTGCCAAAAATTTAAGCCCCGGTACACCCTATGATATCATAAGATATTGTTATGAAGCACCATTAAAAAAATTTATATCTTGAATTTCATAAACCTGTGGGTACCTTTCATTTACTAGATCTTGGCCTTAATATGTAAGTATTATACATAATGGTGAAATTTTAATGCAGAAACAAGTGTCTATGCTGTAAAGCAAGGGACACGTCCATCGCTACTGACAAAAGTAGGGGTGCTCACAATCTAAATAAATAATGGCCTTCTAAGTCTAGTAATAGTTTTCAAGAGAGATAGATTTCATCGGTACACTTATATGTATAGCACGACAAATAATCAGCTTATCTAAGTTATTTACACCGTGTTAACATTTAGCACGATGACAATGATAACAAACCACCTACTAGTGTACCTTGGATGTTGACAGTTCCTTTAATAGCCCCCAGGATTTACAATGTAAGTTTTCTAGTAAAAACTTGCTTTTTGTGCTAAATTATCATTTTTGTGTTTGTGAAATTTGTATGATCTTGTTTATTATACACAGCGTTAAATTTACGTTGTCACCTATATGCAGAAATGTATGAAGAGAACCTGGAACGTAGATGTTTACATAATTATATAATGAGGTTAGAAATAGACAATAGAAAAGGGTATACCATCGTAAGAAGTATTGACTGGTTTTATTCATTGTCAACAACCAAATTATAACATTCTAGTCGCTAAGGGAAGTTTAAAGGTACCACATGTTGAAAAGAATTTTCTTTCGAAATAAATAAAAGAAATAAACTTTTAAAAAAAGGAGTGTAAAATGCATAGATAAGGATAGATAAGATACTATAAAATGAAAATGTCAAAAAATCTGGTAATTTTTTTCTGAAGTATTGAAAACAGTTTATACGTCGAGAGATGACCCACTATACTTTTAAATTGTCAATTTGTATCTTAACAATTGAACGTTTTAAAAAAATATTTCAAGTCCAATAATTCGTGGTCGAAGTCGCATATAGCATTTAAACAATGGAGTTTTTTGTGACTGAAGTGGCTCAGTGGTTAGAGCACCAGACATAGGGAACATTATAGAGCTAGGTTTTTTAAGTTTTTGGTTCGATTGCATCGAAATTTTATAATTTATTGGTTTTTCTTCTTATATTTTGTTAAATTATTCAAAACTGAATTTAGTTAGAAGTTATCCTTTTGTAAACTTGTATTATAACATATAATTAGCAAGAATATTAAGTTGGAAAAAAAAATAGATTTGAATATTCATTTCACGACTAATCAAATGGGCATTTCCGCTATCTTTGGTTTATCATTTTTGATTTCATGTTAACAGCTTTGGCTATATGTTTAAGCGTCATGTACTAATATGCAATTCACGGATGCAAAACCAGCTTGGGGTTTTTACTTTTTTTCCATGGATAAGAATTTCAAAAATGCATTTTATGATCAACGACGATTCAATTTGAATTTTTTAAAGAAATGTTGATTAAATGTTGTGTATAATATACTATTGTTATATGTATTTACATTTGGAGGGGTAATGTATAACGAAATTGTATCCTACAATTAATATTTCATCTCATAAACATTGTTTGAATGTAGGAAAAGTAGCTGAGGCAGTATCCATTGTTGCTGAACTCTATATTCAAGGTACATCCACATTTTATCTAAGGCAAAATATGTACCTTCCCTTTTGTGGGTTTTTGACAATTAGGTGCACGTATAGTATACGTAGACATAGTGTATTTTGTGAAGCATGTATTACATTTTGTAGAGGACTTAAATGTGTGCAATGTATCTAATGTATTTCTATTACATGAAACTTTATGATTTCTATTTTAATTGTTCATGTTTAATGTGAGATTTAGAATGTGCTGTTTGAAGTACATGTGGCACCTTAAAACTCTAAAAAAAAAAAAAAAAAAAAGTGTAATTGGTTTTCAAGTTGTTATATTCGCTGTATATACATGTAGATATTTGTTATTAGTGATTAGTCCAGATTTTCATCTAGTAAATATATTTGAACTAGACAATCTAGGTAGGCATTCGATTAAATTATTAACACATGTAAAAGTTTTAACTCGAGTACATTCTAATTAGGTGAGGGCTTCCCCTCGTGCAAACTCGGTGTACCTCTGGTGGGAAATTTCAATGTCCAAACCTTCCGCTGCAATTTTTCAAAGATACATGGTTATTAAAGAATACAACCTTAGAACTTTATGTTTATTTCCACCGTTAACTTCACCTGGCATTTTGTATAAATGCTCAACATACAAATGAATTTTATTTCTTTATCAAGCTAGCAACATCATGTAAGATGCAGATACGCTTCGATCAGATTCAGTAAGGTGAATATGGCACTGTTGTCCTAATTTGAAGTCTATCTAATCGATTTATTGATCAAATTTTGCGTATTCATATTCTGAGTCCCTGAATTACTTTCTTTGAAATAAATTTTAAAATAAGTTCTTTACAAGAGAAAGCATGGATAGCGTTTACGTCAAGTTTAAATAATACATTCAATTACATTTAGCCTTTATCTGGTTGCCTGTGGATATTTGACAATTATATTTTTAGTTAGTAAAGTTTGCATAACAGTCCAGTTAATGTCTAAGAAAGATAGACAAGATAAACATATTTTTATGTACTTGTCGTTAGTTATTTTAATGCAGTCTGTTTTATCAAAAAAAAAAAAAAATCACTCGGAATACCTTGCACAATTTTTCAACGTTATCAACAATGTCTGCTGCAATGCAAAATCGTCGTAGACTCATTTAATTGTAACCTTCCATTGAAACCTGATAATCTAGAGGGGGTGTTTCAAAAGAAAAATCTTTTCTCTTTTTTTACTTTTGAATGAACATTATATTTTAACTCAGAGGTATCTATAAATATCAAGTATTTAGGCTAAATGTAAATCGGTGATATCGGATAATTTTGCCCCCTCCCCCACCACACTTTTTCCAAAAATGATGCTATGTGCACGGTTTTTAGTTCTGTTTATATAAACAAATTAAAAGTTTATTTTGCTTCAGATATTGGTTATATTATATATATTCAGACAGCAAAACCATCCTATCGATATATTTTTTCACACAAAGTCTATTTTTTTTAATGAAAATTTATGTACAAGAGCAAACATGTGTTTAAATACCGTTAAAGTTTTGTAAAGTAATAACATTTCACAAGGCCTGATTGTCATGAATAAATTACCATGTAGTTTTTAGCTCACCGAGACGAAGTCAGGGGGAGCTTATGCTATACCCTCGGCGTCGACGTCGGCGTCCGGACCTGGTTAAAGTTTTTGTTGCATGTCCTGTATCTAAGCTATTACTTGTCCTATCTTCACCAAACTTGCATGGATGATGCATCTGGACCTACTTATGGACTTGAAAGACTAGGATGCTGAATCTGAGTCCTAAATTTCAGATGCTGGAGGAGGTTAAGGTTGTTGGACCAGGTTAAAGTTTTTGTTGCAGGTGCCCTTTGATAGCAATATCTAAGTTACTGCAGGTCCGTACTTCACCAAACTTGCATGGATGGTGTGTCTTATGATACTGATGCACCAGACAGGCTTGAATGCTGAATCTGAGCTATAGGTTTGGGATGCTGGAGGAGGTTAAGGTTTTTGGAGCAGGTTAAAGTTTTTGTTGCAGGTGCCCTTTGATAGCAATATCTAAGTTACTGATGGTCCGTACTTCACCAAACTTGCATGGATGGTGTGTCTTATGATACTGATGCACCAGGCAGGCTTGGGTGCTGAATCTGAGCTATAGGTTACAGATGCTGAAGGAGGTTTTAAGGTTTTTAGAGCTGGTTAAAGTTTTTGAAACAGGTGCCCTCTGATGATTATATCTTAGTTATTGCTTGTCCTAACTTCACCAGACTTCCATGGATGGTGCGTCTTATGATACTGATGTACCTGACAGGCTTGAATGCTGAGTCTGAGCCATAGGTTTCAGATGCTGGATATGGTTAAGTTTTTTGGAACAGGTCACATGTTTAATAGATGATAGTACTATTTCAAACTTGCATAGTTGACTAAACTGTAATATGAATGAATCACAGAGGGCGCTTCAGATGCAGAGCTTGATCTCATTTATCAAAGATGCTAAAAAATATATCTTAGTTATTACAGGTCCTAACTTCACCAAACTTGAATGGATGGTGTGTCTTATGATACAGATGCACCTGACAGGCATGGATGCTGAATCTGAGCCATAGGTTGTGGATGCTGGAGCAGGTTAAGTTTTAATTGCTAGTGCCCTCTGATGATGATATCTTAGTTATTACTGGTCTGAACTTCACCAAACTTGCATGGAGATGCGTATTATGTATACTGATGCACCTGACAGGCTTGAATGCTGAATCTGAGCCATAGGTTTCGGATGCTGGATGAGGTTTAGATTTTTTTGAACAGGTCACATGATTTATAGATGATAGCTTGCATAGTTGATTTAACTCTATTATAAATGAAACGTAGAGGTTGCTTCAGATGCAGAGCCTGATCTCCATTATCAAGGATGCTAAAGAAATCTCCTACCTCACTTAAACCTGCTTGATAGAAAGATGAGGTTGTTGTTAAATGATATAACACGATTCCTATGATAAAGTATTGTATGATATGAAACACTTTTGTTTAATATGATACAATATAATATCATATGTTATATTGTAAAAAGTTATATGATATGATATGATATTGTATCAATTTTTTTGATATTTTATGATTTGATAGTGTATCATGATATTGTTTTGTATAGTATTGTTTATTATGATACAATATTATATTGTATCATATGATATTGTATAATATGATATTGGTTTCTGTAATTTACAATTATATCAAGCTGAACTGTATTATATAATATTGTAATATTATATAAATAGTGCCTGTTTGGGAGGGTAACAGTTGAAATTGACACCCCGAGAAAACCATTGTCAACCGACGCGAAGCGGAGGTTGACAATGGTTTTCGAGGGGTGTCAATTTCAACTGTTATCCTCCCAAACAGGCACTATTTATTTTGTTATACTGAATGTCTTTTTTAAAATTTTAAAGAAAATTTTACTGCTTTTATATAGGAATAACGTGAATTCTACAGCGAACCGTACGCGCATAATTTTCGCGCATGTAACATTTTTTAATGTTACCCGTTGCCAAGTGCGTTGCTAACGTTGAGGGTAATAGTAAATATTATTAACTGCGTCTTAACCAATCAGATTTCAGTATTTAACATGAAAGTATAACAATATATATTATCGTATCATATGATATTGTATAATATGATATTGGTTTATATTATATATTATTGTATCATATGATACAATATGTATGTATAATATTGTATTATATAATATTTTACTGTATCATATAATACAATATTGTATTATATATAATAATGTTGTATTATGTGATCAAATACAATAAGGTTTAACACAATACAATGTCATTTCATATTTACAATATCATCTTTGTTTATTACAGTATTTTATTGTATTATATGATATATATTGTAAGTATGATAGGATGCAATATTTAATTTTATATTATTATATTGATTAATATA
The DNA here is from genome assembly GCF_902806645.1 of Magallana gigas. Lineage (NCBI taxonomy): Eukaryota > Metazoa > Mollusca > Bivalvia > Ostreida > Ostreidae > Magallana > Magallana gigas. The sequence goes on from NW_022994815.1 coordinate 215,796, forward strand.
TGAACATATGATTATCATACAATTTTTTAACAGATGATATATGATTTTGTGTCAAAACAGAATCCATGAATATCCAAGATCATAAAGTATGATTTTCATATAATATGATAAAGGTGGTCTCTTAGGGGTGATGCCTCGTCTCGGTGAGCTTTGTAATCTGTGATTACCTATGTTTGTATAATTGTCCGAGAAATGTCCAAGAAAGATAAGCAAATTAGATGTAGTTTTGATCTTAAAACATCCTCTCCAGATATGTTTTTAAAAACAAACAAACGAACAAAACTGTTAGTGTATAAGCTATTATCAATTATAGTTTGAAAAATTTTGTAAATCATTAGCAATTTTGGCATGAGTTTCGATTGTTAATAAGATTGCAGATTAACTATTTCTTTAAGTCTTTGGACAAATTTGTCAGACTATATTTTTAATAGATCTGGCAAGAGAAAAACATTTGATATCCAGAGTGTACTATTAGGTAATCCAGATATGGATCATGTAGTTAATTTGATTAACTACAAGAGAAAAATATTTGATATCCAGAGTGTACTATTAGGTAATCCAGATATGGATCATGTAGTTAATTTGATTATTGTATTGGTAAATAAATATATTTTTCAAAGGTCGAGAAAAGACATGAAAATATGTTTTGAAATGTTAATGTCCTACTTGCAAACCTACTACAATATTGAAATGAAACTATTCACTACTGAAGACTTTACAAAGAGATGGTCACCATGGAGTTGTCTCTTTCCTGTATAAATATTAATTAACACATCAATGATGATTATGTTAATCTTCTTCTTTTTCTTGAGATAATTTGAACTGTGTATATATATATATATATATATATATATATATATATATATATATATATATATATATATATATATATATATATATATATATATATTGTACCAACTTGCTGTGTGTGAGAGGCTGTGAGAAAGTGGTGTTCTGTCTGTCTGTCTGTCTGTCTGTCTGTTTGTCTATATACTATAAAAATATGAAAAATAATAATAAAAAAACCATTCATAATTAAGATGGCTGAGTTGTCTCTACCAATCCTAAGCTACATAAAATTTTTATTGTCTCTAACTATTGAATGAAGGTTGGATAGGTTATATGATTTTTGATGATTATTTTTACAGTTATATGCACCTTTGGCTAAAATGGAGGCTAAAAAGCAGTCATTTGATATCGGCTTTCCCGATAACGATGTTATTCTGCTGGTAGAAGGGCAGAAGTTCCATGTCAACAAGGCAGTGCTCTCTGACCATTCACCTGTATTTACTACCATGCTTAACAAGGAAAGTACTGCAAAGGAGATCGTATTGGAAGACAAGAAAGCAGTGGATGTTGTGGAATTTCTGAAAAGTTTTTATCCAAACATGAAACATCCCATAACAGGTTAGGAAAGGTTTTTATTATAAGGCATATAAACCGATTAGAGTCAAGAATAGAGAATATTGGTTTGCAGCTAGATTCTATTAAAATCAAAATTCAAAATTCCTAAAAATTTAAAATCACCACTTAATTATAGATGTTGCAAATTCTTAATTATATGACTGCCGTCATGAGAAAAGGACCCTTAAGGTCAAAATTTCACAAACTCACTTGTTTGTCAAATCTTATTAGTCAACTCTTTCTAAATACCAATATACAAAGATATCCAAGATCTTATGTGTTTTAAGCATTTTATGACAATTTTAGTAAGAGATGTAAACACAACTTTGACGTAGCTCGTCGAAAACGTCATGACGTCACGAACGTCAAATTTTTTTTTGCATTATTTTTTTTTCTACTATACTTCCTTTACTTGTCTTTAATTGTTTGAAGTAGAATTATTTAAAGATTTTCTACAATTCTAGGTTTTTTACAATCTTACAAATTTTACAAAAAAGAGATCAAAACATTTTGAATATCCAGATATAGTTAAAGTTCTGTATAATTCTGATGACTTCACATGCAATAATCCCCCCGTCCGAACATAAGATAGAGATAGATAGATAGATAGATAGATAGATAGATAGATAGATAGATAGATAGATAGATAGACAGACAGATAGGTAAAACAAATATCAAACATCTCCCCAACGTTTAAAAAAACCCAAAGTTATTTAAGCTGCCGAGAAGCAAATTAAATAAGCAAACATGTAACAAACATAAAAATGGTCAAATTCGATGCCTATGTTTCCACAATTTCGGGGCATTGTCAAATTGCATACACAAATTTATTTTCAATAAGAGAAATATTTATTCTTTTTAATTAACCTTTTGCACGGAAATTGTATCGCATATTTACTGATATTACTTTTTAAGTATCTTCATAGTTCTGAAGCAAGTTTAAAATCAATTGTAGTTGTTTTTAAAACTCGGATGTTATATTGTTAAATTATTGTCATGATTTCTTTTCTTTTTTATACGTTATCAACACTTAATTCTTATCAAATTACCGATGGAAAAAATCGGCTTTGACTGTCTCACTGAAAAGTAATTACAACTACAAGAAATGGGGGCAGTTGATTTCAGAGAAAAGATCTTAACAAAAATGGCATCTTATATTTATAGATTAAAATTTACATCCACTAAGTATGATTCCCACTATTTCTTACAAAAATTGATTGTAATTCACAGCTGTATAGAAACAGACAGGACTGAAATCAACTCGATCGGTCCAGTTCTAACCATGCAATTTATCGATTGGTCGAAATCTTCAGCAACCTAAGAAAAATCACGGATTGCATGAACTATATAATCATGATGATGCCAAACTCAAATTCCCATATAAGACGCTTTAGCAACAGCTTTCATTTATCGTTCTGGTTTACATTAACAATAATTTATTGACCTTTACTTGCCTTTTACGATCAATTCAATTAATTAAATGAAAAATGTAAATATTAACAATAAAATGCTTTCTTCGGTGATCCATACGGGCTATAGAGATAGCCACATTACAGAAAGCAGGTTACGTTAACTTTTTTGGCATTGATCGCTACTTTTTGTTTATGTTTAATGTTTAAATATATTGTACACACATAATTAAGTGTATCAAATACGACAGACCAACACAATACAAAAACCACCCCAAGTGCTGCATCTACACTTCTATTCAATCGCTTTGTAAGTTCTCAAGTTTACAAACCATAATCGTTGAAAAATTAATTATATATAAGCATTATTCACCTTTTTTTCCCAAAATGCAAGATTGCAAGTAAATTTCAATAGGACTTCTGCATTAATTATGTCCATTCTTTTGCACTAATTGGTAATACAGTGCCGATAGAGGTAGCTGATACTCAGTGAGAAGTAACATTTTTACATGTTTACGAAAAAAAATTTCTTATTATCGATGTTACACGATGAATGAATCTCTCTCTCTCTCTCTCTCTCTCTCTCTCTCTCTCTCTCTCTCTCTCTCTCTCTCTCTCTCTCTCTCTCTCACACACACACACATTGAATACAAATATCCGCCAAGTGATTATCAATTTTAAACAAAATGACAAATTAAATGATAGACGTTTATAGAGTCCATAAAGTTGCATACGGTATTCCGAAGTTTTAAGAAATATCGCGATTCTCGGATTTTTTTTATTGCTGTACATTGTTACAAACACACATAAATATTGACTATAGTATCGTCGAAATTTGTTTCTTGCAAAGAAAGAAAAGCTGAGAAACCATCATCTATGAAGGTGAATTGTACGGCCATACATGTTCTTAATTGTAAATGTCGCACATGTAGTGTTTATATTAATTATCGATAAACATGAATTGATTTATAAAACGGCAATTTTATCGATTTGATATCAAACGTATACCAGACTGAAGCTAGCAGCCACTAACAGCAGCCACTAAACCCGTAGAAGCTAGCAGCCAATAAGGAAATTCATCAAAGTACTGAGAGTACTCGAACAGAAAATTATATTTTACTTAATTATCGACATATTTTAATTAAAATCAAAATGATTATTACTAAATAACTTGTACGAGCATTGGCGACTTCCGAAGCAGTAAAGCTCGCCTGTATAAGAGTTATAAATGCGTCTTCGTTGGATAGAAATGAAATACGTCTATACGGTTCATAAGTAAATAATAAATATTTACGGATACCAGGACATCAAACGGAAACCAGGACAGTGTAGGGGACCCCTGAGGTTAATCTCAAGTGAGATATAAACCCCTGAAATAAGCCAGAACCCCTGCGCCCAAATTTGAGACCGGGAAATAATAGCCCCATTGGTCCCCTACACTGCCCTGGTATCCGCTTGATGCACACTTCAAAGATAAAAGAGATAATGGCCCGGCTTTCCCCCGATATCATTGTGAAAGGCTAAAATATGACAAAGTTCGGGTGAGCTAACTGAACCCTTGTAGGGCTCATAGGTGCCCTCTAACGCTTAGTATGAATACATCCTGAGATCCTCTACCTAATCCTAGTGTTTCTATGTTCTTGTGGTCAATCTCAAGTGAGATGTAAACCCCTGAAATGAGCCAGAACCTCTGGGAGCCACTTGGTGGTACCCCTACAGCCCAAATTTGAGACCGGGAAATAATAGCCCCATAGATCCCCTACACTGCCCTGGTAACCGTTTGATGCACACTTCAAAGATAAAAGAGATAATGGCCCGCCTTTCATCCCTATATCATTGTGAAATGCTAAAATAAGACAAAGTTCGGGTGAGCAAACTGAACCCTTGCAGGGGTCATAGGTGCTCTTTAACACTTATTATGAATACCCCTTGAGGTGCTCTACTTAAACCGACCCTTTTCATTGGCATTGTTGTATTCTTCGAAGGTTCACGTCAAAACATGGCTGAGACAAAACAATCCCTATTTGACCTGATGATTTTCGCTGCAACATATGATAATTTTTTTATGAGAATAAAATCACAATGCTTGGTGTTCTGTTGTCTCATATTCGTAATAATACGATGTCTTTTTAATTTCCAAATTGATGTTGTTTCTGAGGGAGTGAAAAGGCCAGTGGATAAATTTTTAAACACGCACATGTTCATCTTCGATGTGAACAAATCATCTTGCCACACTGGATTGGCCTGGGATTTTTATTGTATTTGTATCGTATTATGCCTTTTAATTTACTCTTTTATATCATAATACGTTTGCATATCACTTTATACGATGAATATAGTTTTTAGCTGTCCGTCCGTCTGTCCGTCTGTCAGTCTGTAAACTTTTCACATTTTGAACTTCTTCTCTAAAACCACTTAACCAAATTCAACCAGATTTGGCTCATTCTTATGGAAAGATGAATATAAATTGCAGAAATGAAAGAAAAAATTTCATTGAAAGCGGAGAAAACCTCAAAACTGTAAAAAAAAAAAAAAAAAAAAACGGGGGGTGCATTTGAAAAAATCTTCTTCTCAAGAACTACTGAGGCAAATTCAACGTAATTTAGCATGAATAATCCTTATGGGAAGGAAAATATAAATTGCAAAATGTATGGGCTAATTCTGTTTCAAATCTGAGTTATTACGAAAATAATAGGAAAGAAAAGGCGTGTTTCAAGCAATTTATAGCATCCATGAGTCTTGGTAAAATGGGTAGGCATGACCGGGTCAGGGCAAAACAAAAGATTGACAGTTATTAATCTGCCAATCTCATTAAAATTTCAAGATATTTACTGACCAGTATATTGTATTCGCTGTAAATATTGCTGCAAAATAATGCGTAATTGGAATTGACGATTCCGATCTGCCCCGGCTTTTATTTTGCCCCGGCCCGGGTTTGCTTACCCATTTTACCAAGACTCGTATTCCATAATTCTAAAACGAGGTTCTTTGTTTAAAGCAGCCATGACACTATATGATAAACGGGTCGATCTGACACTGATGAATTTGTTTGTTGAGCAACAGTTCGTGTACGAAGGGAATCTTTGAAACATGCAAAATACATTGGTGCCGATTTATTGAAGTAAATTGAGGCTAAATATTTCAATGCGTTGACAATTTTCACATATGACGGTGGTGTTAGCTTGTTGTGATTTTCGTTTCGTGTTCATTTATGCTTTGCGTTAACCTGGGAACTGTCGCTTATATTTCCTGATTTTTACGTATCAAATCAAACAGAGACTTCGGTAAATCAAACCGTTTACTGTTTACCTGCGCAAATTAAGCAACATCTGATGTATTAAGAAAGAACTAAAATGCAATTCATTCAGGCTATCGGTAATTCGGTATCATCTTTTGCGTAATGGTAGAATAATGCAATATGTTTTGTTGAGATGCTCGGCATTTTCTCGAGTTTATTCAGTTTAAATAGAGTTTAATATCGCTGACGGAAATATGTAGGTATATACTTGTATATGATTCATTTTGAAAAATAAATTGTGTTCTTTATTTGTTATAGTGCATGTTTCTTGTGTTTAATTGTTTACAATTTCTATTTACTTACCATATTTGAGTGTTAATGTTAGAATTATAAGCAAGATACAGAGATTTGCTCGCAATTCTATGTTTGTACACAGATCTGAGGCCATTCATTTTTTTCCATTTTAAATGCAGAATATGAAATACCAAGTTAAAAATCTTAAGCTGAATGTAATAAACTCATGTGAACAAAATATGACTCAAACCTAGCAAAATTTTGAGCTCATCTAGCTTATCATTCTACGATTGACGCTGAAATTTTGGTTGATCATTAGAAATTTTATATGAATTAAAGTATGTTAAGGTGGAAGGCTACATCGTCACAATATGTCTGACATCCGTTTGAAACGCCATATTGTTCCGGATTGATAGCATTATGTCGTGGTACAAAATAGCTATACACCGTTCAATTGAACTCTTCTAATGAGGGAGATGAGATAAGAATGAAATCACCAAAACGCTTAGAAAATATGTCGATTCCCTTCGTGATTAAAGCTTTCAACTAACATTGATTATCAGCTGTTATGTAGAGAAAACATGAAATCGAAATAGTATACTGTTTCCCTGCTAATGGCAATACATATTTGTCATGTCATCTGCAACAGAACATCATAAATATGTGACGGATTATCGATAAAGGTGAGCAGATAATTTTCACTTGAACCCTATATGCATGATTAATATAAAACTAAAGCTCCGTTGTGCCATCTCTTGTATTAATTGATTCCAACTTTCCAAATTTAAAACATTTGCAGTATAAGACTTGTATTGAAATTTTGAAACTTAACTAATGTATTTTAATTTAAATAGATATAGCTAGGTAGGCTAGCAATAGCATTGGAAGCCGGATTTGCAAGCCAAATGAGGGAACGACAAAATCTTGAAAAAGAGCATGTTTTTAATTACCACACATACATGTGTATCACTATGGACATCTAATGTATGTATGAATATGCATATGGTTGTTTATAATTTGTATTGTATATAAAAAAGTAAAAGGCAATGTAACTACTAACATTTTGTTTTAAAGTGTTAAATTATATAAATATAATGCATTCATCAAAAATATATAATTTTTCAGATTCAAACATTATCATAAGCACTACTAACCTTATTCCTACATTTTAGCATATATTAAATTAGAAAATTGGTCCCAAGATATTTGTGACCAAGTAAAATCAAGAAAGACAACTCTTAAACACGATCTTTCAAACCAAGATTTTTGAAATAATTCAGTATTTCTTTTAATTTTTCAATTTCATTCAATTTCTTTTTTTCATCTCATTAACCAACGAATATTGTTTCTATTTTCAGATTTTTGTGGGATTTCATCCAGCAGTTTGCCTTAAAAGAATTTTTAAATATTTTAGTTTCATATTTATGTGGATTCCAATAAAAATCATACAAACTTCATTCATGATTATTTTGTTTTTCATTTTCAATCTTTATAACATTTCACTTTCATTAGAGTTTTAAAACAGAAATGTTTAAAAATTTGACATGTAAGGGGTTATCTGGAAGCAGACTGATATTTTAAAAATTCTCTTAAAAATAGAGTATTGTACTTTGAGGTCTATTATTGTTGAATACTTTGCCTATTATTAATAACAAATGCATGCACAAAAATCTCCTACATTTATTTGGTGTAGACATCCCCCTTAAATACTTGTACACAAAAAAATTTAAGAATGATATGCTGTATATAACTATTCTCTGGGGCCCCCTCTTTATACAATGAATAATGTGAAATGTGAGTAAATAAAAACGACATCGTTAAAACAGTTCCCATAGTTCTGACACATTTCTGTTGCGGGGATTAAAGAATTATCGCTATTCCTAAGAAAATATTACAGCGGAAAATTATCCTGGTTTGTAGCCATTTGTTATTTTTGAATAAAAATGAAAATAATGGGTGGGCCATAGTAAACTAGAGTGATGTGGCTGTCAATACGGTAACATTGAATTTTATAGCTCTTTAACATGTCACTTGACAAAATTTTTCATATCAGAGTATTCACCAATCAAGTGTGAGTAAAGTTATAAAAGTCACGAGTTTACGCGAGGTAAACAACAATCATTTAATTATAATGGAGAAGACAAATTAAATTTGTTGAATATTTTTAATTTGAGAAATTGAGCGCATTGAGGTGCAATTTTCTTCTTCACATATATACATGTACATGTAGGATTTTTTTTGATAAAATACAATAACTATAATATTTTAAAAAAATACAATAACTAGTAAGTAGTTGAAGAAGAAAATGTACCTTTATGCTCTCATATATTTTGATCGCTTTATTAAGTGGGGGAGGGGAGCAGAACGAAAAAACAAGGGAATAAGCAGTTATATAAAAGTGTACCCCTATCAAATATTTAGTTCTATATCTTGCGTAAGATTTTCTTATTCTGTGTAAAAACAGTATTTCATGAAGGTACAATGTCAAAGATTACGCGTATGCAAAAATAAGTGTAAAATTCGAATACTTTACAATATTTTTTTTTGTTATTCTACCGAGGGCCATATGGCACAATATCTTTTGAACGCCCATTGTTGCTCAGGTGAGCGATGTGGCCCCATGGGCCTCTTGTTCTATTTGTATCAATAAGACTACACTTAGGATAACATTATATAAATAGTGTCTGTTTGGGAGGGTAACAGTTGAAATTGACACCCCGAGGAAACCAATGTCAACCGACGCGAAGCGGAGGTTGACAATGGTTTTCGAGGGGTGTCAATTTCAATTATTATACTTTCATGTTAAATACTGAATACTGATTGGTTTAGACGCAGTTGATAATCCGTTCTATTACCCTCAGCGTTAGCAACACACTTAGCAACGGGTAACATAACGAATTGTTACTTGCGCGTAAATTATGCGCGTACCGTTCGCCGTGGAATTCGAGCCATTTCTATATAAAAGCAGTAAAAAAATCTCTAAAATTAAGACATTCAGTATAATAAAATAAATAGTGCTTGTATGGGAGGATAACAGTTGAAATTGACACCCCTCGAAAACCATTGTCAACCTCCGGTTCGCGTCGGTTGACAATGGTTTCCTCGGGGTGTCAATTTCAACTGTTATCCTCCCAAACAGGCACTATTTATATATTGTTATCCTCCCAAACAGGCATTATTTATTAATATTATACTGAATGTCTTAATTTTAGAGATTTTTTTACTGCTTTTATATAGAAACGGCTCATAGCGTTTGATGAATACCATTATATTACATAAACCATATAAATTTCCATATCCATTTGAGCTAAAATAAATCAAAATATAAGGAAATAGATAATAAACAAAATAAATTCATGGAAAAACCTGGATGGAACCCAAATAAATTTAAAAATAGAAAGGATAGCCGTATGGTCATAAAATATAAAATTGAACATTAAAAATTACAAAAAATATTGAAAAAATTTATCCTACTTCAAGTTGTTAAAATCAAAATATAAGAAATGGGATGCAGTATGACCTTGTAAAATCATACAAAATGAATACAATGTAATTCATGTCTCATAAAAAAATGATAAAAATGATGAAGAAAAATGTACGTTGTTTTTGTGACTTTTGGATTCTGTGATTGTGAAAATTACTGGTAAGTATGCAGCAGGACTTGTTTCTTCACACAATCTCGAGTTAGTCGTAGCATAACATGTTTATTTGCGTCGACAATACATGATGACATACGTTGTGGTTATTCTAAAGATGTAACCTACTTAAATCAATGTTTTCATTTACTTTCACAAACTGGTGACATAAACTTAAATCTCTACTCGCCTCTAGTTCAAATTCAATTTAACATTTGTAATGCAGAGATAAATATTGTTTAATGAGACCCGATGCATGTTTATCAGATTTGAAACTTCTTTATACAATATAACATTTGTGTAATCTAGGAACTATGAACATGATGTCAAGCTGCTACCAGGCTGAAGCTAGCAGCCACTAACAGCAGCCACTAAGTCCGTAGAAGCTAGCATCCAATAAGGAAATTCATCAAAGTACTGAGAGTACTCGAACAGAAAATTATATTTTTACTTAATTAACGACATATTTTAATTAATATCAAAAATGATTAATGCTCAATAATTGACGACTTCCGAAGCATTAAAGCTCGCCTGGATAAGAGTTATAAATGCGTCTTTGTTGAAAAGAAATGAATTACGTCTATACGGGTTTTAATTTAAGTTATGAAAATAATGTTATCCTAAGTGTAGTCTTATTGATACAAATTAAAAAACTATATGCATCATATAAAGTGATATGTAATCGTATTATGATATAACAGATATGATAAATTAAAGTAAATTAAAAGGCATAAAACGATACAAATACAATAAAAACCCCAAGCCAATCCAGTGTGGCAGGATAATTTGTTTACATCGAAGCTGAACATGTGCGTGTTTAAAAAATTATCCTCTGGCCTTTTCACTCCCCCATAAACAACATCAATCGAAAATTAAAAAGGCATCGTATTATTACGAAAATGAGACAATAGAACATCCAGCATTGTGATTTTCTTCTCATTAAAAATTGTCGTATGTCGCAGTCAAAAACAGCGAAAATCATCAGGTGAAATTGGGATTATTTTGTCTCAGCCATGTTTTGACGTGAACCTTCGAAGAATACAACAATGACAATGAAAAGAGACGGTTAAGCTCACTCGAACTTTGTCATATTTTAGCATTTCACAATGACATAGGCGTGAAAGGCGGGGCAATATCTCTTTTATCTTTGAAGTGTGCATCAAACGCATACAAGGGCAATGTAGGGGACCAATGGGGCTATTATTTCCCGGTCTCAAATTTGGGCTGTAGGGGTACCACCAAGTGGCTCCCAGGGGTTCTGGCTCATTTCAGGTTTTTATATCTCACTTGAGATTGACCACAGGAACTTGGAAACACTCAAAACATGGCTGAGACAAAATAATCCCAATTTCACCTGATGATTTTCGCTGTTTTTGACTGCGACATATGATATTTTTTTATAGGAAGAAAATCACAATGCTGGATGTACTATTGTCTCATATTCGTAATAATACGATGTCTTTTTAATTTTCGATTGATGTTGTTTCCGGGGAGTGAAAAGGCCCGAGAATAAATTTTTAAACACGCACATATTCAACTTCGATGTAAGCAAATTATCTTGCCACACTGGATTGGCTTGGTGTTTTATTGTATTTGTATCGTATTATGCGGCCTTTTAATTTACTTTAATTTATCATGGCTTTTGTATCATGATACGTTTGCATATCACTTTATACGATGCATATAGTTTTTCTATTTGTATCAATAAGACTACACTTAGGATAACATTATTTTCATAACTAAAAACCCGTATAGACGTATTTCATTTCTATCCAACAAAGACGCATTTATAACTCTTATTCAGGCGAGCTTTACTGCTTCGGAAGTCGTCAATGCTCGTACAAATTGCTGAGCATTAATCATTTTGATATTAATTAAAATATATCAATAATTAATTAAAATATAATTTTCTGTTCGAGTACTCTCAGTACTTTGATGAATTTCCTTATTGGCTGCTAGCTTCTACGGGCTTAGCGGCTGCTGGTAGTGGCTGCTAGCTTCAGCCTGGTCAAGCTGCTCAACAGAATTAATTTAATTTGTAGATGGCTGATCTATGAGGCTATGTAAAACACAAGTATATACATAAATCAAATATTGTTCCAAGTCTCTAATTTGAATGCCATATTTTTTAGGAGCGAATGTACTACAGGTTCTAACTTTAGCACATGAGTACCAGTCCCCTCTAGTGGCAGACTGTGAAAACTTCATGATCAGAATGTGTACACCAAAGTCTGGAGTGAGAGTTAGTACACTGCTGGACTACATCTTGGCAGGGGAGAAGTACAGTTTGACGAGGTTTCTAGAGGCTGCTGTGGAATTTTGTGCTAAAATTGATTTTGACTTCCTAACTGGAAAACAATTTCTAAAACAATTCAAATCCTTCAAAATGACAGAAGATCTACGTATTTATTCGAAATTTTCCAACATAGAAATGAAAACTCGGTATGCGATAGCAATGAAAAGAGTACAACATTTGGAAATGAATAGGAGAAAATTAGAAAACTCACAAACAGTAGAAGATGATAACAAAATACCATTATTATAAAGACAAAACATTTCTCTTTGACAAATGTAAGCGACAACTTCATAATTGTTTTATCTTGATAGATATCACTATTTTCAAATTGCTTAAAATTTATGGGTAAGGGGTGCAAAAGTCATAGATTTCCAAAACTTTCTACAATATGTTAATCAAAGTTCCTTGCCACATTTAAACTCGGTTCGCTCCTTGTTCTGTGAAGTTGCACAAATATATGCACTGTTTTATATTATTTAAAAGGCATTATAGTTTTCATATTGAGAGAAATAAGTTTTAAAAAATATAGTTGAATAAAGTTCCTCCCGTAAATGCTAAAAAATATCACAGTAGAAAAATCACTGTTTAATTATCTCCGTTTCAGCTTAAATTAGTTTTCAAACCCTTCATTTCTTTCATTTGTCACCAACGAATATATTTTTCGACAGAACGATCTTTGTACATTGAAAACAAACCATCATGATTGGTGGATGTATTCTAACTGTAACAATAATGCCCGGGGATGCTGCATATATTTTGCAATAGTTATCTCCTCTACAGCCAGCGACTTCACCATTGAAGCACTCGTCTCAAACAACTATTGACACCAACAAGTTGGTCATCAGTTCACGCACAATGCAGACAATTTTCTCTGTTGACCACCAGGAATTATAATTGTCATATGTTCGAACACGCTTTCTTTTTAAGAGAGAGAGAGAGAGAGAGAGAGAGAGAGAGAGAGAGAGAGAGCCTTTAAACTGTTCTTTTTGGTTATTTACTCAATCTTTTACTGTACTCATATAAATAAATGTTTTGTCAGTACTTCTGACAGTGAAATCTGAAAAGTGTTATTTATTCAACTCCTTTATTGGTTTTTTGCATAAAAAATCTGTCTGCTTCCCCTTGTATTAGTTTCTAACTGATATATATCTACACTTCAAAAGTGACCCTTGCTATAGTCATGCTTGGAAACTCTGTATAAGCGTGATAGTGTATTTCATAAATTCATTTATATTTCAATTATATTTATTTTTGTGAGTCAGATTATCAAACCGGTTGTCATTTCACTGCTCAAAATTGGGATCAATTACATAGGTTGTTTTATTTTACTTTCATGTTAGATACTGAAATCTGATTGGTTTACACGCAGTTATTATCCCTCAGCGTTAGCAACACACTTGGCAACGGTTAACATTATATAAACAGTAAGCCTCCCAAACAGGTACCGTCTTTTTTTTTATTATACTGGATGTCTTATTATTAAATAAAATTTTACTTCTTTTATATAGAAATGAAGTGAATTCTACGGCGAACTGTACGCGCATAATATACGCGCATGTAACAATTCGTTTTATTATACTTTCATGTTAAATACTGAAATCTGATTGGTTTAAACGCAGTTAATAATCCGTTCTATTACCCTCAGCGTTAGCAACACACTTAGCAACGGGTAACACAACAAATTGTTACATGCGCGTAAACTATGCGCGTACGGTTCTCCGTAGAATTCACGTTATTTCTATATAAAAGCAGTAAAACATTCTCTAAAACTAAGACATTCAGTATAATAAAATTAATAGTGCCTGTTTGGTAGGATAACAGTTGAAATTGACACCCCTCGAAAACCATCGTCAACATCCGCTTCGCGTCGGTTGACAATTGTTTCCTCGGGATGTCAATTTCAACTGTTACCCTTCCAAACAGGCACTATTCATATATTGTTACATGAGTGTAAATTATGCGTGTACTGTTCGCCGTAGAATCAAGTCATTCCTATAGAGAAGCAGACCAGGCTGAAGCTAGCAGCCACTAACAGCAGCCACTAATCCCGTAGAAGCTAGCAGCCAATAAGGAAATTCATCAAAGTACTGAGAGTACTCGAACAGAAAATTATATTTTAATTAATTATCGACATATTTTAATAAAAATCAAAATGATTAATGCTCGATAATTTGTACAAGCATTGACGACTTCCGAAGCAGTAAAGCTCGCCTGGATAAGAGTTATAAATGCGTCTTTGTTGGATAGAAATGAAATACGTCTATACAGGTCATAAGTTATGAAAAAAATGTTATCCTAAGTGTAGTCTTATTGATACAAATAGAAAAACTATATGCATCGTATAAAGTGATATGCAAACGTATTATGATATAAAAGACATGATAAATTACAGTAAATTAAAAGGCATAAAACGATATTAAAAAAATACAATAAAAAACCTACAGCAATCCAGTGTGGCAAGATAATTTGTTTACATCGAAGCTGAACATGTGCATGTTTAAAAATTTATCCTAAGGCCGTTTCACTCCCCCAGACACGGCATCAATCGAAAATTAAAAAGACATCGTATTATTACGAATATGAGACAATAGAACACCAAGGGCAGTGTAGGGGACCTATGGTGCTATTATTTCCCGGTCTTAAATTTGGGCTGTAGGGTCAATCTCAAGTGAGATAAAACCCCTGAAATGAGCCAGAACTCCTGGGAGCAACTTGGTGGTACCCCTTCAGCCCAAATTTAAGACCGGGAAATAATAGCACCATAGGTCCCCTACACTGCCCTTGGTGTTCTATTGTCTCATATTCGTAATAATACGATTTCTTTTTAATTTTCGATTGATGTTTTCTCTCACTTGAGATTGACCACAAAAACTTGAAAACACTAGGATTAGGTAGAGAACCTCAGGAGATATTCATACTAAGCGTTGGAGGGCACATATGACCCCTACAAGGGTTCAGTTAGTTTACTATATAAACTACTATGACCTGCGTAGACAGGTTATGGTTTTTGTTTTTTTTTTTTTTTTGTTTTGTTTTTTTTTTTGTTTTTTTTTGCTGCATTGATTGCTATCTTCATATCCCGCATAAAACACCCTAAAAAGCTTTTTACTATTTATGTCTACACCTTTCTTTTAACAAATTGATTAATTGATCGTAAAAAGCAAGAAAATATAATTAAAGATTTTGTTAATGTACATCAGTACGTTAGATAAAAGAAATATCAAAATATTCTTCAATAAGAATTTGAGTCTGACATCTGCATGAGAAAGGGACGGGTATATTTCTCCTATAGAGTATCAATTTCCGTGGAAAATAGGGGAATTATACTTGTTGGATGTAAATATAAGTATTTGTAGTTGCTTAAAATTTAATAATTCAAATATTTACGATTTTGTATCTATTTGAATTATCTAATTTTAACGTTAACTAATTTTATTAAAATGTTGTTGTAAACTACTGATCATTTATATGCAATGCATTTGTATCGTCCATTTAGAATGTTTTGTGGGATCCAGAGTGAGATCAATAACATATATTGATTTGATTTAAGAAATGAAGATAACAATTTTTCCATTGATCGACGTATCAAAGAAAAATTTGACCGGAAAAGTTTTTCATGAATGCACTACGCATTATCATTTAATAAAACAATTTTAAATCATAGAATGTGAAGTGTCATTTATCAAAAATGTAAATAATTTAAATGAAGCGGTGCATATGAATACAAAACAACAGCAGCAACAATATTCAAAATGGATGCGCCTTCAGATGATGCAAAGCTATTAAGCTGAATTTAATGGATTAAACACAAATAGTGAGTTAAAATCTGAACCGGCTGAATTAAAAACGAAAAGAAAATACATGCTATATCTTGTGATGTTATTCAATTTGCAGAAATATTAGTTAAAACTGGTTTTCATGTGAGATCGCTGGAATATGCAGCTGGGCATAACCATGCAAGGAGAGGCGATCGTGGACGAAAAGTTGATATTCCGACAAAGAATAGTATGTATAAGCGACTTTTGTAAACGTTGTGGTACCTAGATAGCCAGTGATGTACTTAAATGGATGTCTGCCGCTTGGAATGCGCCGAAGGAGTTGATGCACTACTCATAGCTTTGCTTTATTCTGAAAACCGATAGTGTACGTGTGCAAATTTAACACTCATCGTTACCAAATTTCAACAGCAGTCTGACCGTGAAAGTGCTTAGGCCTATATTTTCGTTATAATTATTCCTGGAAAAGGAACAGCCAGCCCCGCAGTAAATGTTGATTGATCTCAAGCAGACGAAATCGTGAGAAGACGATTTTAAAAATTTCTATTTAGTGAATTAAAAAATGTGTATTGTTTATATTTGAAGTTTAACCTTTATTTCTTATATTTATAAAGTTGTATTTTGTTTGCTGACAATTAAACAGACACAGCTTCACACTTTGTTGACAGTGTTTATTTTGGAGATCCCCGTTCTATAAATAGTGTTAAATAAGAACAGACGAGACAAGTATTCCTAAAAGGAATTATCGGCATGAAATATCATTGGTCAGGTCTGTTTATATAATATACGCAACATGCAGTGAACTATATATAGCACCGTTTTATTGATTTCCGAAATGGCAAGGAATGAATGAGCTTTACTTTTAGTAGGCGAATTATTCTTCCGACTAATATTCCTACGCATATGTGAAAAAAACGTGATTTGAATCAATATGTATGTAACTCTATAAATGTTTTATTTTCAGGGTAAACGGATAATATTACAGTTTAAGTAATCTACGGCTAATTAAACATTTAAATAAGGTTGTCATTGCATAGTAAATAAAATAGTGCAAGGCGCAATGCGTACGCAAATAGTTAAATTTGTCGGATGCCTCGTATGGACACAAATGTGATCGGCTAAGGCCGATCACAAAAAGTAGAGCCACCTGTAATGAAGAATAATGACCCCCGTAGAATAATGACCTGGGGTCATTTTTTGTACGTAAAATAATGACCCCCCTAGCTGTAGAATAATTGGATTTTTCTGAAGAAAAAAGACCCCGGGGTCATTTTTCTGCATGTAAGACATGAAGAGAAATGACCCCCCGTAGAAAAATGACCCCTGTCGTAAACAAGACTAAATATGTTTTACTACGTTTACAACCCCAACTTTTTTGTGCAAAGTTAGACCTAACCTTTAGACACATAGCATCATAGGAGGTTTAGCCCCCCCCCCCCCCCCCCCCACAACTTTTTCTCGCAGCAAAGATAATAGTTCCTAAATTTACCTTGAAAAGATTGAAATATTGAAAAGTTGGAGTCTTACATGTAGCCCCCCCCTCCCCCCTCCGATTAGGAATTTTATGATTTGGGGGTGGGGGTGGGGGTATTTTTGGTAGGTAAGAATTTTTTTTGGAACTATAGGTATAACAACCCCCCCCCCCCCCAGGGATTAAGATTTCAATGAATTTGGGAATAGTTATTTTTTTGTTTTGCTTGTCAGATTTCTGAGGATAAGTCTAGCCCCCCCCCCCCCCCCCACACACACACACCTTTAATTTGCTTCCGACGCCACTGCTTTTATATAAGAAATCACTGTATATAGTTCTTCATATCAAAGACAAACATTCACACAAAATGATTCGTCGACATAAAGCAGAAAAATTCTAGCGTAGAAATCATCGGTACTTGTTACTCTAACATGAATAATACTTAACAACTTAATTATATTTCGTTGCGACTACACGAGTGCGATCAGAAATACTTGCAGATGTTGCATAACTCTTTCCGTAATTGAAAAGAAGAAAAATACCTTTAAATACACTATATATAATAAACCTTTTTTCTTAGAGGAGATCGTGAGGTAATTAACGAACAATTATCAGGAAAGTGGTTTATATACTTATCGAAAGTTTTGAGCTTCGCATGAGCTCTTCGCATACGTTGCACGAACCCTCGCTTACGTTGCACGAGCTATCGCATTCGTTGCATACGTTTTACTGGTCGCATCAAGTCTCCTCTGAATAGTGGACATGCACACTATTCAGACGCGACCAACGGCGATCAAAACCATTGCAGTGCAACGCACGAACATTAGTACGAGCGTTTTACAACGTTTTGTGTACTCGCAAGAGTGATACACGATTTATAAAGATCGTAAGATAAATCGCTGATGTTTATGCGTCTGTTTTGCGACCGTGAGACTGTTGCTCAACGTATCTCATGTAATCTTGCAACGTTTTACTATCATTGCACGACTTATCAGCCTCAATATGCCATGCTTTGCTACTAGTATATATACCTTGCATATAAGTATCTCTGTTTCAGAACAAAATTTACAATATACATTTATTGCATGATGGTGGGGGAAATACATGTATGAAGATTTATTACCTCAAGAAAAATCATATTTTCCCGAGGGCTTCGCCCGAGAGAAATTTGTTTTTTCTGGGGAATAAATATTTGAGCATATTCCCTGAACATTAATGCAATAAACGTTTTATTATACCAAGCAACATATAATTACACAAAATATGTTGATTTCTAATAATGTTTTACTTTTCACAGTTGCAACATTAACGTCGTGATTGTTTGATTTCCCATGTAACTGTCTCACTTTTCTTTCATAAATCATAGATAGTTAAGTTGGTTCTGAGATATAAAGAGAATTATAATGATTAAATATTGTTGATTTAATCATATTTGTCTACATCGTATGCTCATATCGGCCTTTTCATTCCCATGACATCGCCCTGTCACGTGACTTTCTAAACCAATCAGATATAATAGAATAATCATATTGAGGTATACTATTAAATGCTGCTGCATATCTGTATCTTCTTGGGCGGCATCTTTTTTCGCTTTCAACTATGTCTACTGAATATGGGCGGTGAATATACCCCCTCTGACTCGCACGATCATTCGTACCATGGAACGCATAATCGCACGTCCAATCACATTGGCGTACGTTCAATCGTCCTTTCACCTAGTCTCTCGCGCGTTCCTATCGTATTATATTTCAACAGTTGCTTTCATTGTACAATAGTCGCGTACAGACGCAAGATGTATCGCAAGATTCAACGCGTTTTCATCGCACAACGTTCGCTGAGATCGTGCGAAATTTGTACGAATAAATTTTTCATATACGATTATTTCGGCAACAATTAACGATTCATATCTAATTTGTTTGGTCGCACGAATATTTGGTCGCTACTGCTCGTGCGCCTATTGTGAAAGGGGCTTTATATGCAGCCGACACTGTCACCCCTGCGAATGTGTTCGGAATGTTTTCTTTATCGTTGCTAAGCATGTAATAAATCCAGAGGTGCTCGAATGAAAGTTCACGAGACATCACCGAGATTTGTTCAGTTCCTGTGAAATTTCGAGCGGAAGTATAAGTGTTCGGATAATATTCTCAAAATACGTAAGTACTGGTCGTTTTTCATATCGTATCCCACTTTGGTTTATGTTAAAACATGAAATTCTTTTGATAAGTTTGTCTTATTTCATCATTCAGCGGTTTTTTTATATTAAACGATAATATTCAGAACAAAGTTATCGTTCGTGTTCAACCACGTGTTGAGTGGTTGAAAATATAAACATTGCGTGGCTTAATAAAATCATATCCATGTTTGATGCTTGTGGTGTGCAATACCATGTTTTAAAAAAAATAATGGATGTTTGTTTTGAATAAAAACTTAGTATATCGAGTCATTTTCAAGGAACATTCTGCATGAAATTATATAGTCTGTTTCACTATTGATGCTATTACTAGGTCAGGCGCGGATCGAAAACTAATCCCCAGGGGGATCTCTACTTAGCATGTTAATTGTTGCAACAGGTGACAAAAACTATTTTTTGTGTTGTCACATTTATTTCTAGAACACATTCTAATCACCAATAAATGAAGATAAAGTTTAAAATCAATAAACCTCTAGATTTAATATTTGACTACTATAGTACCTAGATTCTATGAACTAGACTATAAACACGAGGCACGATTTTTACTGCGAAACTGAAAGGGTCAAATAAAACCACGTGGTCCAAAATTTAAATGACAATACCATTCGCAGGGGTGACTGTACTGTTAGCTGAATCTCCCGAGGAATTGCAAAGAGAGATAGATTGCTTTCATACTTATTGCATAAAATGGAACCTGAAAATGAATATCGATAAATCTAAAATAATAATATTTAGCAAAGGTAGGCAGAAAGAAAACGTGCAGATAAAATATAACGATAAATTTATTGAAGTTGTTACTGATTTTAACTACTTGGGAATAGTATTTAGCAGAACAGGATCTTTTAAAATTGCAATACAGAAATTAGCCGAAAAAGCTACAAAAGCATTATATGAAGTGTTAAAAAAGGGGAGATTTCATAATCTATCAGTACAGTGTCAACTAGATTTATTTGACAAAATTGACCAACCTATACTGTTATATGGATGTGAAGTCTGGGGCTTTTCAAATATTGCAATTATAGAAAGAATTCATCTCAAATTTTGTAAACTTCTACTCCATTTAAAACAATCAGCTCCAGATTTCATGATATATGGTGAACTTGGTCGATACCCACTTGAAATTCAAATTAAAACACGCATTATTTTATTGGTCAAGAATACTTACCGGAAAAGATACAAAAATTGCAAAGTTAATATATGATCTAGCAATTTGTATGAATCACGAAATTGGGGGGAAAATCCCTTGGTATGAAAATATCAAACATATTCTAAATAACTGCGGTTTATCTAATATATGGATTAATCAAACTATACATAACTCACAATGGCTAAAGGCAAAAATAAAACTCACGTTGGTAGACCAATTCAAACAAAATTTGCAATCTAAACTACAATCATCCCCAAAAGCTCTAAATTATAGAATTTATAAGGAAGAGTTAAAAATTGAACATTATTTTGATACATTATCAAAAAAAGATGCAATTACTTTTTGTAGATTTCGAACATGTAATCACCATCTACCCATTGAAAGTGGACGTTGGGCAAATATTCCCAGACATGAAAGATTCTGTGCTCATTGCAATAAGTGCGAAATAGGAGATGAATTTCACTACATACTTAGCTGTAACTCGTTGCAGCAAGAACGCAATCAATGCTTATCAAATATAAATATAAATATAAAAAATGCTATTAGTTTTAGATTTATAATGGCAAGTACAAAACACTAGCTGTTCTTTGAGGAAATTATGTGCTTTTATTAGAAATATAAATAAAAAATGCTCCCCAGGTTAGAACCCCCATACTTCACATTTGTATTAACGAGTCAGGGTTGTATATGGTTTTTTTCTCTCTCTGTCTCTCTCGCTTACGCATGCATTGTTAATTATTAAGAAATACCACATATTGTATCATTATAATCTCTGTGTACCATTGTGCAATGGTGTTGAGATTGAAATAAATGAATGAAATGAAACCCTAAACAGAGTTCTTCATATTTCGATTTAAAAAGCATCAACACACCAATATTTCATTTGATTGGTCGACAAAGAATAATTTTTGAAATATGGTTTCACAAAACAGAGACCAATTTTGCCTATATGTGTTATCTATTTATCAATATAAATACCTGCCCAAAATGGTCTGGTCAAGTTTTTAATTTTTTTTTTTTATAAAAAAATATTAAAGAATATTAAAATCGTTATACTTGTACTAGTATATCTTTCAAATCTTTGGACAAAATCTTAAGAATAACAATTAGTCACATAAAACAATGATATTTCACGAAGAAATTGAATTGAAAATGCAGAATATTAGAATTTTGCAAATTATCAAATTTGAAATAATCCCAGTATTTAAAATAATCCCGATTAAAACTATTACAATTATAATTTAACAAAAAAACTAAAGTGTACTCTAAAAAAACATTTTAGGATCAATCGTTGAACAAGCCATTTTACATCTGGACAACCTAGATATGATTTTATTCGAAATATGCTTCATTACAATCGGAATCGGTTTGAATTAAAAAATTTCCTATTTGAAAAATTCAATGGACCTTTGACTAATTTACATCTAGATCAATAAATAAATTTTTTGCATAATAGTATTGTTTCGCAAACCATCAACGTTTAAGGTGGTATGGGACATCTCCATGTTTTGACGTTTTGTTTATCGAAAAAATACAATAAAATGAAGTGAAATTACATAAGTAATGTCTTTTACAAAAGTGTCCCCTAATAACGTAGCGCAGTTAGTTAAATCTGTAAGTCATGAGTTCGAATCGGCTGGTTTTTTTGGTTGTTTTTTTTTTTTTTTTTTTTTTTACATTTTTTACCTCTCCAAATTTCTTCCAAAGCTAAGTTTTGGTTAAATATTGTCTAAAAAGAAAATTATGAACCGGCTGAGTATTCTAATAACAATGTACGACAGATGTCCCATACCACCTTAAATACATCAATTACCGAAAAATGATTGTGTTTTTTTCAATTTTGGAAAAGTTCTACTCCATACACATTTAAATTTAAGGGGGTTACATCAATAATCACTTATTTAAATATGCTTTCTGTATAGTTCTCGTTCTCTCTCTCTCTCTCTCTCTCTCTCTCTCTCTCTCTCTCTCTCTCTCTCTCGTCAAAGTTGGCTGTGTTTTTACCAAAGAAGAAACCTCCCTCTATCATTCTGTTCGGCAATGATGGAAGGATGAAGATCAAACAAACTTCATGATATTGAAGTTTGCGCGCGAGGTCCTCTCTCTCTCTCTCTCTCTCTCTCTCTCTCTCTCTCTCTCTCTCTCTCTCTCTCTCTGCATGTTTGTACTGAATATACATTTAACAGATTAAAATTGATAATTGGTTAGTACTTTAAGAGAGCTCGATTATCTTGGCAATTTTTTGATTCTATCGGTATCCTGTGTAAGAAGAGATCCAAGTGTCAAAAAGGAAAATACTAAAATTTAAACGATAAAAAATGCTGATTTTTTCTTTACTGAATAATAGTTTATAGCTTATGAAATTATGTCTTAAAATTTTTGGTAGATCTGATGGTTAGATTGGTTAACCATCCTTCCTCCTATGTCAAAATATACCTATACAGTAATAGATAGATAGATAGATAGATAGATAGATAGATAGATAGATAGATAGATAGATAGATAGATAGATAGATCATTCGAGTGATGATCCCAAACAGTAGTTAAGTAGTAAGAGAAATTAATAAAGTATAATATATGACAAATATATAATATACTCTTTCATCGCCAATAAACAGAATTTAGTTTTATAATGAAGTAATTTTAATATGTTTTACTTGTAATAATGAGACGCATGTAACCCGTTGTGATGAGAATTATACCTCGGTACAGTATGTCAGTATCTTGTTATAACGAAGGATTTTAATCTCTAAAATATACTCCATCATACACTTAATATATTTGAATATAAATTCAAATCTCGGGTCACTTTCTGTTACAGCAAAAAAAAATTACATTATTGTTGAGACTATTTCACACATAACAAGAAACGATGATACAGGAAAACTTAAATCTATAAGGGGGTCATTATTCTACAGGGGTCACTTCACTTCAGGTAGAGTGTGCTCATTTTTATGAAATGACACTTATTCTTCAGGCAAAGGGGTCATTTTTCTACGTAGAATAATGACCGGGGGGTCATTATTCTACGAAGAAAAATGACCGGGGGGTCATTATTTTACGTAGAAAAATGACCCCCGGTCATTTTTCTACGGGGGTCATTATTCTTCATTACACCGGAATGATTTAAAATTAAAGTTCTTTATTTACAATTTCCAGTGTCTTTGCCTGTGATAACACTACGTATCGATTTTACAGTATTATATAACCCATAACTAATAAGGAATCATTCTTTGAATATTATGAGGTGATAATTTCGGTCGGGGCTTGATCAAATATATCATAAAGCCTTTCGGGCTTTATTGGATTCCTTAGATAAAAACAAAAGTTCTGGCAACTAACTATAGCTTCTCATCCTAAATTTACTTACATTTTTTAAATAATCATGTAAAAGTCATGCACCTGTATTATTATTGCTGATAATGAAATTGATATATGGGATGTATAATTCAAGTAAATAAAAAAACAAACAAACAAAGTGCGCGCCCCGCGCCCTCCCCCTGTTTCTCATAATAGGATATATAGCGGCACACATATAAGATTGCCGTGTTTAGTCATTTACATCTCTCTCTCTCTCTCTCTCTCTCTCGTGTGTGTGTTGCGTTCAAGATCGTAGAAGCTAGCCTTGCCAATACGTCAGAAATATGCAAATTTATGTGATTTTAAAATTCATAATTACCTACATACGATGAACAAATTAACTGAAGATGATGATTTTCATGTTTGTTACAAAGTGGAAACAATAAGGTACTGTACATGTACATCCCAGTGTGTATGTAGCTATCTGTGTCTTTAATCTGATTGAAATCAGATCATCGATCCGCTCCTTTTTTCTAGACTCGTGTAGCGACAATAGAACAAAAGAGGCGGATTTTAATCAGATGACATTAAAAATATAGGTTACGAATATCTATAAGTAGCGGCAAAGACAGCTTTGTAGCAACCTCTAATGACACGCTGTCCACTATTGATATAATGTTGCATTAGTGGTCAGGATGTTGACCACACTAATGATATACTTTTATCATTAACTAACAACCTAACCGTCCGCTAATGATATAATTTCAGATTTATATCATTAGCGGTCAAAAATCGTAACCTCTAATGATAAGGCAAAAAAATGTGAAATAAATACTACCTTGACCACTAATGATATACATTTGCACACATTTTCAATTGCATTAGTGGATGGATATGCATTCTTTAATGATATGATATAATATAATATACCTGCGCTTTATACTTACAAAGACAAATTATCAAGGAAAAAAGACGACATTTACATTTGCAAACATAAGTGTCGTCATATATAGATGGACAGATCATGGACAATGGTGACTAATGTTGAGTCTAATATGTAAGACAACCTCTGTATAATGTTGGATAAAGATTTGATTTTGATACGATAATACGTAAGAATTTGTTAAAATAGGGGGGAGCAGTTATTTGATCATATATATAGTCCTTTATTGTAATATACACCATTCTGACATTGCCCCTGACATTTTGCCGTTTTACGTAAAATGAAATAGTCGCATACAGACAAAATACATACAATTTATGACTTCGTTTGTTTACTTCAAAATCCAAATTGATCATCATTAAACAAAAATGAATTGTACTAGTTGGTTGAAAATTGACCCGGGATAAAATCATATCATTAGTGGTCAACATCCTGACCACTAATGCAACATTATATCATTAGTGGACGGTGCATCATTAGAGGTTGCTACATACCACGTTTTCAGTCTAATGAAAAATTAAATGATTGAAGTCGGAAAAATCAACCTCAAAATCAACAAATGTCAAATCACCCAAGTCGGCAAATATAGCGGACAGCATGAAAGAGTTATAGTTTTGAAACTGAAACTTTTAAGTACATACATGTACAGTTAGACCGTGAAGAGCAAGTTACACTTCTGTTCAAAGACAGTTCAAAACTCTGAAGTCGGAGTCAATTTCAACAAAGCCAATTTTCAACGTGCCGATATCATAAGAGGTTTGAAATATATTTTTCAAGCTGTTGAAAAATGACCACGGTATAAATTTCACGACTTTTTGTCTCAATTTCGATGCTTTACAATAATTTTTTGATATTGTAAAATTGCTTTTCTTCGAATCTTTTAATCAACTAAAAATAACTAGCCAACTCCTTTTTGTGTACCGATGACCATTTGGATTTTGAAGTAAAAAGACGAAGACAAAAATTGTATATTTTTGTCTGTATGCAACTTTTTCACCTCAAGTAAAACCCAAAAGTCAGGGGCAATGTCAGAATGGTGCATATTACAAAAGGACTATATGTAAGATCAAATAACTGAATGATAAAGATATATATAAATCACAGAGAAATTCACTTTTGTTGGAGCTCCACCATCCACCCCGACCGAGGCTTGAACTCACGACCTCTGGAACCCATTCTCCTAGCAGTGAGTTCGGGGCGGATGGTGGAGCTCCAACAAAAGTGAATTTCTCTGTGCTTTATATATATCTTTATCATTCACTATGGGCAGGTATATGTCAATTTGAGAGTTATTGCAATGTTTGTGCTTGTTATATATGTTTGTATCTATGCAATGTGTATCGTTCCGATCCTCTCAGATTGTCGTTTAACTGTATTCCACCTGTATCTCAAGCGACTGTGTAGTGCGCGGCCAGCGCGCTAGGTTCCGTTCGTTATCGAAAGCAAGATTTTTGTCTTGCCTAGATAGCCGAGTGGGGAGCGCGGTGGCCGCTCACTGCTAGGAGAATGGGTTCCAGAGGTCGTGAGTTCAAGCCTCGGTCGGGGCGGATGGTGGAGCTCCAACAAAAGTGAATTTCTCTGTGCTTTATATATATCTTTATCATTCACTATGGGCAGGTATATGTCAATTTGAGAGTTATTGCAATGTTTGTGCTTGTTATAGTTATATATATATATATATATATATATATAAAACATTATATCATATTATATCATTAAAGATTAATTGCAAATCAATCCACTATTGCAATTGAAAATGTTTGCAAATGTATATCATTAGTGGTCAAGTTAGTACTAATATTTCACCATTTTTTGACATATCATTAGAGGTTATGATTTTTGACCGCTAATGATGTAAATCTGAAATTCTATCATTAGCGGACGGTAAGGCTGTTCATTAATGATAAAATTAAATTCATTATATCATTAGTGTGGTCAACATCCTAACCACTAATGCAACATTATATCATTAGTGGACGGTGTATCATTAGAGGTTGCTACACAGCTTACCGTTCAACAGCGTAGCGCTCTGCTCTGTGTATCGAGCTAGGACTTTGTAGCAGCTACATGAACGATTGAGTTCTTGACGTACACGCACGTATCCAGCTTGTCACTGTGGTTAATTAGCTAGGGAATTGATCGAGACATCGGCCATGCTGTCCAGTTACATACAACATAAGAATAAAACGGCCCATTTCTGACATTGTCTTTGGTTCTATGGGATGTTATAATTTTCTTTGGGATCAAAAGAATAGTGCATCGATTTCAAGAAATAAAAAAAAGCATTGAAAACTAACTTCTTATATTTCTTACCAGAATCTCCATAAGACATCTATTAAGAGCCGTTTTCAACTGAAATAAATTTATTTCTGGCAGCTCACAAAGGAATGTTGACGTAAGCAAACATTCAAACATATACCGGACGGTACAGTTTTTTATTAATATGTTTTTGTTTTGGAAAATCGGAACTATTCTATCACTTTTATTGATTTTATTAATTGAAAAAGATAGATTGACGATGAAAACAAAATATAATAGTTCTAGATTTCTACAAATTAGATTGTTCATCGATCAATCCATGATCTATACTCTATGAATCCCAAGTTATTTATTACAGGGATTTTATTTTTTATTTCGCCTTGAACGTTTATGGTTAAATTTATCATTTTCCATAGTTGTGGTATAACTTACATGTATCTTTGCAAATTTTCCTTCAGTCATTTTCTTTGTCCCAATGGCATATAATTTGTTTTATATAAAAAAATATTTGAATCTCTAGTTACACGTTTTTAAGCAATTCAGTCCAGTTCAGCTTACCCTTAGGATAAAACAGAAATTTTGACATTTAAATCACATTTGCAGACAAGGCAAGAAGTTAAAAAAAATGTAAATAATATGTTTTACGGAGCTACCGTTCTGGCGAGCGCAGCAAGAATTACACATACTTTGCATCATTGTCAACTTGTAGTTTTACTTAGGTATCAACGAACGTCAAAAAATTTTTGAGAGAGTATTGCTCTACAATTAGTATGCCTAAGGTACTAATTATAATGGTTATGTTACATACAGCGCAACCCACTACAGAGAGAGAGAGAGAGAGAGAGAGAGAGAGAGAGAGAGAGAGAGAGAGAGAGAGAGAGAGAGAGAGTGTGTGACTGGTACCTGTTTGTAGGTGTGTAATTTCCCACTTTTAAATTTAATGGTCTGTGTATATGTAATATATACATAATTTTTTAACTGTTAATTTTTCATTTTATTCCTTTTTATTTAGTTCAAAATGTCATATTGTTTATTTCCTCCCTACTCATATACTTACCTGCCTACTGTACAATTGCATGCACAATTAGCTTAAAAATGGATCGATATGACAGTAAAGTATGGCTCTTGCTAGTATATATATAATAATTATAAAATCTCTATATTAAAAAAATAAAATAAAAACAAATCATATGTCAATGTGGCAGTATCGCAGTCTATACTGAAATAGCCAGTACTCATTACAGATGTTTGATCCACCTCTAAATTTATCGCGGGAAATATAGCGCGGGTGCACTGTGACGTCATCCATAACTTTGTTCGTCTTTGGGTGCTTTCCATTTAACCGGCATCGCCGGATTTGCCGGTGTTGCCTTCGTCGCCGATTGCTGGAACGCGCGTCGCCGGCGAGCGATTGTGGCAACGCAATATAACGTTGCCGAATAGGAAACAATATGACGTCGAGGTTATCATATTCTACAAAACCAGAATTTCCAAAACTACAATTTGTCTCACTACATTGAAATACATTAAAACTGCAAATAGCCAAAATTTTTGGATCAAATTTTAAGATAGGTATCAGTTTTAAGCTGCAATCGTCATCGTTTGATCACTGTGACGTTGCCAACCGTTCCATTAACGTCCCCGTTTTCTGATAACGTCGCCGGCGAGGCAACGTTAATGGAAAGCGCCCTTTGTTTACGTTTCTCGACTCAATACGAAAGTTTGTTTTTCCTTCAACTGAAATGTCACATTTTCATTGGTTTAAACATAGCACGTGATTGCCTCATATATCTCTATATTTGTTCTGTGAGAAATAATATTAGGCAATATTGCCGTCATTGGTCGACGCTTCGCTTACTCATTTCGACATTTCATAGTATTTTATACATAAACTGCATGCCGTAAGTTCTTAAAGTATTTGGAGTAGTTGCCCTTTAAAATTCTTTAAA
This sequence comes from Magallana gigas, assembly GCF_902806645.1. NCBI lineage: Eukaryota > Metazoa > Mollusca > Bivalvia > Ostreida > Ostreidae > Magallana > Magallana gigas. Next base: position 245,108 of record NW_022994815.1, read on the forward strand.
ATAAGAGTAGTTGCCCTTAGAATATTAATGTCGCATTGTTTTGTCTGGAGCAAAACAAAATGGCAGCGTCGAAATTTGCTCAAATCTCTGCAGAGGAAAGGGAGAAAACATTTAATATTGAATAGCAACAAAACATTGTAAGTAAACATGGGTGAAGCAAAGATTTTGAAAGAGTATTTGTAAGGTGAGATTGAAAATTTTGAAGAGTTTAAATGAGTTAAATTGGACGAGATGTTAGGCATCTTGTACATGGCTCTGCGTAGATCATCGCTATTTGTGAAAAAATATGTCGCTTGAAAGTCCTCGAGAAAACAAAACACTTATTAGGTAAGTTACTGACTCACTACGAAAATATATTGGGTTGATCAATCTCATAGAAGGCTCGGCTTCGCCTCGCCATCTATGAGATTGATCAACCCAATATATTTCGGTAGTGAGTCAGTACTTAACCTAATAGCGAGCGCAGCTCGCCGGCGCGCAGCGCCGGCAAGCGAAGCGAGCTCTAAGAACCAGTGTGCGCGGGAAAAAGAACGAGCTAAACCTACAGTTCATCAAACAAATTTTTTTGTCTACGTCCCATAATGCTCTCTAATGTTTTCACCCGTGGTGCTATGCCAAAAATGGCCGACTTTTAACTCGTAATTTACGGTGACTTAAAGTTCAAAGACACGTTTTGAGTGCTGCATATGCTTTGGCTAGACTCAAAAGATCTGTTACATGCTTCCATACCTTCGTATTGAGTCGAGAAACGTAAACAAAGACAAACAAAATCATGGATGACGTCACAGTGCACTCGCGCTATATTTCCCGCGATAAATTTAGAGGTGGATCAAACATCTGTAATGAGTGTACTAGCTATTTCAGTAAAGACTGCGATAACTGCTTCATTGACATATGATTTGTTTTTATTATTTTTTTGATATAGAGATTACATAAATAAATACTAGCAAGAGCCATATTTTACTGTCATATCGATCCATTTTTAAGCTAATTGTACATGCATGTACAGTAGGCAGGTATACAAGTTTATGAGTAGGGAGGAAATAAACAATAGGACATTTTGAACTAAATAAAAAGGAAAAAAAATAAACAGTTAAAAAATTAATGTAGACATTGCATATAGTCTGGCCATTAAATTTAAAAGTGGGAAATTACACACCTACAAACAGGGACCAGGCGCTCTCTCTCTCTCTCTCTCTCTCTCTCTCTCTCTCTCTCTCTCTCTCTCTCTCTCTCTCTCTCTCTCTCTCTCTGGTTTCGGGTTTCGCGGTTGCGCTGTATGTATCATAACCATTAAAATTAATACCTTAACCATACTTATTGTAGAGCAACACTCTCTCAAAAATTCTTAAACGTTCGTTGATATAAGGAATAAGGTATCATTCTTTGAGTATTATGAGGTGATAATTTTGGTCGGGGCGTAATCAAATCCAATAAAGCCCGAAGGACTTTATGATAGATTTGATCACGCCCCGACCGATATTATCACCTCATAATATTCAAAGCATGATTCCTTATTACTTATATTTATATAATTTTAAACCATCGCACGACTAAATATTTAAATATAAATAAGCAAACCCCGCTGGCGCCTCAATTTGGCGTCATTTGTATTATGGGTTATATAGTACAAAATCGATACGTAGTGTTATCACAGGCAAAACACTGGAAAATGTAAATATACCTAAATAACACTAGGTTGACAATGATGCAAGGTATTTGTAATTCTTGCTGCGCTCGCCAGAACGGTAGCACCGTAAAACATATTAAGTAAGTAGAAGCATGTAACAAATCTTTTGAGTCTCGCCAAAGGATATACGGTACTCAAAACGTGTCTTCTGGACCCAAGCCTTATTTTGATTTGTGCATAAAAGTTATGATATTTGATACTATTGATAATGATATGATTCAAATTTAACCAAATTTTATGCGTGTGTCTATTAATGCAATGAAATGTATAGGATTTCTAAGTGTTTTGAATAACTCATCGCTGATGAAATAATAATCTTCTGGACAATACTAAAAATATCACAAAAGCATACGCATTTTTATTCTGCAAATTTGATTATAAGAATAAAAGATGTATTGACAATTTGTATATAACTTCAAAGCGTATAATATAAGTTGCTGAAATTACATTGAAGCTTTGTGATACATTCACTAAAAAAAAAAAAAGAAAATCAAAATATAAAAAAATATACATTAGTAATACATATTGTGTACTTAGTATTTTTTTTTAAAAATGTTGGAATGCAAATAACTTTAAAGAAACATGAATGATTCCGTCTTTAGAATATGTACATGAAATCTGAGTTAGGGGCTGATATTTACAATCTATATAAAAACATTAATGATACATAAGCGGCATGTTATTTCATTGATCACACAATTTAAATGCAATTTTTTTCCTACAAATTTCTGATATGAAACAAAAGAAAAAACTTCAAATACATGTAATAATATAATAGTTACAAATCTATAAAGAATCTTTTCTTTCCAATTCTTGTTTAGAATGTTCAGACATTTTTGCTTCAACATTACTAGACTTACAATTTTTTTTTTATCAAATATTCAATCTGAATTGATGTGTGAGAAGTTAGGTTACATAAAAAGACAACCCACATTAACACTTAATATAACATTACGACTAATCGATAAACAGGGCATGTCAATTCCAGTCCCGTCAGTTTCAGCCGCTGTAGATTTCGACCAATCAATAAACGGGGCGTGAAGATTTCAATCTGGCTGTTTTTATAGAGCTATGAATTGACTATAAGTTTAACGTAGAGGGAATCATACTTGGTAGATGTAAATATTTAATTATATTCACACTTAATAGCAATGTTAAACAATCGTAATGCACTAAAACTCATTTAGATCATTATATTTTTATTGCTTAAACGTACTAAATTTCAAATGTTAGTCATTACGGATCGTTTGTTTTGTTTACACAATATTTCAAATATACTCAGCATACATACTTATTGTATACAGGGTTATTTTCGCCTCGTCTAATTTTCGCCCTTCTAAACTCGCAAACAGTTTCACCTTGTCTTGAATTCTCCCAGGCACAGTTGTGTTTTAAGATACTAATTAGATAATATGAGACATTAGAATTCGTACATTTTTTTTTTAATTCGTACATTGTTAAATTTGCGCCCGCTGACAATGAGACGAAAGAGGCCATAATAAGACGGGGGCGAATATTCCATGCATATAGTATATGCCATAAATTTTATACGGCGCGTTTGTCTATTTTTGGATTAGATTTATATTCCTTCTTATCGCTACCAATAGAAATCTTTCCATTCTTGTTATCAACGCCGGTCATCTTTTCTTCTTTTAAGTCAACATCGATTTCTGCAGTATTGTTATCAACGCCGGTCATCTTTTCTTCTTTTAAGTCAACATCGATTTCTGCAGTATTGTTATCAACGCCGGTCATCTTTTCTTCTTTTAAGTCAACATCGATTTCTGCAGTATTTCCATCTTCAATATTTGTTTCATCTTCCAATGTTTGACATAAATAATCCTTTTGGTCATCCTGCGATTCTTGTTTAATAACATCCTCAATGGTATCGTAGGGACTTTCGGTTTCATCCTCTGGCTTCATATAACCATCATCTTCCTCTGTGGAGGCATCAGTAGGTCTAGAGTAGTAGGTGTGGTTTTCATTATTTTCAATAATTTCAATATATGGTAAAAAATCGTTTGGTTGTTGATGACTGTCGTAAAAGACCTTTCCCTGATACATATTCCTTTCGATGTAGCTTGCGTATGTGTGTTCATAAAAATTATTAATGGATCTGATTTTTCTGTGATAACAGTTGCAGACGACAATTACAATGCTTAGAATAGCAACAAAGGCAATGCTGGCTGACGACGCTACTCCAATCAGCATGGAACTGCTTCCTATAAAAAAAATAATACGCACATATTTACGAAGCTTATTTTAACGCCTGGCTTTATCTTGAAGTTAAATCACTAGGAAGGTTTTACTTCATACCACAGAATGTTCAATTTCCTTATCGTTCAGTCGTCAACAATGTGGTTGGTTAATTAATTTGTGCTAAGATTTTTGCAACCGTCTATAGTTGAATTTCCCAAAAACTTATCGAATCATAAATTATCATCACACACAAAATGTGTGTGTGTGTGTGTGTGTGTGTGTGTGTGTGTGTGTATTAGCACAAAGTTATTCGCTAAATTGGAGTTCCATCTCGCTCCGTCCTAACTTGGGGTTAGATCTCACGACCTTTTCTAGCAATGAGCGGTCAGTGCCTTTATCACTTGGTCATCTAGGCAACAAAACAATCTTGCTTTCGATGACGAGCAGAACCTGACCGCGCACTACACGGTCGTTTGAGATTGATGTTGAAAACAGTTCTACAGCAATTTGAAAGGATTGGAGCGATACACATTACATAGGTGTATCAATATGATAATCACAAAACGCACACATTGACATATACCTGCCAATAATGAAGGCATTAAATAAAAATAAAGCACAAAGAAATTCATCATATTGGAGCTCCCCCTCCGCTCCGGCCGGGTTTGATTTCACGACCTTCGAAACCCACTCTCCTTGCAGTGAGCAGCCTTCTTGCTAACCACTGGACCAAAAATATCTTTTATGTCTCTTCATTTTTTGAATGCTTTAGCCCACTACCAACATGCCATGCCAAACACGCGTTTGCATTGGCTTCATGTGTACATGCTACTATAAAAACTTGCGACATCACGCGACAATGGATATTTCAAACTGTGGCATTAGAAAATATAGTCAATACTTTTTAAAAGAACATTTGAATTTAAATTGTTATATTTTCAGAATGTTAAGATACCTAAATAGCTTTTTAAAAAATCACACAAACGTCTTTTCTTAAAAAGCCTTCATCAAAGACGGCATATATAGTTTCTAGCTAGGGGATGTTTTTTCCAGATTTTTAAATTTTCAAAAAAAGTATGTAGCTGCGCAGTTCGACAGCTGTTCTAAGTGATTAAAAAGGCAGTGTCCTGTTCTTGTATGTATACTTTTCAAACAAAATGACATGAAGGACTTCATATTTATTGCTTTTATATCTTTTGGCAACATTTTTGGCCAGTTTGGGGCAAACAAGCCAGTTCAAGAAATGTTTACATTCTTATCCTCAAATTTACAAAATCACCGCACACCCCCCCCCTCCCCCCCTCCTTGAATATCTTAATTGATAATGATAATAAGCTTATTTTTGTAAATTCTAAATGATCACGTCGTTTTTAATTAAGCATCTTACCTGCAGTAAAGACAAACTTTAAAAGTACAAGTAGTAAGTAAAACATCATACTGTTTTATACCTGAGGGGCATTGATGTGTATTGCACTCTCGTATTTCACTTTCAAGTCCTGGCCCTCTACAGACGTTAGATTTGTTGTTATCAATAGATAAAGTACATGTCCTCGATCGGCGACGAAACTGGTATCCTTGGTCACAAGTAGCACTGCATTCTGTCCAGTTATCAAACTCAAAAGGGGTCCACGAACCATATGCTGAATTTATATAAAATCTAAATTGATCAATTCAGAATTTCAGGGATACGTATAGATTATAAGGTAATAATTTAATTCTGGTTGTAACGCGCTTTCTGATTGGATAAAAAAAATTATTTTATATCGTATAAAGAATGTTGCCTACGTCATAGTAAGACTAGCGTCAAAGACATATCAATACGCTTGACGTTACGTTTGAATTTTGTACAATTTTACGTCAATTTAAGGGTCAAATGACCGTTTTTATCTACAGTGAAGAGTAAAGAAATTAAATTATAAGCAATGAATTCAATATTTATTTGTTTTATACGATATAAAATGAAACAGTTTACGCTTTTTTATAAACCGCTTCGCGGTTTATAAAGCGTAAACTGCCCCAAACCATTTTATATCGTATAAAACAAATAAATATTGAATTCATTCCTTAAAAAAAGATAAAGCAAGAAAAAATGCAAAAAATTAAACGTGAACATAAATTCAACAACTCCAAGTTAAAGCGGCGAAATGTTACAGTTGATATTGTTTGAAATAAACAAATGAAATTAATTTGGCTTTATATAGATATACAAGTAATAATTTATCTAAATGTTTATCTTACCAAGGTTTACACGTTCTAAAATTTGAATAATTTCTCACATACCATTTTTAGCGTGATACATTTCAATTGGTATTTTGTCTTTACAATTAATACATAAATTATGTACTTGATACGATCGTATTTTGTACAAAAAGCTGGCATTTTTACCGTAATGTGTATCAATAAATCGATCAGTTGCAAAGCCATAGTCTAAATTGTTCGTTATAAGCTGTTTATGTATGTTCTAAACTTAATTATTTTTTCATAAAAATATACGCAGTGTTACATCAATGTTATCCTAACACTTACCCAAACAATCCTCTATATTACACTTTTGTTCTTCTTTGTCGGTTGCTTCCCCTACACAAGGGTTCCCTCCGTCTGAGGGTGGGGGATTGGTGCAAGTGCGAAACCTCTTTCGATTCTTGATACCTCCTCCACAACTTTCACTACAGTAACTCCAATCTCCGAATGAACCAAAAGAACTCCAAAACCCATGAACTATTTTGTAATTACATGAGGATGTGTATTAGAAGTGAGTGTGGCATTCAGATTTTTTGAAGGGTCTTTCATTGTTATTCTAAGACAATAAATTTAACATAATATATGTTTAAACTTATTACTTACCAGGGCATTTAATGACTGTGTGTAAACAAAGTCTGGATTAAAACAGAAAATGAAAGGAGGATTAAATATAAATCGAATATTATTGAAATGTTATGAACTTGGAACAACATGTCATAAAACAACAAATTAAATTAAAAAACTCTTTCTTTTCTTTTAATATACTTACGAATTTTTTGAGTCACATAGAAAAAATTTGACAAACGTCGAAAGAACTGGTGTATTGTTAACGAGCACAGATAAATTAAATCCGAGGCAATCTGAAAGTAGATATTTTTCAAATCAAGATATATTTATTAATCACGTGCTATAATTACATTATGTTCAGGTCACGATAAAATCTATTTTTAAGCAATAGTACTTTCACCAGTTGTTGTAAAGATTAAAAATTTTTTTTTTTAAATTTATTGTTTATTTTAAAACACCCTTTTCGACTTGTTCATCCATTGTTGATGTGCATAAAAATGGAAGCTAACTATAGAATGAACGTTTTTAATGAATATGGCGTGATGCATGATAAACTGCGTTCCATCTCCTGGCATATTTCATGACAAGCTTATCTTTTAAAAAAATTGGTGAGCTAGCGCTGTAGCCATCATAAAACACAGAAGCAGAATTCTAAAACATTATTTTATATTTCTAAATCAATCAATTAAATATAGGTAGGCACGGTGGTGTACTGGAATTGTACTGAAGTGGGGTCCCAATTTAGAACTGTGAATCTAGAGGCATGACATAGCTCATTGACTGTGCCTTAATCATATGTATCTACTGTAATTTTGTAAATTTTCAAGAACCATTGGTACTGTTTTGTAGCAATCGTATCTTCTCGGGCCTTTCCGGCAAGCTTGGAAAACATATCCGAAGTTGATTTCTGAACTTGAAGAAATTTAAGACAAAGCTAGCTATTTATTATAATATTGAAAATAACTTTGCATTATAAGACCTATGCTACTGTTACTTTTTGACATTTACAATAAAACACAAAACTTCATGTGAAAATGATAAAACGAAATTCAAATGGTACAGTTTATCTACAGTAGTACAGTATTCCCAGAATCCCCTACTATGGAGTCGAGCATGCGTATTCCAGTGAAAAAGACTAACGTAGTTGCTAGCGCTCGAGAGCGCTAGCAATGACCATAGACAGTAACTGTTAATATCGTGTTGTTTATTTTTTAAATACTGGTAAAAACTGGAGCATTAAATTGCAAATCTTATTATGTTTTTGTAATGGTGTAGAAAAACCTACCAGAGAGAGATGTAAACAGAGATATATTTTCTTTTGGTGGTATCACACATGTCAGTTCATCTTCGCTTAATCTCTCACTGCTAGTTTGCAGTTCTGTTCCATATCCTGTGTATACGCAATCATACTGACCGCTGAGCTGAGGCAGTTTGTCCAGAGATAGAATTATCTGATAATACATTTATATTTTCCAAGTAAAAAAAGTATATTAATTTTATATTTTAGAATCTGAAGAAAATGAATGAAAGTGCTTAAGTTTACTCGTTCTTTTTATTTGTATTTATTAAAAGTTTTTATTATATTATATATTATTTTACACCATCCACTGAGAATAATTCTTCTATCTACATGTATCTATTGATCTATCAATCTTTCTATCTATTTATATATTAATATATTTATCGGTTTGAGTGTCCGTCTGTCCGTATGTTTGTATGTCTGTCTTTACGTTTTAAGAAAACATACTAATCACATAGATTAACATCATTAGAATGAAAATCTAGACTTTTTAACATTCAAGCATGCATTAACAGTTAAGCATCGCATAAAATGAATGACATAATATGTTTGTTAACGATTTGTTTTGCAAATTCCTTACAAAATTTTCAGGCTCTTCATTTGCACTGCCGTTGCCTGTATTTTGGAGAGTTGGTAAATCAAGCGTGCTTGTTTGATTTATGAACAACACTGTTGGGCATGCAGAAACTGATATATTGCTTTTAGTTGCATCATCCACAAAGAAACATCTGACCAAAAGAAAAATGATGACTATTGTAAATACATGTACATTATAAATCTGAATTCAACATGATTATTTTATGACAGTTTGTCGCAGCACTGAGCTTTTAATTACTGTTAAAATTGAGTATTCAAGATGAAATAGCAGTATGTGCTAATATCCTCAAAGGTAATGAAATCTAGATTAAAGAAATACATTGAATATTTATTAGGGATTGCAATGTCTAACCGGTTCAGCGATTACTCGGTCAGAACGATGGTAACCGGTTAAAAAATCAGTAATCGGTTATAATAAATAAAAGTAATGAATACTTTAATGCTATTTCAAAATAAATCTCATCAATGTCTTTCTTTCTGATCAAATTAAATTGCAGACCATTATGAGCCAACGACTAATCTAGTGGAGAAAAAATGGGTCAGTTAATTATACAGTTATACAGTAATATTTATTAAAATAAAATGTTACCCCGTGGCTGTTTTCATAAATCATTAAAGAATGAAACTAATATCACTGTTGAGTACCGTAAGAGTTACCTTTACTGTACGTTCGTTCAATTTTTTCCTTTAATACGACATCAATTTATTACATTGAAAATGCAATTGTCTAAAGCTAACTACTATCCGAATAGTGTAACGGATAGTGGATGGAATAATTCACTTGTGGATACAAGCACCACATTTTGCATGAAGGTTCCTTGAACATTACTTGATCAAAAAATATCGTTGGTCATTGAAGTTTTGGTCATTTTCAAGATGGCCGCCTCTTATTACATAATGGCGTCTTTTTTCCATAATGTTTTCACGATATTTTAAATATATCTGGGTAATGTTTTTATTTTCTGTGAAATTATGAAGAAGAATTTGTTGTATGATATAGTTTGATGTTCATTTCATATATGAACACTATGCGCATGCGTTTAAAAAGATGCTGCAGCTCATTTTTGAATGTACATGATCTAATCGTCTAAGCAGTTGCACTGTAAAGAGCAGTGCAAAATAATTCGGACTTGAAACATTTGCATTCCCGAGAACAACTAATATTACATCAACATTTCAGTAGTTCTTAACATGAAGCCGCCATTGGTGGTAAGGATGTCCAGTGTGAAATCTGAAAATCGTAATCTTTATCCCAACCCCATCTGGAAGGGGATGGTGAGTTTTGTCATTTGTATAGTGACTGACCAAATGTATGTTTAGCTTGCAATACAGATCTCTTAATATGATCTACAAGAGCAGCTTCTGAAGGATCGAGGGATGCTATTGTACGGACGCTGCTTACGAGCAAAGAGGTCAAGGCGCGTGTCAATTACTCTATTGGCAGTGCTAGACCGAACGTACATGATGTGTACAAATTGATTATATGTTCTGTCACACAGTCACAAGGAGAACTTAAAAATCCGAATACCTCTGCAACGCTCTCAAACACATTTCAGCCTGCCATGCTGTCATTTTACATGTCCCATCAAATTCGGTCTCTGTATCACAATCCGTGAATGCATGAAAGAACTAGATGCTGTCATAAGACAGTAATACCCGCACCAAGTGTTTGCCCCTAAATAACACTGTTTTGTACCAGTTTAATTAAAAATGAAGGCCACATGCAAGCTCCGGTAATACATTTAAAAATTATAATTTTCATAACTGAAGGATGAGATCCCTTCCCATAAGATAATACACATGAGCAGCACTTGATGTGCAATTTGGGGTTGAACTATTTGCAGTGAATTTTCAGTTAATCAATAATCTTAACATTTCATGTCATAGAAAGTATAATGGTCTATATAATTATTACAAATAAAATTGAAAATTAAATTATGCCCCCTCCCCATGGCGGTTGCCGGTCTTAGAATTGCTTTTGTGTGCCTACATGTACATCATCGTGTGCACAGATTTAGAGAAGGGGTGGGAGTGAGGGGTCCAGACCCCCCCCCCCCCCACCTCCCCCCCCGCATGAAAATTCATTTATATCAATTGTAAAATTACCAAAAATACACCTTTGACCCCAATGTTCTTACAGACATGTAAACGCTCTAACCCATTGCGCTTCAATGTTAGGTAACATTATTTGGGGGGTAAATATTTAATCAATATTTAATACACTTTAATATTGTTTATCTCAATAGAAAGTATACATGTACATCACAATATGCAGGTGTCCTGCACCACCTTAAAGCTGTTATTTACCTTATAAAATAGTGCAAGTGGATTTGAAGAATAGGTCATAAAAATGCATGGATGTTACAAATCAATGATCTTTGTCTGAAGTTACGTACACAACACAGGTCTGCATGTCTCATTAGCGGGTACTAGTTTTACCCAGCTCTTCGATTAGATGGGTTCACGTGTAAACATACATTGGTGTTGCTAAAACGCGGAACGGAAAACGGAACGGAAGGGAAAACGGAAAATCTTATCTAATGTTATTTACCTCATAGATTTGTTAATCATGCTAAAACGATATACTTTATGTACCTTTTTAATTTTTTTTGAAAGATTAGCAATATTAGATTATTTATTCAAGAATATTTATTTCCTCAAAATTAACAGTACATGCATTGACCACTATATTCTGTCCCAAAATATCCTCGATTCACTTTTTGCTGTATATTTATATATACCTCAGGGTTCAAGCGATTCTCTTTTAGAAGCATTAAACATTCTCATTATTCTTTCTTTAAAACGTCCTCTCTAGCTTATCAGCTGGTATAAATACACGGCTAAAAATAAAGAAGTCTACGGGGTTTTGCATTTCAACAGACCCGGATGATAGTGTTGAAAAATTGTGCAAGGTCTTCTGGGTGACTTCCAAATGGAGAAAATTAAGATGTCAACATTTTCCATTATAAATTGTCCAAATCTGCTGCATGAATATTTTGGGATCGACATACTATAGTCCCAATATACAATCGGAAAATCAAACAAGGCAACGTCTAGAGCTTTCTATTCGGATCATATGTATATAGCTGCTGGAATAAACAACTGCTCTAAGTAATGCAAACGTAAACAAAATTGCATTGCTAAAAATACTAGTTTCACAAATTACTAGTTTTACAAATTACCGGGTATTTTAATGTTTACTGTATTTTAATTTTTAATGTCGTCAATCCTACGGGTTTTTTTCTTCCATCTCAATGATACTGTATCGTCTGTATGATAAAAGATCGTCTAGAACACCGAAAATTCAATTTTGATGTAAGTATATACATTGTACATGTACATCATATTTGAAATATAAAAATACTCAAAACACGCATAAAACGCTTTCACTAACTGCGTACGTTACGCTGATATGCCAGCAATACCATATAAGAAAAATAAGTAAAAAGTTATAGCTAATTTGCTCGTTTAATCATGTTAATGTTTCACAATTCGTATAGAGTTGATTTTTCCGTTTCGTATTCAACTAAAGCCGAATGACTACAATGCTATAATTGATAGACATTAATATGAATATTAATAAGATAACAACATGTTGATAATCATTCATTTGATATAAATAAAAGATACAAAGTAAATCGTTTCTGGCCAGTCTATACCCTTTTTAAGCGATAAACGTGATGATATTTTCCATTCCGTTCCGCTTTCCGTTCCGTTTTCCGTTCCGCGTTTTAGCAACACCGATACATACATGTCTGTGTTTTCCGTATGCATGAAAGGATTTGTTAAGATCAGTTAAAGGAATTCATTATTGTGTTTTAATTGGATTATCATTATGATGTTGACCAATTTAGGTAAGCATAATACATGTAGTAGCAGTAGCACAATATAATGAGATGCCAGCATACATATATAAGTTCTACTTTCACTTTCTAAATGTGATCTCCCTTTGACAGCATACTGTATCATCATCTTTTAATATTTAAATAAGCTTATCATCGTTACCTATCCTATCGCATTTGTAAAGTTTCTGTCATTTTAGTTGCAAAAGTTATTTTTTTCATTTGTCAGACTGCATGCACTATTGAGTTGACCCCATATTGACCCTGTATAAACAATTTCTTATTAAATTTGTGTATTACATGTAAGTAGGTGTAGACACTTATCATTTTTATATGAGTTATAATAGGAAGGAAGGAGTATTTCTCTCTTAATGTATTATAATGCATCAAATACAGGTCATGACCTTATGGGACTGTTCTGACCCCACGAAACAGGAAAATACAAAATATCTTCTAATGTCATTATGATGCATCAAATGGTGTAAAGTACATTAATGACCCCCAGGTGTTGTCTTTAACCCCCCCCCCCCCCCTGCCTTTATGAAATAGGAAATGATATGATACACTGTATATTTTGTCAACTTCTGAGATCTGAGATCCTCCTCCCTAAACCATATAATTTATTTTTGCTCTTTGTGTCATTGCGCGTAAAATTGTATATAGATTATGCACCCTTGGAGACACCCTGACATTTTAGAACTAGAAATAATAATGTATTTTATCTTTAAGTTATTCATATGTTATACAGTAGTGTTTGATCCATGTGGGTAATTCCTAGCCTAATGATGTCACTGCTTTGTTTAGGAGACTTACAATTGCCCCAAATAGGCAAATTATACACATGGAAGTGATGCATATAACATTTTGTTTATAAATCTTAAAAATTGAATTAAGCAATTTCCTAAATGTTAATGTGAATCACGAGAGAAAAAGCACACAAGAAATGATTTAAGATTTGCTACTGTACACATGTAAGAATGTGTTAAGAAGACTGAATCTTTATAACCAGGTTAGATTGGGGGGGGGGGGGGGGGGGGGGGTTGAATGTGGAGTATAAACATTTATAATTTGAATCATTTATTGTTATTAATTTTAACTTGTCAATGAATACTACTTCGTGATCCCAAGGTAGAAATATGACCTCTGATCATATCTCAATAGATCATTTGTCAATTATGCAAGGTGTAATATAATTTTTAAGAATAATATTTTTTACCAGTTTATAAAAGTTTTTAGACACCCAAATTATATTTTGATTTTAATAGATCATTCGACAAGGGAGGGGGGGGGGGAGAACAGTTTATATTTGAGTTTGTTTGGGAGTGGGGGCTCCAAGTCATATATTTGACAATTTTTTAATGTAATTTAAAATAAGACTAAGCCATACAACAGTCAAGAACATGAGTAGTATAGAACAAAATACAAACTAATACATGTACATGTATATATACATAGGAAGTATTACAAAACAGATGATTGATCTATATCTGGGTTCTTAAATTGAATCATATATCATGTACATTTAATATTATTGTTTCTTTTGTTCAAGTCATTTAAGATGGTATTTAGGTCATGATCCCAAGTGCTCTTCCTGAAATTATTAAATATCATAAAAACCATTGATATCCCCTCCTTAATCCAAAGATATTATTCCTCCTTAGGTCATGCAGGCGCATCAGATCATTATGGCATGTAAGTCATGACCCTAAGGGGTCATCCTGACCCCCTTAGAATCAGAAATTGTCAACTATCTTTAAATTATTGATGTTTGATGATCCTATCTCTATTTAATCTTTATCATTAAGTCTCCCGAATGAAATTTGGAGACTTATTGTTTTTGTACGGTTCTTAATTCATGTATTATTATTCTTCATCTTCTTTTTCTTCTTACCTGCTCTGAACTTGTTTCTCAGAGATGGCTGAACAGAATTGTACAAAACTCTAGGATATGATAGGCCTGCATATCTAGTTGTGCACGCTGGTTTGATTTTTCTCATTTTGGGTTAGACAACCACTTTTCGGGGAGGGGGGGGGGGGGGGGGGAGGGGGTGACAAAAGGGTGTGGGGTCTAACATTGATCCTTGTAGGAAGAATCGTAGACTCTATTGTAAATGGTAACTTGAAAACGGACCAAGACAATAATATAGGGTTTTCATAATCATATATTGGCTGTTACTGGCAATATTTAGGGTTTATTAGATCTGACCCCTGGGGTCATCCCCACCCCCCAGGAATTTGAAATTACCATATATCTCAGAAATTGTTATAATCATGACCCCTAAACCATATATATTCATGTTTCTGATGTCAAGGGGCATCAACTGTTATGTAGGTCATGGGCCCTGTGGGTGGTCCTGACCCCCTCAAACAGCAAGTCCCTTAATATCTTCAAAACAGTTGAGATCACAAACCTTAAACCATATATATTCTTGTTCCTTGTGTCAAGGGGCATCAAACGGTATGTAGGTCATGGGCCCCGGGGGTGGTCATGACCCCCCTTGAACAGGAAGTGCACGAATATCTCGAAAACGGTTGAGATCCCCACCCCTTAACCATATCTATTCTTGATCCTTAAAGGGCATCAAAAGGTATGTACCGGTAGGTAATGGGCCTCAGGGTTAAATTTAATTTTTCAAAACCGTAATGCACATCTATGGAACAGTTCCTATCATATCCCAAGATATGATGTGTCTATCCATTAAATCATAAAAGGAGTTCTAGGATCTATGTTTTTTTGAAGTGATAAACGTCAATTTTCTGCTACTTTTTGACTCCCTGGATGAAATTTAAATTCTTAAAACCTTACTGCACATCTATAGAACAGTCCCTATCATATCCCAAGATATGATTGTCTATCCATTAAATCATAAGAGGAGCTCTTGGATCAATGTTTTTTTTTAGTGATAAACGTCAATTTTCTGCTACTATTTGACTCCCTGGATGAAATTTAAATTTTTAAAACCTTATTGCACATCTATAGGACAGCCCCAATTATATCCCAAGAGATGACGTAGCTACTCCAAAAGGTGTAAGAGGAGTTCTGGGAACCATATTTTTTTTGCAAAAAAACGTCATTTTTTGTTGCCCACTGATCCCCTTAATATAAAAAAAAAATTTGGAACCTGATCACGCCACAAGATGACACCCCCAATCATATTCTAGAAGATCATTTGGCTACTGCCAAAAAAAAATGACGTTTTTGAAACCAGTTTTTTTTTTAAAAAAACGTCATTTTATTCAGCCATTAAATGACCCCCAGGACAAAATTAAAAATTCCGAAACCTTATTGTGCATCAATAGGATACCCTAAAACATATTCCAAAAGATGATTTGTCTACTGTTGAAAATGTAGGAGGAGTTCGAGGAAGAAGGTTTTTTGTGAAAAAACGTCATTTTTTACCAATTATTTGACCCCCAGGACTAACAGAGAATTTTTGAAACCTTTTTACAAAACAACATGATACCCCAAATCAAACTCCAAGAGTTCAGTTTGCTGGTTTATAAGATGTAAGAGCAGTTTGAGAAAGTAAAACGTGACAGACGGACGGACGGACGGACGGTACAGGGTAAGAACAATATACCCGAACTTTCTTTAGAAAGTGCGGGTATAATTAAAGTGCTTTTGATCTTGGACCCACTGATCAAACATTATCATGAAATGGTATCGATCGCAAATTACTGCCCTTTCACCCATAACTCATCAACTTTCAAATCATCAAAAACTCCCACACCAATAACAACAACAATCTGTATCCGAACTTGATTTGATACTATCCAAGGCTGCATGTTTTGTATGTAGGAACATACAAATGTCAGCTTCTTCATGGTTTCAAGATGATACAAAGTCTGTATCTATAGCTCTGTTACTGACAACATTTTTTCCTTTGTTACAACTATATTAGTTTCTGTCGTTATAGTTACAGATACGATTTTGTTTGCTAAAAACCCAATAGTTCAGTTTTTTCTCGATACACCGAAGAAAAGAGTTCCAAGTCTACTGTTTCCAGTTACCTACCCTCTAGATTCTTTGACAGTTAGCAATATCGCATCATCATCACCTTTTACAATTACACTGTTCTGCTCATGGGCTTGTGCAATGGCTATGCTTGAAAAATTCAGTGTTTCAGTTTTTCAATGGTAAAGTTTCCAAACAAAAAGCTGATTTTTCAAAGACATAGTCAGCAAATTTAGAAGATAACTGTAGCCTGTTATCTAGACTTTTATTTCCTGTCAGAGCAATGTGATTTCAAGAATTTTTGGAAGATGAAACCAGAAATTCCCCCCTCGCTCTCTCAAATTTTTTTTTTTCGAATACTGGTGTGAAATCTCAGTCGATGCCTATTTTGGAAGCTAGTCAAGTATTGCCAAGCAGTGTACCGACAGTTCCCTCACTTGTTATTGACGGCCCATCATTATAGTCAATTCAAAACAACCAAACAATGTCAAACCTTTGATAACTATGCCAATGACATTATCCTAGCGCACTTCGCTTGTGCAAGGCTATTGTCTTCGATGTTTACAAAGATGATAACCATAAAGGTGAAAGTAGAAGAAAACGAGGCATCAGATCTAGACGGAAGATAACTAGAAACACTAGACCGCCAAACTCTTGGAACACTTTTTAGCTCACCGAGACGAAGTCAAGGAGAGCTTATGCTATACCCTCGGCGTCGGCGGTGGCGTCGGCGTCCGGACCTGGTTAAAGTTTTTGTTGCAGGTCCTGTATCTAAGCTATTACTTTTCCTGTCTTCACCAAACTTGCATGGATGATGCATCTGGACCTACTTATGGACTTGTAAGACTTGGATGCTGAATCTGGGTCCTAAATTTCAGATGCTGGAAGGGGTTAAGGTTGTTGGACCAGGTTAAAGTTTTTGTTGCAGGTGCCCTTTGATAGCAATATCTTAGTTACTGCTGGTCCATACTTCACCAAACTTGCATGGATGGTGTGTCTTATGATACTGATGCACCAGACAGGTTTGAGTGCTGAATCTGAGCTATAGGTTTCGGATGCTGGAGGAGGTTAAGGTTTTTGGAGCAGGTTAAAGTTTTTGTTGCAGGTGCCCATTGATAGCAATATCTAAGTTACTACTGGTCCTAACTTCACCAAACTTGTATGGATGATGCGTCTTATGATACTGATGCACCTGACAAGCTTGAATGCTGAATATGAGCAATAGGTTTCGGATGCTGGAAGAGGTTAAGGTTTTTAGAGCTGGTTAAAGTTTTTGTTGCAGGTGCCCTCTGATGATTATATCTTAGTTACTACTGGTCCTAACTACTGGTTCTAACTTCACCAAACTTGTATGGATGATGCGTCTTATGATACTGATGCACCTGACAAGCTTGAATGCTGAATCTGAGCAATAGGATTCGGATGCTGGAGGAGGTTAAGGTTTTAAGAGCTGGTTAAATAAAGTTTTTGAAACAGGTGCCCTCTGATGATGATATCTTAGTTATTACTTGTCCTTACTTCACCAGACTTCCATGGATGGTGTGTCTTATGATACTGATGCACCTGACAGGCTTGAATGCTGAGTGTGAGCCATAGGTTTCGGATGCTGGATAAAGTTTTTTGGAACAGGTCACATGTTTAATAGATGATAGTACTATTTCAAACTTTCATAGTTGATTTAACTGTAATATGAATGAATCGCAGAGGTAGCTTCAGATGCAGAGCTTGATTTCCATTATCAAGGATGCTTAAAAATAAATCTTAGTTATTACAGGTCCTAACTTCACCAAACTTGAATGGATGGTGTGTCTTATGATACAGATGCACATGACAGGCATGGATCCTGAATCTGAGCCATAGGTTGCGGATGCTGGAGGAAGTAAAGGTTTTAATTGCTAGTGCCCTCTGATGATGATATCTTAGTTATTACTGGTCCAAACTTCACCAAACTTGCATTGATGATGCGTCTTATGATACCAATGCACCTGATGGGCTTGAATGCTGAATCTGAGCCATAGGTTTCGGATGCTGGATGAGGTTTAGTTTTTTGGAACAGGTCACATGTTTTCTAGATGAAAGCTTGCATAGTTGATTTAAATTTATTATAAATTAAACGCAGAGGTTGCTTCAGATGCAGAGCCTGATCTCCATTATCAAGGATGCTAAAGAAATCTTCTACCTCACTCAAACCAGCTCGATAGATAGATGTGTTTGTTGATAAATGATATAACATGATTCATATGATATCATGTTATATTATAAAAAGTTATACGATACGATAAGATATTGTATCAATTTTTTTGATATTTTATGATATGATATTGTATCATGATATTGTTATGTATAGTATTGTATATTATGATACAATATTGTATAATATTATATTGTATTTTCAATTTATTATTTTATCACATGATACAATTACATAAGATATTGCAAAATATTATATTGTATCCTATGATACAATATTGTATATTCTATAATATTGTATCATACAATATTGTATAATATGATATTGGTTTCAGTAATATAGAATTATATCACATGAAATTGTATTATATGATATTGTAATATTATATAATATTGTATCATACAATATTGTATGATATGATATTGGTTTATATGATATATTATCATATCACATGAAATTGTATTATATGATATTGTAATATATATTATTGTGTCACATGATAAAATATGTATAATATAATAATGTATTTTATAATATTTTACTTTATCACATAATATTGCATCATTTGATAAGATACAATGTTGGAATCAAATTATATTGTATTATATGATATTATAATCTCATATAATGTATCAAATATGTTTCAGTGTCATTCAATACAATATCATACTATATTATACAATATAATATCATGTGTCAATGTTATGATGTATTATGTTATATGATATTGTAATATAATACTATATTGTATTATATTTTATGATATTGTATTATGTGATCAAATTCAATAAGGTACAACACAATACAATGTCATATCATATGTTACAATATCATATCTCATTATTGTTTATTACGGTATTTTATTGTATTATATGATATATATTATAAATATGACATGATGCAATATTTAATTTTATATCATTGAATTGATTAACATATGAACATATGATTATCATAAAAAAAATTATCAGATGATATACGATATTTTGTCAAAACAGAATCCATGAATATCCAAGATCATAAAGTATGATTTTCATATAAAATGATAAAGGTGGTCTTATGAAGGTGATGTCTCATAAGGGTGATGCTCCGTCTCGGTGAGCTTAGTAATCTATGATTACCTATGTTTTTCGGTGTAACGAGAACAAAACAAGACCATCTGGATTTAAGCAGACCAAATCGTATCTGCTACTATTACCACAGAAACTACTATAGTTGTAACAAAGGAAACTAGATGCTGTCATTAGACAGTAATACCCGCACCATGTGTTTGCCCCTAAATAACACTGTTTTGTACCAGTTTAATTAATGATTTATTTAATTATATGCAAGCTCCGGTAATACAAATACAATTAAATTATGCCCCCTCCCAGTGGCGGTTGCCGGTTTTAGATTTGCTTCTGTGTGCCTACATGAACATCATCGTGTGCACAGATTTAGAGAAGGGGTGGGAGTGAGGGGTCCAGACCCCCCCCCCCTCCCCATGAAAATTCATTTATATCACTTGTAAAATTACCAAAAATACACCTTGGACCCTAATGCTCTTACAGACATGTAAACGCTTTAACCCATTGCGCTTCAGTGTTAGGTAACATTATTTGGGGGGTAAATATTTAATTAATATTTAATATACTTTATTGTATATCTCAATAGAAAGTAAACATGTACATCACAATATGCAGGTGTCCTGCACCACCTTAAAGCTGTTATTTACCTAATAAAATAGTGCAAGTGGATTTGAAGAACAGGTCATAAAAATAGATGCATGTTACAAATGAATGATCTTCGTCTGAAGTTACGTACACAACACAGGTCTGCATGTCTCATTAGCGGGTACTAGTTTTACCCAGCTCTTCAATTAGATGGTTTCACGTGTAAACATACATGGGTGTTGCTAAAACGCGGAACGGAAAACGGAAGGGAAAGCGGAACGGAAGGGAAAACGGAAAATCTTATCTAATGTTATTTACCTCATAGATTTGTTAATCATGCTAAAACGATATACTTTGTGTACCTATTTAATATTTTTTTGAAAGATTAGCAATATTAGATTATTTATTCAAGAATATTTATTTCCTCAAAATTAACAGTACATGCATTGACCACTATATTCTGTCCCAAAATATCCTCGATTCACTTTTTGCTGTATATTTATATATACCTCAGGGTTCAAGCGATTCTCTTTTAGAAGCATTAAACATTCTCATTATTCTTTCTTTAAAACGTCCTCTCTAGCTTATCAGCTGGTATAAATACACGGCTAAAGATAAAGAAGTCTACGGAGGTTTTGCATTTCAACAGACCCGGATGATAGTGTTGAAAAATCGTGCAAGGTCTTCTGAGTGACTTCCAAATGAATAAAAGATGTCAACATTTTCCATTATAAATCGTCCAAATGTGCTGCATGAATATTTTGGGATCGACAGACCCAATATATAATCGGAAAATCAAACCAGGCAACGTCTAGAGCTCTCTATTCGGATCATATGTAATTAGCTGCTGGAATAAACAACTGCTTAGTAATGCAAACGCAAACAAAATTGCATTGCTAAAAATACTAGTTTCGCAATTTACTAGTTTCACAAATTACCGGGTATTTCAATGTTTACTGTATTCTAATTTTTAATGTCGTCAGTCCTACGGTTTTTTTTCTTCCATCTCAATGATACTGTATCGTCTGTATGATAAAAGATCGTCTAGAACACCGAAAATTCAATTTTGATGTAAGTATATACATGTACATCATATTTGAAATATAAAAATACTCAAAACACGCATAAAACGCTTTCACTAACTGCATATGTTACGCTGATATGCCAGCAATACCATATAAGAAAAATAAGTAAAAAGTTATAGCTAATTTGCTCGTTTAATCATGTTAATGTTTCACAATTCGTATACAGTTGATTTTTCCGTTTCGTACTAAACAAAAGCCGAATGAATACAATGCTATAATTGATAGACATTCATTTGAATATTAATAAGATAACAACATGTTGATAATCATTCATTATATATAAATAAAAGATACAAAGTACATCGTTTCTGGCCAGTCTATACCCTTTTTAAGCGATACACGTGATGATATTTTCCATTCCGTTCCGCTTTCCGTTCCGTTTTCCGTTCCGCGTTTTAGCAACACCGATACATACATGTCTGTGTTTTCCGTATGCATGAAAGGATTTGTTAAGATCAGTTAAAGGAATTCATTATTGTGTTTTAATTGGATTATCATTATGATGTTGACCAATTTAGGTAAGCATAATACATGTAGTAGCAGTAGCACAATATAATGAGATGCCAGCATACATATATGTTCTACTTTCACTTTCTAAATGTGATCTCCCTTTGACAACATACTGTATCATCATCTTTTAATGTTTAAATAAGCTTATCATCGTTACCTATTCTATCGCATTTGTAAAGTTTCTGTCATTTTAGTTGCAAAAGTTATTTTTTTCATTTGTCAGACTGCATGCACTATTGAGTTGACCCCATATTGACCCTGTATAAACAATTTCTTATTAAATTTGTGTATTACATGTAAGTAGGTGTAGACACTTTTCATTTTTATATGAGTTATAATAGGAAGGAAGGAGTATTTCTTTCTTAATGTATTATAATGTAACAATACAATGTAGGTCATGACCTTATGGGACTGTTCTGACCCCACTAAACAGGAAGATACAAAATATCTTCTAATGTCAATCATTATGATGCATCTAATCGTGTAAAGTACATTAATGACCCCCAGGTGTTGTCTTTAAACCCCCCCCCCCCACCCCCGCCTTTATGAAATAGGAAATGATATGATACACTGTATATTTTGTTAACTTCTGAGATCTGAGATATCCTCATCCCTAAACCATATAATTTTTTTTTTGCTCTTTGTGTCATTGCGCGTAAAATTGTATATAGATTATGCACCCTTGGAGACACCCTGACATTTTAGAACTAGAAATAATAATGTATTTTATCTTATTCATATGTTATACAGTAGTGTTTGATCCATGTGGGTAATTCCTATCCTAATGATGTCACTGCTTTGTTAAGGAGACTTTAAAATTGCCCCAAATAGGCGAATTCACATGGAAGTGATGCATATAACATTTTGTTTATAAATCTTAAAAATTGAATTAAGCAATTTCCAAAATGTTAATGTGAATCACGAGAGAAAAAGCAATCAAGAAATGATTTAAAATTTGCTACTGTACACATGTAAGAATGTATTCAGAAGACTGAATCTTTATAACCAGGTAAGAGTGGGGGGGGGGGGGTGAATGTGGAGTATAAACATTTATAATTTGAATCATTTATTGTTATTAATTTTAACTTGTCAATGAATACTACTTCTTGATCCCAAGGTAGAAATATGACCTCTGATCATATCTCAATAGATCATTTGTCAATTATGCAAGGTGTAATATAATTTTTAAGAATAACATTTTTTACCAGTTTATAAAAGTTTTTAGACACCCAAATTATATTTTGATTTTAATAGATATATCATTCGACAAGGGGGGGGGGGGGGGGAGAACAGTTTATATTTGAGTTTGTTTGGGAGTGGGGGTTCCAAGTCATATATTTGACAATTTTTTAATGTAATTTAAAATAAGACTAAGCCATACTACAGTCATGAACATGAATAGTATAGAACAAAATACAAACTAATACATGTACATGTATATATACATAGGACGTATTACAAAACAGATGATTGATCTATATCTGGGTTCTTAAATTGAATCATATATCATGTACATATTATATTATTGTTTCTTTGTTCAAGGCATTTCAGATGGTATGTAGGTCATGATCCCAAGTGCTCTTCCTGAAATTATTGAATATCATAAAAACTATTGAGATCCCCACCCTAATCCAAAGATATTATTCCTCCTTAGGTCATGCAGGCGCATCAGATCATTGTGGCATGTAAGTCATGACCCTAAGGGGTCATCCTGACCCCCTTAGAATCAGAAATTGTCAATTATCTTTAAATTATTGATGTTTGATGATCCTATCTCTATTTAATCTTTATTATTAAGTCTCCCGAATGAAATTTGGAGACTTATTGTTTTTGTACGGTTCTTAATACATGTATTATTATTCTTCATCTTCTTTTTCTTCTTTTCTGCTCTGAACTTGTTTCTCAGAGATGGCTGAACAGAATTGTACAAAACTCTAGGATATGATAGGCCTGCATATCTAGTTGTGCACCCTGGTTTGATTTTTCTCATTTTGGGTTAGACAACCACTTTTAGGGGGAGGGGGTGTCAAAAGGGTGTGGGGTCTAACATTGAACATTGTAGGAAGAATCGTAGACTGTATTGTAAATGGTAACTTGAAAACGGACAAAGATAATAATATAGGGTTTTCATAATCATATATTGGCTGTTACTGGCAATATATAGGGTTTATTAGATCTGACCCCTGGGGTCATCCCCACCCCCCAGGAATTTGAAATTACAATATATCTCAGAAACTGTTATAATCATGACCCCTAAACCATATATATTCATGTTTCTGATGTCAAGGGGCATCAAATGTTATGTAGGTCATGGGCCCTGTTGGTGGTCCTGACCCCCTCAAACAGCAAGTCCCTTAATATCTTCAAAACAGTTGAGATCCCCACCCTTAAACCATATATATTCTTGTTCCTTAAAGGGCATCAAAAGGTATGTACCGGTAGGTAATGGGCCTCAGGGTTAAATTTAATTTTTCAAAACCGTAATGCACATCTATGGAACAGTTCCTATCATATCCCAAGATATGATGTGTCTATCAATTAAATCATAAAAGGAGTTCTAGGATCTATGTTTTTTTGAAGTGATAAACGTCAATTTTCTGCTACTTTTTGACTCCCTGGATGAAATTAAAAATTTTAAAACCTTACTGCACATCTATAGAACAGTCCCTATCATATCCCAAGATATGATTGTCTATCCATTAAATCATAAGAGGAGCTCTTGAATCAATGTTTTTTTTTAGTGATAAACGTCAATTTTCTGCTACTATTTGACTCTCTGGATGAAATTTAAATTTTTAAAACCTTATTGCACATCTATAGGACAGCCCCAATTATATCCCAAGAGATGACGTAGCTTCTCCAAAAGTTGTAAGAGGAGTTCTGGGAACCATATTTTTTTTGCAAAAAAACGTCATTTTTTGTTGCCCACTGATCCCCTTAATAAAAAAAAAAAATTCTGGAACCTGACCACGCCTCAATATGACACCCCCAATCATATTCTAGAAGATCATTTGGCTACTGCCAAAAAAAAATGACGTTTTTGAAACCAGTTTTTTTGTCAAAAAAAACCCGTCATTTTTCAGCCATCTAATGACCCCTAGGACAAAATTGAAAATTCCGAAACCTTATTGCGCATCTATAGGATACCCTAAAACATATTCCAAAAGATAATTTGTCTACTGTTGAAAATGTAGGAGGAGTTCGAGGAAGAAGGTTTTTTGTGAAAAAACGTCATTTTTTACCAATTATTTGACCCCCAGGACTAACAGAGAATTTTTGAAACCTTTTTACAAAACAACATGATACCCCAAATCAAACTCCAAGAGTTCAGTTTGCTGGTTTATAAGATGTAAGAGCAGTTTGAGAAAGTAAAACGTGACAGACGGACGGACGGACGGAACAGGGTAACAACAATATACCCGAACTTTCTTTAGAAAGTGCGGGTATAAAAATGCAAATCAATGCAAAATGCAAATGCAAAACATGCAGCCTTGGGTACTATCAATTCAATCATCACAGTAAGTTCGGATACAGATTGTTGTTGTTTTTGGTGTGGTTGTTTTTGATGATTAAAAAGTTGATGAGTTATGGGTGACATTTGGAAAGGACAAGGATTTGCGATGGATACCAGTTCATGACATTGTTGGATCACTGGGTCCAAGATCAAAGCATTGTCATTCTTTCATACATTCACGGACTAGACTACAGAGTTCGCATTTTTTTGAGACAGGTAAAATGGCAGAATGGCTGGCTGAAATGTGTTTGAGAACGTAACAGAGGTACTCAGATTCTTAAGTTCTCCTTGTGACAGTGTGACAGAACATATAATTAATAAACTAGAAGAATTTGTACACATCATGTACGTTCGGTCTAGCACTTCCAATACAGTAAATGACACGCGCATTAGCCTCTTTGCTCGTAAGCAGCTTCCATACAATGGCATCCCTCGATCCCTCAAGAGCTGCTCTTGTAGAGCATATTAAGAGATCTGTATTGCAAGCTGGACATACTATCACCGTGTGAAATGTTCCCCTTGGACATGACACATTTTCCCCTGTCACTGGCGTTGAGTGACTTTGATCTGGACACCCTTTATTGACTCACAGTTTATCTGAGTAATCCGTTAATTGAAGTAACTCTATTATTCTCTTTTGTTAAAAAATGTTTTGTTATCTATATGTAATTGTTGGCCATGTTTAATTATTCGGCAGTTGGAGAGCGACGGTCAAGGCGATCGTCCACCGACTCCCGATATTGCGGAATATTGAAATAAGTTGCGGAGTTTTAATAAATATTGTAAAACGAATACCGACCGACTTGTGCATTTTCCATGGGTCACAATACATTGGGTCAGTTACTATGTAAGTAAAAAACCACAGCATCCCCTTCCAGATAGGGTTAGGATAAGATTGCAATTTTTCGGTTTCACACAGGACATCCTTACCATCCTTTGCGGCTTCATGTAAAAAACTACTGAAATGTTCATGTAATATTAGTTGGTCTGGGGAATGCAAATGTTTCAAGTCCGAATTATTTTGCACTGCTCTTTGCAGTGCAACTGCTTAGACGATTAAATCATGTACATTCAAAAATGAGCTGCAGCATCTTTTTAAACGCATGCACAGAGTGTTCATATATGAAATGAACATCAAATTATATCATACAACAAATTCTTCTTCATAATTTCACAGAAAATAAAAACATTACCCAGAAATATTTAAAATATCATGAAAACATTATGAAAAAAGACGCCATTTTGAAATAAGAGACGGCCATCTTAAAAATGACCAAAACTTGAATGGCCAACGACATTTTTTGATGAAGGAACCTTCATGCAAAATTTGATGCTTGTATCCACAAGTGAAATATCTTGCTGAAATATTGACCTAAGCCGCTACACTAGAAAGGGTCATTATATTTCAAACGGATATATAACTATATAACTGGGCAGACTTTGTTTTGAGAAGTCGACTTGTGGTCAGTGAAACTATTTTATGACTGTTTCTTTGTTGTTAAAGATTTCTTTTAGAATAGTTATCACGAGATACAATTTGTTGAAACTTGCATAGGTTGATAGATTAATCGATCGGAACGAATTGCGATTAATCAAATTTCAACTCTGCAATTGATTGTCATCCCTTATATCATGTACCAATAATTTGAAAACATTTATTTTCTTTAATACGTGTAATTTTATCATAGTTTTATCATAATTATTGGATCTCAATTGTTTGCCTTGTCTAGGATCAATATATTCATAGTAAATGTTATCATAAGAATATCACCTGTTTGGTTGAAAGCTCCAACCACAGAAAGGGTCACGCAAGCAATCGTCACATGCTTCATACTGATCGCACATTTCTACTTCCATTTTGATGATCTATATATTAAACAAATCGTAAAAAAGCACTCAATATTTGTTCAACGAAGACAGACACTTGATATTCTAAAAGATACAGGTATTTTGTTACCAATTCTTATACCAATTCTGTGAACTGTAAATTCTTTATTGTAATAAGTACTTTGAAGGGCTCTAAAACTATTGAGGCAAATAAAAGAACACGTGCTATAATTTTAGATTTAAGCATATTAGTAAGACATTTGCTTTCCTGCAAACACTAATCACTACAACAGACCAAAGTATATTATTTTCCGGTAAAAAGATTTTAAACAGAATGCGCAACCAATAAAGCAAATTAACTTAAAGTTAATTACACATTTCATTGTAGTAACAAACAGGCGGATTTCTTTTTGTAAATATCACGCCCTATAATTAAAATGAACGGAACAACAGCCGTTATTTGTTCTTTAAAACTTCTTAGCTGTATTCTGCAAAATATTATATTCAGTAACTATGAGTACGAGTAGTTCAATGTTAAATTTATATCTGTCAGAAAGATTACCTTTTTAGGAGTGAGAAGAAGCAGATATTTCTTGTCTTCGTCAAGGAAGGTGATATTTAAAATTGGCAATCCGACATCTAATTTTACTGTCTCATATTCTTCTGCTATCGATCTGTTGTGAATTCTGATCTGAAATTAAATTAAATAATCCAAAGGTATTTTGATGTTTTATTACAGATTATTTAAGGGATGAATTCAATATTTATTTGTTTTATACGATATAAAATGGTTTGGGGCAGTTTACGCTTTATAAACCGCGAAGCAGTTTATAAAAAAGCGTAAACTGTTTCAAACCATTTTATATCGTATTTGGTCATTTGACCTTTAAAATGACGTTAAATTGTACAAAATTCAAACGTACAGTCAGGCGTATTGATACGTTTTTGACGTTAATCTTAATATGACGTAGGCAACATTCTTTATGCGATATAAAATTTATAATATTTTAGCCAATCAGAAAGCGCGTTACAACCAGAATTAAGCTATTTAAATATTTGCGTCTATTTTGTTTGTGCATGCAGTTTTGCTTAACTATTGAAACCGTTCTATTGAATTGCCGGCCAATAGACTGCCATCTATTGGACCGCCGGTTAATAGACGTCGATCTATTGGACCGGCAACGTATTTCAGAACGTGGGTACGTTAAGGCTTCCTGAAAGCTCACAGTGATGTGTAGAAAGTCATTTATCTCTGCATCATACGACATGACGTCATAATGTTGTCTAAGAAGAGTTCACAGTTTTGTTGTTGTTGTTTCTTTTTCAACTACACGTAGTTATTGAAAAGCACACGTATAATAAAATGCCTTTAGCGGACGCTTAAAAGTAGTAAAATCACGAATGGTTCTCATGTCTGTCGGCAATTCATTCCAAACGGTCGGTCTTGAAATTGCAAATGACCTGGCAGCAAAGGTTTTGCGTTTGACGGCAGGAACATTTAGTGTTTTAGCGACACTACTTATGGAGCGAATGCTATATGGTGATTCTCGTATACTTAGCATTTCTCTGAGGTATATTGGGCTTTCACTATCGTTGAAGCACTTAAAAGCAACACACGCGATTTTAAATCTAATTCAAAAATAGACGGGTAACCAGTGTAATCGCTTAAAAGCTCCTGTAGAGCTATCAGTCGACTTCCACTTAGCACAAGTTTAGCAGCGCGAATTTGCAATAACTTCAACCTTTTGGTGGTACATTCCGGCAATCCGTACAGGACACTGTTGGCATAGTCCAGATGGCTAGTAACTGAGGACTGTATTATTTGCTTGCACGAGTCGTCAGGAAGGTATTGGCGAATGTTATTGATCAAGAACAAATTCAAGGATATTGTTTTGCATTTTTTGCTTACAAATTTCTTGAAAATTAAATGTTCATTTAGATAACAACCGAGATACTTGATACACACAGATGAATTTACACTAGCACCCACAACATTTATGGAAGTGGAAGAAGACAAAGATAGCATCTGCGAACTTTCAAATAACACAAATTCAGTTTTACTTGGGTTAAGTTTCAGTCTGTTTCGATTCATCCAGCCATTTATATTAACTAAGACGTTCTTTAAATTTGTTATTACACGTTTTTAATCTACAAATGCCTTTGGATCATATGCGGAGTGGTCATCTGCATAAGCTGGTAATAAGACTTCCGAGTCTTTGATGAACTGTTGTAGAGTACTTGCGTATACAGTGTAGAGCACAGGTCCACATATACTGCCTTGTGGGACTGAAAAGTCTAGGCATCTAGGCTGAGATTTAAAGGTATTAATATGCACTTCCGCCCTCCTTGAGGAAAGGTGCGATTGGAACCAATCAAGTGCTGACTCGGACACTCCGATGGTAATTTGTAATACTTTACTAAGTATGGAATGGTCAACTGTATCGAATGCAGCGGAAAGATTTAATGCGACTAAGGCGGTGACTTCCTGCTTCTCCATTTTCCACAGAATGTCTGATGATAATTTTATAGCTGTTTCAGTACTGATCCCCCTTCTATATGCACTATTTTAAACAGGTAGTAGCTTATTCGATTCGAGAAATTTCATAAACTGGTTTAAAGCAAACTTTTCGACAAATTTTGAGAGGTAACTTAAATTACTCACCGGACGATGATTTTTAAAAATTACATCCAAACCGGTTTTTTTTCAATAGGGGTCTAATAATTGCTGTTTTCCATTCATTTGCAAAAACACCCGATGTTAGGGATTTAATAACTATGGAAGTAATTGTTGGCAATAACACATCGGAAAATTGCTTGATCAATTTTGATGGGATTGGGTCAGTTGGGCATGTAGTGGACTTTAAGTTCTTGATCACACCTAACACATCTTCGTCAGATAATGAATCAAAATGTTTAAAGTCGTTTGTGGACTTGGATCCAAGATTTGGGTCAACTTTTTCAAAATTATTTAAATTTTTGCGAATGGTTAAAATTTTCTCTATAAAAAATGAACTAAATTCGTCTGCTAGTGATTCGTCGCTTGTGTTTGGCGGCAAGGGATTACTATTAGTTCTACCCATCAATCCAAACACAAGTTTATACATTTTAGATGTAATGTTCGAATTGATGTGCTTTTATTTGTTCTATCTGAGATGTTTTCTATGGGTCCGTTTGGCTCACCGGAAGGCGTGATCATTGTCCGCAGTCTTGTTCCCTCTCCATCTTCTCTCCGCTGACCTGCAGCGCGTCTTCAGATGACATGACTCCTCTGTAAACCATGGTAACGTCGGTCGGATCGTTACTAATTTCTCTTTTTCAGGAGCATGTTTGTCTAAGATATTTCTGAGTTCAGAATTGTAAAATTTTGCTAAATCTTCCAACTTTTCATGTTTGGTTGCATTTTTATTGAATTGGACGAGATTGTTCATAAATTGTGTCGAATTTATGTCACTGAGTGTCTGAATTTTCCTCGTTTCCCTGATTATCTAATAAGGCTTGGATAGAGATATATAGGTATGAATGAAACTATGGTCACTAATCTGAAAATTTTCGAT
Organism: Magallana gigas; assembly: GCF_902806645.1. Classification (NCBI taxonomy): domain Eukaryota; kingdom Metazoa; phylum Mollusca; class Bivalvia; order Ostreida; family Ostreidae; genus Magallana; species Magallana gigas. Next base: position 275,832 of record NW_022994815.1, read on the forward strand.
TGGTTCAGATAAAACAATTTTATCGTTGTTTCGTATCATGATTAGATCAAGCGTGTTTCCGGATCGATGTTTGGCAGTTAACAAGCTGACACAACTCCATGACATCACACATTTCATTTAATGCAATCGTATCTAAGTCATTAACTTTATTGTAATGAATGAAATGATAACCGTGCGATGGGTTATTCCTCTAGAAAAGGTGTAAATTCATCAAAAAATGCCGTTGTGGACACGGGATGCGCTCTTGAGTAGGGGGGACGATAAACTATCAGAATATGTATGGTCTTCGAATGAAAGTCGATTTCAAACAATGAGTATTCGAATGGATCTTTCTGTCCAGAGTCAACTAATTTTATTTGAAGCGTGTTTCTAAAAAAATACCAGTTCTACCACCAGACCAAAATTTACGGGGAACATCAATAAAAGTATAGCTATGTACATTCAGATCGGATCTTACAATTCTGTGTTTTGGATTACTGCCATCCAACCAAGTTTAAGTTACACAACAAATGTTTAATTTGATTTCAATAATATGGTGAAGAAATTCATAACTTTGTTACATATTGACTGCGTATTGACTTGCTAGTTAATCTTGCTATTTAATGTTCCCCGGTCTTAAGTATTTTAATAAAACAATTCAACATGTGACTTAGAAATTCGCATAAATATATGTCTATTGAAATCCTTAGAGAGGGTTAAATGGAATTTGAAGAAGTGTTCAGAAATGATAAAAAAGAACAAGTATCCAAATAGCGTTAGGTATATTTAAACGGAAGACCTCTCGTTTCTCGCAACGAGTGTCTAGTTGTTTTTATGATTAAATGACATAATCACATACAATTTTATTCTTAGACTACTCTTTGTAAGTGGAAGCAATTAAGCTGCGGAATTTCGGATTTGTAGACATACATGTTCTATTGTGTTTAGCAATTGTAGTATTTAAAATTCCAGGTAATTGTCAATAGTATGTTTTGTGTAAGCCTAAACTTCAAGTTATTTCAGATAAAGTGATTGTGCCATTGGTATACATGTAGTTAAAATAAATAACATGCTTAATCTATCAATTACCAGTGTATTTAGCATCTTATAAACCTTCAACTTTGTGGATAAAACCTCCCCCAACGTCTAAATCACTATGTTTAAGACAGGCGACGTATCTGAGATTGTCTTTCTTTCTCAATACATATTTAGAGGTTTTACCTTTATGAGTTCTCCAGATTGCGTTCCAACGAATGCAACGGTGTCCCCATTGTACGTTACAGCCACAGTTAAAGAAGAAGCTCGAGTATTTAGTTTAATTGTCTCTTTAGACATCATAACGAATGGACCGTCAATAGGATTATTAAAATCAAACTCACCACAATAATCCTCTCCGATTGAAACATTCTGAAACAGATTACATACAAATCAACATGATATAGAAGAGCCACCGATAGTTTGTTTTATGATAAATCATATGACTGTGTGTTGTGCGTAACGTGTGTACATGCTTTCGTCTCCTTAATTTCTTTTGGTGTAGATATAGTTATTATAGGGGATCCGCTCTAAAACCTACGGAAGCCCGTTGGTGCCACGTAGGAAAAATATTTTATCTGGCGGCCGCCACATAATCATTTGGCGGCCGCCAGATAAAACCTGACTTCCTGATGCGCGCGCATGTTTTAATGGGAGCTTTTTAGGGAGTTGGGAATACACTCTAATTTATTAGTTTTATTAATTATTTCTGAAACTTGACATTAAATATCAATTGCAGAGCTTAGGATTTTGAAAAACTGGTTGAGTTGAATGTATGGAAGACTTTGTTGTTAGATTCTAGAATGATTTTTATATTACTTTGTGCCTTGTATTATACATGTATGTTGTAAAACATGGAATTTTAGAGTTGATTCTGAACTTTTAAAACTGAACTAGACACCCGTTCAGGAAATCTTAACATTAAAAACCTTAACTTGAGAGGAATTTTATGTAAACATGTATAAGTAAAGGAACGCACTGCCTTCTCTATGTTTTAAATTTGGTATAAGAATTTACCAATGCAGATTAAAGTCAGCTTTATTGACCACGACAGCTAGTACAGGCAATATTATCACGAGAGCAGATCCATCTATGACTTTATAAGGATAAACTAGGATAATTGTGTACTAGCATTCGTGGCCATAAAAATGAAACTATTTAACTGACTGTGTTGTTAAACTCTTATTCCAAATCACATGAAAGGTAGTACAATAAAAAGACCGCGATCGGCCACAATCTCTCTGGGTAAATCAAAGTACTGAGAGTACTGAAAGGCAGGGTCATGAAAGTTTGAATTGTAACTGTTCACGTTTTCCTCCATTATGTTCCAAAAATTATGAGTTTGAATTAGTTGTTTCATTCTACATGTAGTATGTTAAAGTTCGGCTTTTTGCAATTGCCTGATACTTTGTCAAACTCTCAAACTGTTGAATTACCGAACAAAGTTAACATTTCTATATCGATAACAAACACAGGCATCTAACGTTAGAAATATTTCTTTTTTACAATTAGATTATTCCAAGTATATGGTGGCATATCTCTGCCCCCTGTGTGCAAGTTATTTTTCTCTTTATTATGTTGACATGCAAGATAAATATGTTGACATGCAAGATAGTTATGTCAACATGCAACATGTACTTTTCCCTGATATTTTATTCATGTTCCTTTGATATAATAACCCTTAATTTTACCACATGCATGAAGCATTTAAGTCAAGCTCAGGTATGTCTCTATGGCTGCGGAGATTTAGAACATGTTACATGTAGCAAATATTGGGATAATAAACTTATGGGAAAAACAATTTTTTGAAAAGCCAGAAATTATTTAAAAATCGCCAAGCAACGCATTTTTGATAATTTTAAACAGTCTCTACTAGCTGATATAAATGCCTCTTCTAAATGTGCAATTTATAAATATTTAGTTGATAAATGTACCTTGCAGTCATATCTAACAAAAAGAACTTCTTTACAATATGAGAAACTTATATGTAAATTAAGATTATCATCTCATTGTCTTATAAATGACCATTGAAACTGGTAGATATAACAATATTCCATTACAAAGACGTTTATGTCCTTAATGTACTATATATATAGAAGATGAATATAATTTTATACTGAAATGTCCCTATTACTGTAATTTAAGAGAAAAATTCCTTAAGAAGTTTTATTATATTAAACCCTCTGTCTTTAATTTGTCCTATTATTGTCAGCACAAAATGTAATGGATTTGTGCAATTTAGGTAAATATATTAAGAATGCTTTTGTGATCAGAAAACTTTATGTATAAACTTGCCTTTTTCAAGTTACCATATTATATGTATTGCAAAATGCGTATATTAATTGTATATGTCTATGAGCTGTACAGATGTTGACCAATAAACAATACAATGTACTCCGAAAGGGATATACTTGTCAGAGACCGCTGAATCAAGTGTGAATAATTATTGTTGTGCAAACGCCGGCCAGATAGCTACCTTTTTTTTTAAATCGGGGGATTGAAAAAGGTCGTATTGTTATAAACTTGATGGATACGGAGGAAATCCAGTTGTTTAACTCAATATTCAATCAAAAGTAATTCATATACTTTGCAGGGGCATTATCATGTAACAAGTTGATTTTTCTCATTTCTGACTTCGTTCTGCTGATTTTGATATGTTAATATATTTTAGATAATAATCTATTAACATAAAGGACGTTTGTAATATGTACATGTATGCCTTTTAATGCAAATCGGAATTATAACTAAACCATTAGAAATCAAGAAAATTGTTAAAGGAGCATTCCTTGTTCTCTTTTCGTGCTTATCATTTTTCTGGCAGTTTGCGCTGTTGAGTGAACTTATTTTATTTCTCAGTTTTCTCTTTAGTTCTAAAAAGTGTTAGGAAATAAGTTTAATTTCCAGAGAAACTTTCACTTACATGATTTTATATCAAAATTCCATCAGATTTTAAAAAATTTCTTAGACATTTGTCGTTTTGTTCATCATTCAAAATGGGGAGGAATGCAGAAGAAGACTTTCCGCTAAATCATAAAAACAGTATGTTAATTCACTTGACGAAAGCCAAAAAAGCCCACTCGAAAAATTCTCAATTCAAAAAAAAAGTTTGAAAAGCTCAGCACAAAACTGAAGTAGATTTTGGGGACAAAGTTTTCAGTTCGGCATTATGTGCATCTATAAGATGATTTCCTATTCCTATTCCCCCAAGCTGTGGGGCGCTACCTCGACTTGAGAAAACATTCTTCTTGCTCTAAACCAGTTTTCTCTTTTATGGATGGTAACCCAAGCACTCGTCAGTATATGACACAACAGTTGTAAGCACCATTATCTTTCTGTGATCTTAATCTACAGAATAATCATACACATAGTTTTCGAATTAGAGTGGCATCCTCAGCTACGGCCCAGGGTTTTACTGAACTACAAATACAGACTATAGGTCGATGGAATTCTAACGCATTTCGAAAATACATCAGAATTCCAACTCTGCAATTATAGCAGCTTTCTTCATCCAGATCTTGAAGACAGGGGCTTCAGATCTATAACAAACACTTAAAGGGACATGGTCACGATTTTGGTCAACATTTTTTTTTTCGATTTTAATGTTTACAATGCTTCAGTGAGACATTTTTTATAGGCAACCAAAATTTGAAATTCATTTGTTGAGTTATAAGCGAGTTACAGAGCTTACAATTATTCGCTATGTAAACAAAGCGCTTGTTTACATTTTTAATGTTGAAGTGAAAATTCCAGTTTTAGACCTCATATAAATGTATTAATCGTTAGGAACTGTTTATTTATGCTTAAAATGAATAAAAAGATAGACAAATCAGCTTGAAAATGATTTTTTGCTGGTATATTGAACCTATGTAAACAAAAACAGGGCACGAGCCTTGTTTACATGACGAAGAATTGTGAGTCCTGTATCTTGCTTAAAACTTATCGACTGGCACCCAAATTTCATTTGATCATTAGAAATGCATTCTTAAAGCGTTGTAAATGATAAAAGCAGAAAAAAAAATTTGACCAATCTGAGGTCTTGAGGAGCAGTTTACAAGTCTAGTTTTAAATTACATTGTGTTGCAGTGCTAGTATTGTTTATTATTTATTTAATGTAATATTTTACTTTGTACTGAAGAAGAGACTAAAGTTATTTTGTGTCGTTTAATATAATTGAAAAATTGTAATATAAAAGAATTCTTACTGATCGGGTGCATGGCTGTTGATCAGTTAAATAAGCAGGTCCAGTAGTCCTACTTCCATTGAAGCAACTCTTTGTGTTGAACGTGAACGTTTGTTCTACTGAGCTCATTAAAAGTATGCCAAGGATGGATTCAGCTCCAAAGTTAAGTGGAATACCGGAGTCAAACATAACAAATAAAACATCTTCCCCCGGGGAAATTTCAAGAGAATTTGCTAAAAACCGCCCGGGCATACCAATATATGCCGCTTGAATTATCATATTTTGTATTTCATAGAAATTTATTTCAGCTTCATAGCAACACGTTAAATGTGTTTCAGCATATGAATTAAATTTTTTCTCAAATTGACAAACACGATGTATCTTTGTAGTGTATTTGTCAATATCTGGTTTACCAGATCTCTGAATTGAAATGACATAACTATATATCCCATATGAAAATCCATATATGTATTGGATATAAAATGAATTCCGATTTGTTTGGGCCACATATGATTTAGCAGATACTATCCCAAAATTTGTTATGTTTCTCCTACAAAATAATGGAACTGTTTGTTTCGGTCCTGTCGAGCTTGGGACTCTCAAAGACGATGCAACGTATAAGTACAGCGTCGGAGACGACCTGTTTTTACTTGGTCCGGGAGCTAGAAATGCAACATTGGAATCGGTTACAGACACAACATGTTCTTTTCTGATATTAACCGCCAGTGTCGTCGCGTGCCGTTTTTCACAAGTTCCATTATCTAAGCTTGTGCATATGATAAGCTCGCCAATACTCTCTGCCTTATTTTTATAAATTAGAAGAACTTTGACTTTAGTATTGTTTACATTTTTATCACATGAATTGTCGTTGTAACAGTCCTGCCCGATAGAATTACTGGGATTTGGTCCTATCTTTTCGAGTTTTTCGATACTTAGGTTTCCAGTGGACACTCTGTAAATATAGTTGGTTCCTCCTACGAATATGGTATCCTGGTCATACACAGCTATGTGGGTGAAGTTATTTGCAGGATCGGGGACATTCAAAACACTCCGAATACTTCGCTCTTGTTCCAACGGTGAAGACGTTACTTGCAAGGGCAGCAGGAGAATCAAAAGCATACATATATATTCATACCAGGTCATTATCCAAAGAACTCCAGAATGTTTTAGCACATGAGTTGAATCTAGAAAAAAAAACGTTTCAAATCATATCATTGCATATTCTTATTGAAATCCTTTTGAAATATTAAACAGTTATTAATACTCACAATTTTTTTTCTAATCAGTTTTCATTGCAGCTCTTGCCATTTCCTTTTCCAGTTTGGTTATTCTGAGCCTGATCCAGTTTATGATTAAAACTTTATCGGACGTTTAAAACTCTATGTTTTTTACACTATAATCCGCGAAAAATGACAAATATAACCATAATTATATTCTGTCAGATGTATTAAATCATGTAAGAAGGCTGGGGATGACAACGACATGTATTTATTTTTTGTTGATCCGTCGTCGGAAAACGAGAGAGGAGCTTACCGGCGCTGGGATTTCGACAGTAGTGTCAGATGTCAAGTTAAATATCGTGAAACAAAATGAAACACATAGTCAACCAATCATATTTGACGTTGTTATTTTCAAAGCGTGTATTATTATATTGACAATGGTTAAATGTTTCGATATTGTAATGCATTTGTATGATGATTGAGAGATATCGTATTAAACCAGGAAAAACCAATAAGAACTTTTGAAAAGTTGCATCAATTATCAATATCAAACGCTCAAAGGTTTTTTTTTTCAAATCGGGAAGTGAATATGTCCTATAAAATATAAATTTCAGACAAGGATAGGGTATCAGACCTTTTTACCCCCACCCAATGAAAGGTGTCCTTTCCAGGAACAAAAATTCAGTGAAAAAGTTGAAACATTAGGAGAAAAGGCTCTGTATTTCCCGATGGAATATCATTACGAAAGCCGTTTGGGAAAATATAAAGTTCTTTGTGTTATTGTAACACAGATCGTTTTCTCCCTGAGCCAATAATCATTAGCTCATTCTTATTTAACCTTCACGTGTGTTGCGTGGTGGCGATGAGTGTACATGTATGTACTTATTAAACGTGATTCTGTTATGCTAATATTTATAAATCATAATCAAAACTTACATCTGGCATTTTATTTGACCTCATTGATTTAGAGGTGCAGTCCAACAGTCATGTTCCTCCGTAATAAAGTAGTCCGTTAATGTTATATAGACTTGTGTTTTACAGAAGAATTATAACTTTTTGTATTGAAACTTTTGGATACTTTTCCAATTATGTTACTGTTTTAGTTCAATTTATAAAAAAGCCATTGTTTAAGAAAAAGACTAGTCACATTTCCAAAAAGCGATTAACGGCTGCCGGATTTTGAAGACAAAATTAATGTGATAATTTGGACGACAGTCGGCAGTTCATCATCCGCTGTTTATGCTGATATCGACTTCCTTTTGTCGGCCAACCATGTGACCATCGGGGTCAATTACATGTATATATTTTTTGCGTCGCTGACCGATTTCTTCCTTTGAAATAGTTGGGTACTCCGTCGAGTAACCCCCGACCATCGTCCGACAATAGTCCGATCATCGGCCGACAATCGTCCGACCATAGATAGGCAATGTCTGTCGTCGGCCTATTGACATTTAAGCATTGGAATCTTTCTGATATATTGGCCGCTCTACACCGATTGACGACCGAAAATCGGCCGAGGGACGACTGGTCTTTGGTTGGAGGGGGGGGGGTTGACAAATCAGCTGATGGACGACGACTGACCATAGATGGATTACGTAAAACACCTACCGTCCATCGGTCGATAAACGTCGGCCAGGTGAACGACGCCATGCTGCAGACGTTTCCGTCTATAAATTGAAGCAATACCCACGTGGTTACCAGTGAATATTCAGAAATTGCAAAAATGTATTAGGCCGAACGTTAAAATCAAAGGGTGTTTCAACGTTCGATGATCGACCGACGATTTACCGACTAGTAATTAGTCAAACGTTTAAAGATATGGGTGTGACGAGAACTAAATTATTAAATGTGACTGCTCCGCGTCGTCCGATACCAGCATCGGACGATCATGTATCTTCAGCCGAGATACGAGGAAAGTTGTTTGTCCGACCATCGGCTTAAATGTGACCTACAGTTTATTACAGTTTTAAAAATGTGATTTATATTACAAAAAAAAACATACGATATCTTTGTTTTTTTTTAAATATAGATGCGCCAAAATAAAGTTTATTCTTAACTTGCTTGTAACATAATACCAATTCTTCATATGTGTCGTAAAAAATTAATATATGTGGTTTGTTAATAGTGGTGTAAAATTTAGCTCAGATAATATAAACGCTTATCATTCATAATAATTTTTTAAAAAGAACATGAATGTCTTTTGTTTGGAATAATTATACATTCTAACAATAGCACTGCATTCATTAACTCAACTTCACTAAATGTTGTACATACTAGTAGATATGTCTATTTATTACATACTTAGAAATAAATACAGGATTTTTTTAGCATATGTGATACAGATGGCATCACAAATCTCGTATCGACCTCCGGGGCTGATACAGGTTATCAGCCCTAGGGCTGATATGGAACCGTATCACACCCCTTGCGGAACTCCTCTCCTTTTTTCGTTTCGGCATTTGTGCATGTTTACAGACGAAAAATAAAATATTTGTTGCATCAACATTTTAAAGTGCAGTTGAAAACTTTAAATGCTAGCAAATGTTTTGGAGCAGTTAACTTTTTACACCTGAGGAAATTCAGGTTCTGTACCTTCATGTTTGTTAAAACATTTAGATCACATATTTTTATTTAATACATGTGCAGACTATTTTCAAATAATATTCAAAATCAATTTGTTTAAGTTGATGTTTTTTATTTTTATTACTGAGTATGTAATAAATATAATAATAGATACCCTTTTCCATATCACAGCCTGTATCAGCCCTCGACCAATATCATGTCTCGGGCTGATATTGGAGTCTCGGGCTGATGGCGGCTGTGATATGGAAAAGGGTATGTATTATTCTCTATGTCTTACATGTATCAATATACTTTATATAACTCCTGTAAAATAAAAAAAACTTAAATAAACTATAGAACAAACTTTATTTTATGATAGAAAACAAAAGACGATCATAATCATGTACAATTATTTAGTAGCTTTGAAGGACAAATTAAAACAAAACCAGTGTTTATACATGTAAGCAGAAGTTAAAAAAAATTATAATGTTTCATTTGTTCACCACAACTTTCATTTTCTTTGAATATTCAGTACTAGTGGTAAATGAATCCAAAGACAATATAGCATTATTGTGTCAACTATAGCCATTGGGGTGCGTTCCTTTGTTTGAAAAAAAAATATTGCATGTAACTTTGTTTGTTTCCGCTCTTGTGTTATACAAACGGCAGCTACGTAAGTGTTAATATCATGTTGATTTGGATTTCTGGATTTGATATAATTATTAACAACTCTAGATCTGCGTTGAATTTTGTCTGCTTTTGTCTTCACATTGTCTCCAGATCGTGTCTCTTATAAATGTTACCGTATATAGCAAAACAGTTAATAGCGGTATGAATATGAGAGGGATTCCGAGAGCATAAATGAAGACTTTCGGAACACTACTCCAGTCCAAAGCTGAATATATAGCATTTTGGTTGAAGCCTATCTGGTAGACAAGACTGAACAAAATGAAAACGACCGAATAGGCGAAAGGTATGTAGAAATGAAGAATACGATATGGTTTCCGGGTCAACAGAAGGTTCACCAATACGAAAACACTGTTAATGAAGTGCTTCAAAATGTTGTTTGCACCAACCTCTGAAAAAATAAAAGAAAAGTCATCATGACAAATCGTAATGGCAAAATAACTATCAAAATTGTTTTTTTTTTAACATCCATTCGGTTAGATTATAGATTTTTTAACGTTCTAGACCAAAGTGATGAACTTCATTCAAAATAAGGACTGGGACAGGTAAGCTCTCTGTATACGGAATGTTTTTGCTTGCAGTGGGGGAATATGACAAGTGCCTCGTTGATGATAAAAACTATCTGCCTTTTTATTTTCCACCGATTTCTCGTAAAAAGTTCTCTACCGTTTCAGTATAGTTGCAGAATAAGGTACAGTGTATTTATAAAAGTACATGTATGTAAAATAAAAAAAAAACATTAATAAAGGACTTAATTACATAATCAAAGGGATTTCGTTGTTTTATTACAAATTAAATATTTGCGTCTATTCTGAACTGCCGGTCAGTAGACTGTAATTAATAAGGCCGCCGGTCAATAGATTGCGATCCATTGGACCGGCAACGTACTTTGGAACGTAGGTATGTTAAAACCATTTATATGCAAATTATAAACCCTTAAAACTAACTCGAAAAAGGAATTAGGTAATAAAACAATTTTTTAATGCCTGAAGAGTCAATAGACCAGAATTTTTCCCCTTGGTGCAGGGAACAGTTAATTATGCTCTATTGCCCTCGGCCGTTGGCCTTGGGCAACGGATCATACTAAGCTATTCCCTGCACCTCGGGAAAAATATTCCGGTCTATGAACTGCTCAAGCATTAAATAATTTTATAACATATGATATGGGCCTAAAATGGTCCCCTAAAATGAACATCTCTTTACTCTGATTATCTGTTTTCTTTGAACAGATATATATGTGATGTGTATACATAATGTTCATTTTGATTCAACTGCCCACAATTTAAAATATGACATCGTAAAGACAACATTTTCCGCCATTTTTGCATTTTTTGCATAAAACAGCTTGTCTTCAAGCAGTTTTTCTTTCAGAAAACATAGAGCGCATGATTAAACAAACAAAATATTTTAATCAGAGATTAACTAGCCAAGTGACAAAAAATTTCCTTGTTTAAGCTGCGCTCTATATTTCCCATTCGTAAAAAAATAAGAAAAATGTCAATTTTTGACTGATTTTGATTGAATAATAGAAATACATGTAGCGTCTCTTCTGACGTCATAATTATATTGCCAGTGAGTGCAAATTAATAAAAAAAAATAGGTAAAAAATATATTTTAAATCAACTCTTCTAAAATATAACATTTTATTGTACCAAAAACACTTAAAAAATGGCGAATTATGGGGGCCAAATTTAACTCATATCATATATGGTTCTTTTGTAAATTTTAATTAATCAGGAAAGTGATAATGCTAAAAATAAACATTCTAAACGACCAAATTCATAAATATGTTTTTGGAGAGGAAACGACACAATCATTATATACTGACTGTCTAACATATCCGGATTGTTACGTGCACAATTGCGGAATAAATGTTCTGTCCGATTTGCTTAGCTACACCTTTTGCATTCCAAATGTTCAGTTCAATTCACCTCTTAAATATGTATGTTATGGAAACGACTTATTGATTATGATGAAAAGTTTACGTAAATTTTTTAAGTACATGTATATCAATACATTGCACACGACCATAACCATACATATTGAAGCTAGAGCTTAAATATCAGAACTCATGTTTGAAATAATTGCCTGTTATCATGTACGGTTAAATTCTTTCTGATTTAAGCATACTGACGTTACCTTTATCGGTAGTTACAATAGACAGCAATGTCACGACAATGGCGGAGGTGGTTGAGAGGTAGTACAGAACCCATAGCAGCTTCAGGTACCATGGCGACGCATCGGAGTCTGTTTAGGAAAGACACAACATTTATCCATTATTTAGAAGAAAGGCAGAAAAAAACACTTGAATATTTTCCAAGAAAAATGTAATAGCTTCTTGCTTAACAAAATCAAAGTTGCCTTTAATATATTAATTATTGCAAGAAGTGAAAATGTATGAACATAACGGTAGGAAGTGTCGAATCGAAATAATTTAGAATATATAGACATAACTGTATTCATTAGACTTTTGGCCCCGTCCTAGATCTTACCCTGCATTTTTAGATATTAATTAAAAATAATTATTAATATTAATTGAAAAATAATTATAAACATATATATCTTCAATACTAGTACTTGAAAAAGTTTTTTCTGTTTTTTTTTTCTTTTGTCTCAACAGTGATTGAAATATGCAATTGAAATTAGACATTAAACCTCACCTCAATGAAAACGTACCGTATAGGTGCAGTTTTTTAAGTCTGATGTTATTAAGATTGTTGGGAAAAAAAACATCGTTTCTTACCTCCATTTATGATGTCTTTACGACGCACGTTAACATATATGGCGACGACAGATTCTGTAATACAATAGATGGCTAACACGGTATAACTCCAGTTGGTCAAAAAGATGAACCAAATCCAGTTGGGCAGAACCTCTCGAAAGAAGTAGGGCTGGAGACCGAGGACAGTAACGTGGAATAGGGCCCATGTTGTAGCCCAGACAATAAAAACAGTAGGATGTCCCCTCTGCAAAAATAAACATGCTACATTGTTACACGACCATAAAAATATATACTACTTAAACTTTCAATTGTCTTTCTCCAAAAACAGACTGAAAAGTTAACTTAATTTTTTTTTTTAATTGTTGAAATTAAAAGTTATTGGGAATAAGTTTTTATAGTATAAAGAGAAAGGTGGGAACATCCCTGGAGAAAAATATTCCGTTCCGGACTTGTGCACATGTGCAACTATTATTTACAATGTCGAAATGTTATATCATATTACATACACATTCTCGGCGTTTGTTCCGTATTGACAAGCGTCCGTTCCGGACTTGTGCACATGTACAACTATTATTTATAAAGTCCAAGTGTAAAAAAGACTACAGATTAACCTTTGTTCCGGATTAACAAGCGTAAGCGGTTAAATTGATTTCATGAAATGATTTTATACGGTACACTGGATGTGTTTCGATTGTCACTCAAAACTTGTAAACACCACACCCATCCTACACCCACGAACTGTTTCAATCGTACATGATAATTACCCGTACTTCGATCTGCAATACTTCATTTGAATTATTAAACAAAAATTTCCTGTTATGGCTGTGTATATAATATATATTAAACGATCAATTACACTTTAGAAATATATCATCTACCAAGCCCAGTACGAATCGAGAACTTTTTTTTAAATGATGTGAGGGTCCGAGGAATATTTTTGGTGTGTTGTATATTGTTTATTACCAAGAACCATACGATTCATAAGTTAAACATAATAACATAAGTAAAGTGTACAAACGTATGTAGACATTTTTTACAATCTTAGATTGGACTGCAGGTGCACATAGCAGCGTACATAGCAGTGTGCAAAATGTACACGATAAAAGTAAACAGGATAATGGAGAGTATATTCTAAAAACAATAATTATATTTTTATCGTAATTTTGAGCGTTTATAAAGGTACTTGCCCAAATTAAACAACTCTTTGATATTTACTATGTAATATTAAGAAATTTTAATTTTATAGGGGGGGGGGGGGGGTTAAGACTCCCGACCCCGCCTCTAGATCCACGCATTCAACAAAATAAAAAATTCCGTCGTATAAATGTTGTTTAATGAAATCAGTCTACTAGCATCTCTCAAAGACATTTTTTAATTAGCTTATTATTTAAAATCGTGACAACATTATGAAGTTGGGCGCGTACAGTAGGCCTACTAACCTGAAAAGTCACAAAGTCCCTTGGCTGGTGGTGACTTAGTCCGAAACTACTCAGTTTCCATTGTTGTTGGCAATTATTAGAACACCCGACATTTTCTTCCTTCGCCATGCTGGCTGTTTTCCTCCATTAAGTATGCGATAAGTACAACACTGAACCCGGAGCTATTTTCTTTCATATTGCATCACTGTCACGGTTGTTAATCATGAATTTCAATAAACAAACATTAAACCCGAAGACGTTCTGCTTCATTTACAATGTGTTTCTTGTTTAACGTGCCATCAATCAGGTGTGACAAGGATGAAATTGTAAAACTTAATTAATACGTTTTTCTTCTTTTTAAATTTCTTTTGAAATTAAAGAAAAATGAACTCGGCAATTTTCCTGTTGTTATATCAAAAAGGAAATAATTATATTAAATTGAAATGCACTAAAGGCCTTTAACAATTTTACGTTTGTGGATCGTCAAAATTGTACGTCGCATGCATTATTCAATTTAAAAAAAATAGTGTCGTTTGTAACAATGTCTACGCCCCCTAAGCAAGTATAATGTACTCATTCTGACGCACCTTAATAGTCTGTTACATGTATTTGTGTGGGCGTTTACACCTGAATTATTTTGAAATGACGCAAAACTCGTAAAATAGTTTCCTGATATCTTATTACGAATTATTTGTAAACAAAATTTATTGCACGGAACAAACCTGCAGTCAATGAAATGAATCAAAGTACTGCGAAGATAAAACGGAATGTAAATGATTTGGAACTTGTTAACAAAATATGTTTAGTTAAATATACTTGCATGATGAATAATTTACGAAGGTACAATATCAAAATTCACATGAATGATGAGATTTATGAACTAAATTAACCAATAAAATACTTTTAAAATCTACTAATTAATCCACGGAATATTTAACTCATATTGTATTCATTCTAATCTAAAATAATTTTAACATAATCAGTAAGTACATTGACTTATTTAAACATGTAGGCTTGTCTGAACAGGAACAAATAACTATTTAATACTGATTTTAATAATTTAATATTTGTTGCCAAGCAGCGTCTGAACGAAATAACGCGAAGGAGGGTCGGTAAATTTTACAGAGTACCCTGGGAGGGAACTAAGATTACTCATCAAGCTAGATATTTTATTAACCTTGATTAGCCAGGCTTATTTGTGTAATATCGGATGTCAAATAAATAACATTTGAAATCGTTCTTCGCACAAAATTTTACTCCCAACTTAAAGAAGAACGTATAATGTACAGCATGTCAGTTGGTCAGTTTAAGTTTACATTTGATATATTTGAACATCACATCTTTGTAGTAATCTAAATACTTCGAGTTTACATGTAATGTTGCTGAGCGGCGGAATACATTGTTTACGGTTATTCCATAATATCTATTACTAGACATCCCGTTATGAAACCGAGCGTACAAGTGTCGTGAGGAAAACTTGTTTTCAAATTAACTAAAATTATATTTTTGAATATTTTGATAACATCTAAGGAAAGCTATCAAATTCTTCTTTTAATCTGATGGCATGTCTCAATTTACTTTTCGGAGTAAGTGTGATGTAACATTACATATATTATTTACCTTCTGTCAGGGTTGCTAAAAATCTCTGTCTTTTATGTTTTGTCATCTATTGCTCTTGTAAGTAATTGATCTGTTCGGTAAATTGTGTAGGTGAGAAAGTTAATGAACAAGGATTTTATTAGATTGCTCAAAGCTAGCTATCCTTTGTGTTCGGATTAAGTATAGTCCGAGTTTCTATCACCTCTTATGTGTTGTCAAATTGTTACGTAATCAATTAGCCATCATCATGCGTGCTTCGTATGAACACATGTGCGCTGGTGACGTTTACACCCCGAAACAAAAGAATAATTTAAAGAAAGAATTTCATTGGTTTATTCTCACAAAATCGCATTTTCGGCAAACTGGGTACGCGTCCCCGTGTCGGTCACTTTTCCATATTGAATAAAACCGCACGGACGCAAAACCTTATTAATCTTCATTTTTCATCTTTATTCAGGACTTCTCCTTATCATTTGATATAATTAGTCATGGACTAATTGACAATAAAAAATTGTTAATTAGTAAAAGACACAAGTTACATTGTTTTTGTATAGAGGCTGCAACATTTAATCTTGGTTGGGGTGGTAAATATTCGACCCTCCTGTGATCTAATTATATTCGATATCAATATAAATCAAAGTACTGATAGTACTGAGAGACGGAGGCATCATTGCGGAGTGGAGATTAATCATTGAAGTACCGACCGGGAGTTGATTTCTTCGATTGATATTTATCTTAAAATCAAGGATATGTAATTTCGCATGTCAAGTAGTTTCTTATCCGTAATTGAATAACGCATATTTTCAAAATAAAAATTTTCTGGGTTTTCCGACAATTTTAAGAATTCTAGGAAAACATCATATGAATCATGTTGCGTAATAATTTAAGATAGAATAAATTCCATCAAACTATGTATCAGTAATGTAAATATTTCTGGAAAATTATATGGATCCAAGCAATATTTAACTATTATAATATTTAATGCTTCAGAATGCGTTACATCGAATTTATCGATTATTTCCGAGAACACGGTCTTGTCAGCGGCGATGATCCGTGGTTAGGTCCAAACACAGATTCACTTCCGGTTTGCCAGAGTAACTGCATAGGAGAGTTGATAAAAATCAACTCCCAAAAATAATAATGTTTTTTTCTTCTTCAAATTTTAAGGTATAGAAGGTTTTATTAGAGTATCAATTAAGAGTTTGCAATACTTAATACTACAGGACAGAAACTACTTTGCTAACATATTCATGCTCTTTTATAGAATATGCGAAAACAAATGACAAACAAAAAATATTTTGTTAGTTAATACTATACCTAATGATTCACAATATGTACTTAAATCTATGATATATAATCAATAAAAACTTCTGAACAGTGAACTTTTTTCATATGAAAAAAATCGTTCATGCTTAAAAATGTTACATGTAGGTAATACATGCATGATCTCAATCTCGCATAGTTGTTCTCCTTTTTCTTTTGCAGAATGTTCGATTCTATTGTAGAAAGTGATCAAATATATTTTAAGCGTTTCGAAAAGTTATGGAGATGAAATATCTATATATAAGAGACGCTACAGCTCCTTTTGCTCAAAATTACCGTTGATTTAATCATTTCCGGCAGTCCAAAAAGTAAATATTGCAAGCTCAGCCTTTTGATCATTAGCTTAGCGCATCAACTGTAAACATTGCATCGTGACTTTCCGCAAGGGATGAAAATATTATGAATTTATACGGATTTTACTTGTGGTGTAAACAAAATTTTAGAGATATAAATTTAGAATTTCGGAAAAATATTGCACACGCAATTGCGAGCTCTTTTTGCTAAAAAAGATTCCATCTTTCAGTAAATGCACGACTTCTATTTTTTTATCTAACTATGTTTAAAAAGGGAAAAATCCAAGATGACGAGAATTCGCTGTAATATCTCTTTAAAGCTAAATTTAAAATAATATACCGCGGTAGATCTTGTAATACCCCGTACTTCACTTTTAAAAGAAAATATGTACATTCTGTCAAATGTTTTTACACTCTTTTCACGTGAAATTATGTTATCAGCTTGCAAAAACACACTGACTTCCCAACTTACTTTGAAATCGACAGCGCTGGCCAGACAATGCGGGATTAATCAAGCTTCACAGCACGTGGCCAGAGTACTCAACCTATGCACACTCTGAATGTATGTGTGTGTGTGTGTGTGTGTGTGGGGGGGGGGGGGGGGTTCGTTAAAAAGTGTAATCTGGATGTTTAATTTTTTTCACTATCCTTATAGTAGGTTTAGTATGCATACCAAGTAAAACTAAATTAAAATGTGCCATGCTACGATCACAGTTGTCTGTACTTAATTGGGGGAATACTCAAGTTCACTTAGCAATGGTTTAACTTGTTGAATAATCATTTTATTGGATCGATGCCGGGGGCGGTAGTGTAGCTATACATAGAAAGATATATCTCCGCAGGAGATTAATTGATAATGCGCAAGTAATATACGATACATACTAAGAACCACGCTATGTTTATCCATTGAATCTCATAATTATTCAACATTTCGGTCCACACAAGATGGTTCTTGAGGAATCCTCATTATTTGACGTCACGGACAGGAAGCTGTATAAAAAGTATAAATAGCCACTAAACGATTACACACCATTGCTATTCTTAAACTCATGCATATTCATACTTACTTGGAATTTGACATATGGACTAAAATTTTCGAGAGAAATTACATGTATGTTTATTGATCGCAATATGTATAGTTCTCTGTATTGTAAATGCAAATAAGACATTTATTTCAATAATGATATTGAAATATGAATCCCAAACAAATATTGCAATTTTTGCCGCTAGGTGGTGTCCGTCAAATCTACTATCGACGTCACATGTGAGCTGACCGGTAGTAATAGAGGAGGCTCATGGAATGAGAGTACCAATGCACCGGATGTTGACATCAGAGAAGTGTTAATACAAGATTGAGCCGCGCAGAAAAAGGTATGGCTAAGGTGATTGGCTGAATTAATTGCTAAAATAATGATTATTTCAAAGCAAATTTATCACTGTTTAAAATGAATGATGGATTGAAGAAGTACTGCAAAAAGTAAAGAAATAAGAGGGGTTGAAATAGGGGGTGGGTGTCAATTTTGGGACTTGGATTTATTTGCTGCGGATCGCTGTAAGTTGTAAACAAGCTCAATTTTGACCTATAAACGCCATGGGACCCTATGTATTTCTACTGATTTTGTGTTAGTGCTTGGAATGAACTTTCAAATGTGACCAATAAGGATATGCCTGTAAGTATAATAGCAAACTAGCCAGGTGGGTTTAAGTTAACATTGAGCCCTATGGGAAATGAATTGGTACTCTTTTCCCTTCATAGAGCCTCCGTCTAAAAAGGATCGATTCGCTTATAAAATCAGTTAAATCATTTGATACTTACTCAATGTTTCTATTTACATATGTAGTATAATGCGAGCTCATGAAAACGTTTTCAATACACATCAAATCAACTCGGAAATCTGTACTTAAAGTAATTCGATTTTCTTTAATGTTTGAACAATGCGGTGCTATCAGATTATTTTGAAGAATTTATCAAACATTCTTTGTGAATTGCCTTGCGAAGTATCACCAGATGATGTCAGAACAAAGATTCCGTACAAACCTAAATAGTCTTTTGCCGAAGGTGAACCTAAATTTTGCTTGCGTTTTGTGCTGCTTTGAACTTTTTTTCTGATTATTTCGCGGGGAATAGAAAACGAATAGCTGGCGGAAAAGAAACTTATAAAGAGATTGACCTTAAAATTCCTATTTGAGCTACTTGGTTTTTCTGAGCTTTCGATCATTTTTGTAAACATTGTATGGAGTTAAAGTGTTGGTGTTATATCTTCCGTTTCTTAAAAGAGTATAACATCGAACGATAATTGAGATAGGATAAGGGACCTAAAGGTCGCTCGTTTTTCTTTTTACGTTTTGGTCTAAAATCTTAAACCGTGCATTAAAGTGGTTCTATTTAAATTTTTAACAGTTAACACCTATTTGACACTGGATATTGTGTGGAATGACCAATCATTTAATATTTATTCATTTGATGAGATATCGGCGCTTCTGATTGGTCGAAAAATTTCTTTGATACCTGCATCAATAAAATTTTTGCCGGATCTACTTTTCTCAACTGTTCTGATCTAACACTATTTATAGAACGGGAATTTCCAAGATAAACTCTGTCAACAAAATGTAAAGTTGTGTCTTTTTTATTGTCAGCAAACAAAATGCAACCTTGTGAATATAAAAAAATGAAAGTTTAACCTTCAAAAATAAACAAAACACATTATTTGATTCACGAAATAGAGAATTAAGCGTCTTCTCACGATTTCGTCTGCTTGAGATCAATCAACATTTACAGCGAGGATGGCTGTTCCTTTTCCAGGAATATTATAACGAACATATAGGCCTATAAACTTTCACGGTAACACTTCTGTTCAAATTTGGTAACGATGATTTTTGAATTTACACACGTACACCATCTGTCATCAGAATAAGCGTCGTAAAGAAAAGCTATGAGTAATGCATCAACTCCTTCGGCGCATTGCAAGCGGCAGAAATACCATTTAAGTACATCACTGGCTATCTAGTTACCACAACGTTTACAAAAGTCGCTTATACATACTATTCTCTGTCGACATATCAGCTATTTTCATCCACGATCGCCTTTTCTTGGATGGTTATGTCCAGTTGCATATTCCAGCGATCTCACACGAAAACTAGTTTTATTACGAGTTTTTCTGCACAGTGAATAATATCACAAGCTATCGCATGTATTTTCCTTTCGTTTTCAATTCAGCCGGTTCAGATTTTAACTCACTATTTGTGTTTAATCCTTTAATTCAGCTCAATAGCTCTGCATCAGCTGAAGGCGCATCCATTTTGAATATTGTTGCTGTTGTTGTTTTGTATTCATACGCGCCGCTTCATTTACATTATTTACATTTTTGATCAATGACACTTCACATTTTTTTATTTGAAAATGTTTTATTAAATGATAAGAAATGAAGATAATAATTTTTCTATTGATCGACGTATCAAAGAAAAAATTGACCGGAAAACTTTTTCATCAATGCGCTACGCGCATTGATGAAGTTTTCTGGTCAATTTTTTCTTTGATACGTCGATCAATAGAAAAATTATTATCTTCATTTCTTAAAAGATCTGTCATGTTGTAAATTTTGAATTTACCGGATGGCAATAAATACAAAATTTATGTCATGTTGTAAATTCTGTATTTACTGCCACCCGGTAAATTCAAAATTTACAACATGACAAATCAATGGTGAGCTCTGTGGCCCAGTAGACCCCTCTAATTATCAAAAGGCACATAAAATAAACCATAAAGTCCCCTACCCAAGGAATTGTTCTATTTACATATATACTCCACAGACTTGGTAGACATTCTTGAACACAGTTATCGTCCCTGATGAAGACATTAAAGTTTAAATTAAAAAAAACAAAACAAAGCCATACTCAAATTCATATTCATACACTGAAATGAAGAAAAACATGTAGAAAGCTTTAAAACTTCCTCAATGCCAAACTCAAGTTTTGCGTTTATTATTTATGGGCTTTTATTATTGAAAATATCATTTAAGTTCAATTGTAAATCTTATGCCAGAACTATTGCTTGAAATTAAAATGTAAATATATATTTTTTCTCTTATACAGCTCCGGATGCGCTTATTTAGGAAAAAAAGTGATTTACGACTGTATATTAAATAAAACGAGCAGTTTAAATAAATAAGTTTTTGTACATGTTATTGTTACTTTACAGGAAGAGAGTAAGCATTTCATTCTTTAACAATAGTTAAGTCATCTAACATTGCATTGGAATGTTACATGAACATTCGTAATTAATACGAATTGACAACAAATTTGCAGTCTATTTTGATGATCTCTGGAGTAATTGTAGTTAACAATGCTGACCTATATAATCAAAAATGTATTAAATTCCATCTTCATGTTAAGCCTTCTTTAAGTTAAATACGAAAAAATATGCCTGGTAATGCCAAAAAAATCGGTATAGTAAACAATTGTGACCTATTTCTATAGCTGTCCTTAGTTTTGAATCGTACGGACAGTCAATTTTAATTTAAGAAGTCCAGTTTAACTCTACATGAGAATAGAGAGGAGAGAGCAGGATTTAAATCTTCAACGACTTTATTCAAAACGTGAAAAGAATTAAATGGTCTGTGGTATAGATCTTCATACTCGTACATGTGCAAGTGTTTGTAGAAAGAATTTAAACTTAAGACAGGACGTCAGTTATTATTTTTAAAAGTGTTTACTTATATAGACGTTCACTCTTTCTCTTAGCATTTAGTATGCCATGAATTTTTTATCATGAAAGATAAAAATCGCCGTTGTGCTTCATGTCTGTCTAATGTCAAGGAAGAACTTTCTTTGAAAAATTTAACATTGGATTATGACGCCCCTGTAGATTTTGTGAAGTTACAGGTAATGAATTTAAGCAATTACTTAGTAGTGTTTAAAAACACCTGGTAAAGTCAATGCATTGATTTTGGTCTCCATTCAAATTGGCTATACACTCATTTCATGCATATCGTTTACAACACACATGTATATATTTGGACTGATACCGGTAAGTTAGAAAAAAAAACATCAAGTTGATTTGATAGGGACTTACTTAATATGGGATTAGATAAATAAATGATAAACTAAATAAATAAACAAATCAAACGTATACAATATTTATTTGCATTATATATCTATGCTATATTTAGAAAAAACAAGAACCCATCACAATGAGAATGATAAAGACAAATAACATTATTCTCAAAACTGAAATAGGAGGCAAGTGTCGAGAAACAATAACGAATGAAAAAACAGATGGAGTACATTTATCATATTGAAAATTTTAAATACACTGCAGATCGAAAAGTCCTGTTTTATTTATATGGCTGTAACTAGTATTAATGTTTATTAGCAATTTGTATTAATTTTCTGTATTCTGTCTCAGTTTTTTTTCCTTCACGAAGAGATTGCCATTCATAAATCATACGGATTCATCAGATCACAATTGTCTATGTAACGAAGAAACTATCCAGTCTGATTAAGGATAAGGATACAATGATTGCTACCGTCTGCTGTCAGGATACGACCCTGACTTTCTGTTGTAATGTCACAAGGCTTAAATAATTTGTATCTGGTCACTGAGGGATGACAAATGCATGTACATGTATCTCTATCCGAGTTTCCTCGTCATGATTATAATTATCCATCACGATAGCACACGCCCAAGAGTCTGGTACACAGATGTCATGGGTTCTGTTCTCAGTGATATATTCAATGTTAGCATTACATGTACCTGAGTACAAAGGTTTTCCTTCTTCATCAAAATGAATTGTTTGTTTGTCTGTATATTCTGAATAAGGTATATGTACAACTTTGGATCTAGTTTTATTATCACCGTTTATATTAACGAATCTCACCAGTAGAGGTTACACGCGGATTATCTCTAAGCAGTTTGAATTGTTTGGAGAAGTGAGCCTTCAATGTTAAAGCATTTGATTTCATTGATCACTCAATACGTTTATACACTGTCTACATATACACAAGTAACACTAAGTAGGTTGTAAAAACATTTTCTTTTTTAGCAGTGGATAATTGGGCGATTTATCCAAACAAACTATACAGCAACACGCAAACGCAACGCACTGAAGCTCTGACACACTTTGGTAAAACATGCCATCTCGTCAACACAATACAAATAATTGTACATTCTTTGTAAAAACACGTAATTACATCTCCATAAGACGCACATTCATACCCTTAATCCCAAAACACTATTCCACTAACCAGCACAGCTATAATCTACACGTTATTGGGCCATTTCAGCTAAAGAATGTACGATACGTCGTCACAAAAACTTAATATACATAAATACATGTTGTCTAATCGTGATTAAATTGTTACAATTTTGTTGTGTTTATTGCAACGACTTTATTATGTCAATCAGCCCAGCGGTAGGTAGTGTAAACACAATGAAGCCAAATCTTGCAAAGGTTTCCTAAAAATATTTAACAGTAATAAAGGCTGAAAGTAAAGAAAAAATACTAGGTTATTTATCACTGTACGGTTCGTATTGCAGTATGGTCCTTCCTTCCTGTTCATTGGTTGGTCTGCTTGTTGGGCCATTCTTCATTTGCTCGGACTCGGGCTTCAGCCGTACTTCCAAAAGGACGTCGAGCTCGATCTCAAATGGTTTTCCTACCTTACCTATTGGGGATATACCACCTTGGGAATCTTCACTTTATGGGATTGTATAACATCTGTCTATGTCCATATACGACGAAGGGATATCATCAAAAGTGGTAAATATAAATTAGAATGGAAAGTCAGATTCCATTTAAAATCTGTAAGTCCTTTAGTTGGATAAAATTGAATGTCGACATTTATTAAACAATAAGGCCATGGAAATTGAAAAGAGTTTAAACTTATGAGTTGCTTCTAAAGTTTATTTGTCTTTCTCTCTGTTTTTTTATATTTTAATTTACGTATTCTATTACAACTTATTATATTTAAAATGTCGGAAAACTACTATGAATCATTATGTATCATTACATACATTAAGATCCGAACATTAATATGTAAATTCATATAAAATAAAAATAACTATTGTAGATGTGATCGGACATCAATGCCTTTCATAATATTGTATTTATAAACATTTGACTTAATGGAAAAAATGCATAAAAGTAAAGGAAATATAAGTTACAATTGTCTTGATCATTTGTACTGATAAATATATTGTAGAGTGCACAGTGATGCCTTGGTATTTGAAGGCCGCTTGGGTCCAGTTTAACATCAATACGCCCGTGGCCCTTGTTATCACAATCCTTTTTTACCTATTTATACCAAATGGTAGGCAGCAATGTATAACAAACAGAAATATAAATGCAAACTGAAATGAATTCATATTTAAAGAAAGATATATTATAATAGCTCTCAATCTAATTAAAATTAGACCTTTCATCTCGCTCTCTGTTTTATATGGATACCACTCACGAGCTCGTGAGCGGTATCCATATAAAACAGAGAGCGAGATGAAAGGTCTAATTTTAATTAGATTGAGAGCTATTATAATATACTTTTATATCCAAACAACAATTTAAAAAAAATGAAATGTTTAACTAGATAGATAATATTTCATGACAGTAAAGTACAATATATAATCTTTAAATTTTCATTTTCCAGATACCAGTCCAAACAGTATTTTGGTGCATGCTATGAACACGGTTTACGTCAGTGCCAACGTCATCATCTGTGCGAAACCGATGCGCGTTCTACATTTAGTTCATCCATTTATTTATGGCCTTGTGTATCTCATTTTCTCCGTCATTTACCAAAAAACTACAAACAACATCGTTTACGTGCAGCTGGACTGGGAAAACATGCCCCAGACAGCTTTATTCATGTTGGGAGTTCTTTTTCTCGTCCTACCGCTGCTTTATTTTATGTGTTTAGTTGTGACTAGGATTCGAACATGGGTCCACAAGAAGCTCTGTGGAAAGAGAGCTACCGTTTCACCCATGGAAATAGATGAGAACACAAGTGAAGAGTGTGAATCCAATAAAGACAACAAGAGTGAAACTGCTTAAAGAAAAATGGTGGCACATTTAAATTCTCTGTTAAAGATAAATTATGAGATATTATGAAAAATATCACTTTATTAAGGTTGAGGGAAATAAAACATTTAAAAATAATTATGGATATTCATTGTTTATACAGTTCTTACATTGATAAAGTATTTGGGGAATTTTCCTATGATACGAAAGTTTTCTTAAAATGTATTGTAAATAGTGTGTATGATGTGTTTGACAGAAATTGGTTTAACAAAGACCTATAGTGTAAAGCCGGTCCTATTCATACATACAGTACATTACCATCTGTCGATGTATACCTGAAGCCGTTTTCCAACAAATGTATTTCAAAGTTTCACAAAATTTTATTCCGACAGCCCTGTTTTGACCAATTCGATTTATTTTTACCTGAATATTTACATTTACCGACATTTCATTCTAGATGTGAATTTGGCTTTGGAGGAATTGGCAAACCCCGTACGCACGTTTATATTTTGAAGGAATGATACAATGTTTGTGACATAACTTCATAATGATCTGACTTGTTTAACTCTTATTTGAATAAAAGGGAAATATTTAACGATTTTAATATTTAAAGGGGCATGGTCACGATTTTGGTTATTTTTTTTTTTCAATTTTAATGTTTATAATGCTTTAGTAAGGCATTTTCAACTGGCAACCAAAATTTGAGTGTCATTTGTTGAGTTATAAGCGAGTTACAGAGCTTACAATTCCTCGCTATGTAAACAAAGCTTTTGTTTACATTTTCAATGTTGAAGTAAAAATTCCAGTTTTAGACCTAAAATGAATGTGTTAACCGTTTATGCTTAAAAAGAATAAGAATATAGACAAATCATCTTGAAAAATATTTTTTACTGGTATATTGAACCTATGTAAACAAAAACAGGGCACGAGCCTTGTTTACATGACGAACAATTGTGAGCCCTGTATCTTGCTTAAAACTCATCGACGAGCACCCAAATTTCATTTGATCATTAGAAATGCATTTCTAAAGCATTGTAAATAATAAAAACAGAAAAATAAAATTTGACCAAAATCATGTCCATGTCCCTTTAACAATTTGCTAAAGAAATACGCATACTAAATTGGCTTGAGTTTTTATACTCGAGCATGCATATTACATGTACATGTATGTCCAAGTGTATCTGTTGAAGGAATTTAAACACATTTTACCGGCAGACCTATTATTTTTTAGAGACACACAGTATATATGTAAGAAATATGCTAAATTTAATGCTCAAACAGAACAAGATTGACATGTACTGTTTCAATGGAACAAATGTTCAGTACTTGATCTATTTTTGATACATACTACATATATGAATTATTCGGCACAGCGGCTATTTAAAACACAGTGATGTGTATTGTATAATGCCCTTTCCCAATTGTCATCTACTCTCCAGAAAAAAGGACCATGCATTTCCCAATTTTCAATGCCAGAATACCCCAATGGATATCCTACTATATAGTACGCAACCCCCGTTCATCTATTCCAAGAATTCTTCTTTTGGTGGGTCATTCATGGCAATATTTTGCAATATCTGAAATAATATTTTGATAACCAATAATGAAAGATATGAAATGTTAAGCTCCTCTTAAACACTACTTGTAAAATCGAGACTACATTTGTTGTGTATCTTTTAAAGACAACGTATTTCGCCTAGATCATAATTGACAAAAATTACAAAACGCCTTAACAGTGCAAAAAAGAAACAATAGAATTCAATATTTGTGCAATGTATCTTAGAATATCTTTACAACTCAGATTTGGAGGTCATATATTTTAAATAATATGTGAGATATTTGTAGTTAAACAAAATTAGGGATTCTTCATACAATAAATACAATAAATATAGTTACATAAAAATCAATAAACAGCAAAATATATAAAATTATTTTAAACACACACATTTAAGTTTTAAAGTGTCATCACAAAGCAGGATATGTTTTTCTTTTTAAAAAAAAAAATTTCGAATGTCCAAAATTATAAAATCTTCCCCCAACAAATGCATGAACATGTAAGATGTTACCATTATAGTAATGCATCCGTGCGCTTTATCCTGATTTGTTTGGTGGTTATTTGATCATAACCTTTGACTACCCCATTATAATGCAGTCCAATGACCTCTTTACTAATGTTTTCTATGTGACCAATAATGTTAAACAATGTGAAAATGTAAATTTTAGAGACAAGCAAAAATATTTTGTTTTGTATATATTTTGGGTTATTAATAAAAATTGAATCATACGTTTATTTTGTTATGGTTACTGCTTCCTTCCAAGTATCTATATGTACAATATATGTGACATTTTGTACGATTCGGGTGCCTTCAAAAAGTTAAATTCATGTAGGAAAGTCAAAGTTATAATTAATGTTATAATTAAGTGAGGAGAAATTGTTTTGACAACATGCAAAAGATCCAGAATTACCGTTTTATATCTCCTCCAAGCTCACATCTTCTCAAGCCTTTTCAGTGTGTAGAAAACCACCTTTGGTTAATTATGAAGGCATACATGGCACTCCTTTTTTTATCAAAATTATGATAAATATTTTGTAATTTTGTCCGATTTTACCTCCTCCTCCATGACCAGCTTGGAAGAAGTCCGTCTGATTCTCTTCTCCTCTAATGCCGACAGAACTTCTATGTAAACTAGGTTGAGCCTGCAGGGCTTAGCTTGAGATATTTGATGAACTAAGTTATAGGTTATGCAGATGAACAAATAATGAGAAGATAAAAACTGTCAAATAAATTAATGTCTTTTTTATATAGCCTGCAATTTACTATGACAACTATGAAGTCTAATGCAAGCGTGTGCGATCGGTGGAGTTCCCCGAACATGTACCGATCGATCGCAAACCAATCCAAAAAAGTCAAACTTAAATTGTAAAGAAAAAATTGGAAGAGGACAATGAATGAAATAAACGATTTTTATTAAAGATATTTAATTAGTTAAACGGTGTGACTAAAAGCAATTTTAAAAAGTGAAAAGAGTGTGTATTATCATACGAATGCAGATGTATATTGCAGTCAGTTTTAATTTATATCTTAATCAATATTCTTTTTGAAAAAATGAGGACTAAATAACTTTAGGATGCAATTTTTAAAGGAGTAATGAATCCTTTTTTAGTATTAGAGGATAATCAAATAAGGTCGGGTTATTCAAATCAAATCGGGCTTTATGATAGATTTAATCTTGCCCGATCGTTTTTCATCACCTCATAATATTCTAAGATTGATTCCTAATCAATTACATGTATGTTGATATAGTTTGAAGTTTTGATCAATTATAAAATAAAGCAACAAAAATGTCACGGTATTTTCGTTTCGTGGTATTATGCAAACCCCGCTTGCACCCCAACAGTACGTCATTCGCGTCATTGGTGAACTGTATTGGACTATACATTACAAACCCGAATCGTAGTGTTATCATAGATCAAAACACTAAAAAATGTAAATATAAAAAATGAATGTATTAGAAATGTCATGCACACATTTTTTGTTACATATTTCAATATGTGTTAAACGTTATTAAAACGTCGACGTCTGGTTAGATTTACATAATTGTCACAAACTTTAATTTGAATAAATGATTTTCTTAAGGATGCCTTTGGAATATTCAGACCCCAACAGACTGCCTTTTTTTGTCACACATATTAAACCATAGGGATTGCTTATCTTACAGCTATCAATGTAACGGAGAAACTGTCCTTTCTGATCCAGGATGTGGATGCAATGATTGTTACGATCTGCTGTCAGGACAAGACTTTCGCTGTCTGTTGTAATACCATATATTCGTGGGTTATAATGGATGACCGGTGTATCTCCATCTGAGTCTCCCGCCCTGATTAACCACCACTACTGCACCAGCCCAAAAGACAGCTACACAAATATCATTGTTTCTGTTCTCAGTGATGTATCTAATATTACGATTCCCTGAGTACAGAGGTTTACTTTCATCATCATACTGTTTGTTTTTCTGTAGATCCCGAGTAACGGACAACTTTTGATTCAGTTTCATCATCACTGTACATGGTAACCAGGAGATCATCAGTAGAGGTGACACACAGCTGACTAGGTTTCCATCTTTGTAATCTGATCAACTCTTCTGTTTCTCCATTCTTCACTATATTTACTGTTTTTGCTGTTCTCATGCAGTACAGAAGATCCCCTTTTATGTCTACAGCTATACCCTTAGACCATTCATCTGAATTTATGTTAATTGTCTCGATTAGTGAACCATCAATGTTGAAACATGTGATATCACTAGTCTTTCCACTCACCCATATCCAGCTGTCTTCATTTCGACAGGTAACACTAAGTAAATTTTCATACTCAGTCTGTATTGTGGTAACAAGCTCCGGTTCATCCAGTAGTTCGCCAAGTGAAGTGCTAGGTTAGTTTGGTGACAATTCATTTTCTTTTGTATCAGTAGATAGTGGTCTAATCCATCCAAACAAACTTTCCAGCTGCTTACGATTTCCATTTCTCCGTGCCAATGCTCTCCTTGTTAGTAATTTCTGTTGTAAGTTTCTCATAGCCTCCATCCAGGTTAGTTATCTGATTTTCCAAGTCGCTTGCAATTTCTTCATTTTTTAGGAATAATTCTTTTTTCAAACTTATCTGTATCATTTTTAATGACATCTTTCTTTGTCTCGAAAACTTCTAATACTTCTACAAACTTATGGCCCCTTTGTTGTTCAGACACAATACAAAAAGCACAAACAAAACTGTTGTTCCAATCCTTGCATTGAAATTTACAATCTTCCCGTAGATGAGTTCCACATTTTGGACAAACGATAGTTAACTGAATTCAAAAACAGTAAAAAATTATTAGAAATATGTATCGATACCACTTTCCCTCTTAAAATATGAAATAAAGTGATTTGCTGATAGAGAAAAATATATCAGATATATATGAAAGCTTTCGATAAAATTTTTAGGATTCAGAATATTGGTGGGGAGGGAGTGTAGATGAACCCCCCCCCCCCCTTCTTTCACCACATGCACCCAAACCCCGGGGTATTTCTATCTGAAACGAGGAGAGAGAGAGAGAGAGAGAGAGAGAGAGAGAGAGAGAGAGAGAAGGGGTAAGTTACACTACTGGCTCTAAAAACCCCTGTCCGTATGAAAATCCCCTGTCTTCCCCTGTCACCCCCTGTGTTTTCACTGTCATCCCCTGTACATCCCCTGTGTGCCACTGTACAGAGCCCCTGTATACCCTGTCATCCCCTGTGCGCCCCTGTTCACATCCCCTGTGTGCCACTGTAAGCCCCTGTCACCCCCTGCACGCCCCTGTCATCCCCTGTAAGCCACTGTCTGCCCCTGTGCATGCCCCTGACATCCCCTGTACGGCTTTTGACTGGGTTATTTTTAATATCATTTTCTTAATTCAACTATTGAAATCACATGTGTTATATTTTGAGCTATAAGTCCATATTTGCACTCAACAGCGCCGAATCACAAGACACACTGTTATCGTAATTTTAGAAATCACATGTTTTAGTTGATAATTTATTGACACTTCAAAATTCATGCTAACAACTAAAGATTTGAGATTCACCGGGTGGTAAACCTCAGGTGAGGGCGGGAATTATGTTTTATATTAGGTGTGCAAGCCCTCAGGGCATATAGTCCTTTGGAGCTCGGGAACATCGCTCCTCCCTAATATTTGAAAAACAGACATAACAATACAACATAGAGTGAACATAGAATGAATTATTCAGTTTTTAAAATTGTCTACAGATATATGTTCACTTTACTTATGAATATCTTAAGCCTATGAATCATATGATTCTTGGTAATAAACAACACACTACAAACTAGGATCAAGCGCGGCACATGGTTTTGTATATATCTAAACATATAAGAGCGACCTAAAATCAATAAATCAGTCAGAATATAGAATTTATAACCAGCTATGTAACGAGAGTACACCTTTTTACTTTGTTCTAACCAAGTTCTTGGTTATACCTTCATTAATTTCCCGTGAATACCAAAATAAAGCTTCAATAGCTTATATAAGTTTGTCTAAGAAATATTTTAGTATGTTTGTTCAATACGTTTCTGACCGGCTTATTGGACTCTTGAATTGAATTTAAACTGCTGTTTTAATCTCATAATCAATTTCATTAATTTCCAAAATCTAATTGTCATATCTCTTTTTACTGCAAAGTGGAAGATATCAAAGATAATTAAATTAATTGCCAGTGAACAGAAATCTGTCAGAAAATGTAAATGTGTTTTTTACACATGTAGGAGGTTTTATAGATATTGAGATATTTTTAAAAAACCCTGATTAGTAATGAGAGAGAGAGAGAGAGAGAGAGAGAGAGAGAGAGAGAGAGAGAGAGAGTTTGCATTGACTTTGAATTAAATTTATTAATTATATAGTTTACCCGGGAATTTCCTAATAAGAAAACATGCAATCCTAATTTTTATTACCTATTCTTTATTATTCCGCAGCCCTGGTCAGAACATACACAACATAAATGTAAATGTAGAACTAGTGTTTTCTATACATTTAGCCTATGGAGTTTATACAGAGAGAGAGAGAGAGAGAGAGAGAGAGAGCGATTGCATTGATTTTTAAATAAATGTTACTATTAGTTTAACTGGGAATTAATTTCTTAATAAGGAAACATTCAATTCTGATTAACTTTTATATTAAACAAATTTTCTATAATTATTTAGATTAACTTAGCTGTCAAATTGATTTTAAATTCATTAATGTTTTATACTACGTATACTAGATCAATTGATCAAAAAACTTGAAGACACATGATTAACAACTAGCTGATTGAAGCTACAGTTTTCAAAGGAGACGATGTTGACATTATTTCACTCGGTCAGTGATTATATAATAGCTACTGTACACAGCCCTTCTTGACAATTTGCAGTTCACGGTAGCGAGATAGGTAAAAAGAGATGAAAGACACACGTGTACACGTATATATACACACACTTCCTCAGATCTGAATGGTCGGTCAGTGATTATATAATAGCTATATACTGTATACAGCCCTTCTTGACAATTTGCAGTGCACGGTAGCCAGACTGGGAACAATGAGGTGACAGACACACGTGTACTTGTATATACACACACGTCCTCAGGTCTGGATGCTCGGTAATGCTACACAATAATGCAATATGTTGTTGAAACACCCCTTATAACCCTTTTCCCAGTCTGTCAAGTAAAGAAACAAGAAATTGAAAATGTCAATTTTTCAGTTCTGAGAATTTCAAACATGAAAAGATTGAAGAGCTTTAAATTCAGAACATTATTTGGCACAGTGATATGAATGAAAACTGTGTATTGCTCTTTTATATTTTTCATTTTTCAAATGAATTCATGCCTGATATTGTTCTGATCCGAAATCCGGACCATTGTTTAATATGATGCATGTGTGTAAATTAAATGGTATCCCGTTACCGGCATTTGCATACAGTTGTGCATTAAATAATCCATTAACGGTATCATTGCTCTACAGTGTATAATCGTGTGGACAATTCCATACGATAATGCATATAAATAACTATAAATAGGAAAATGCACACTATCTGATAAAAGTTAAAAGTGTCAATGGACCGGTCTAATCCCCCTTTCCGAAGAAAAATCAGCTCTCTCTCTCTCTCTCTCTCTCTCTCTCTCTCTCTCTCTCTCTCTCTCTCTCTCTCTCTCTCTCTCTCTCTCTCATGATCTATTAAAAAAAATACTGACAGCAAATATCAGCGATTTACATGAACTTCATAAAGGCTGCTTAATTCTATGCATCATTACACTGGTCAAAACAGTCAAAATATAGATGATCATTTCATCATTTCGATCGGTGTGTGGTTATCTGCACGTGCTGATCATGTTGTGTTATTATGCGCTTTATCTCAGTCAGGTTACATGGCACAGAACATTGCAGATTTCACGCACTCCTCCACTTATTTTTCTTTCTTTTTTTCTTTCTATTTTATTTT
The DNA here is from genome assembly GCF_902806645.1 of Magallana gigas. Classification (NCBI taxonomy): domain Eukaryota; kingdom Metazoa; phylum Mollusca; class Bivalvia; order Ostreida; family Ostreidae; genus Magallana; species Magallana gigas. Next base: position 308,865 of record NW_022994815.1, read on the forward strand.
TACAAATTACAGAACATGGTCATTTGTTTAAATGCATGTAATAAAATAAGCGGTTTATCGGTATACAAGTATATCTTGATTTGTGTCAATGTTAAGTCAAAATTATTCACGCTTGTAATAATATTGCCCTCTGTGAAATGCAAAGAAAAACAAGCACTATCTAAAACATGAATGCTGTATACATGTATAAATTTTTAAAAATCCGAATTAATTAAAAGCTATTTATTTACTTAGCGAGCATTTAAAGACCGTACAGGGGATGTCAGGGGCATGCACAGGGGCAGACAGTGGCTTACAGGGTATGACAGGGGCGTACAGGGGGTGACAGGGGCTTACAGTGGCACACAGGGGTTGTGTACAGGGGCGCACAGGGGATGACAGGGTATACAGGGGCTCTGTACAGTGGCACACAGGGGATGTACAGGGGATGACAGTGAAAACACAGGGGGTGACAGGGGAAGACAGGGAATTTTCATACGGACAGGGGTTTTTAGAGCCAGTAGTGTTATTCGATGCTGGATTTAGTAGAAATACTGTGGAATCATTATATTTCGTAGTGGCTCAATTTTCGTGGTTTTCGTGGGTATCCCTCGCCACGAATTTACGTCCTCCACGAAAACAAGTTTTGTAAGAGTTATTTTTCTTACTTGAACTGAAAAACAGCAAAGCCACGAAATTACATCCCCACGAATAAGCAAAAAGCCAACAATCCACGAAATTACATCTCCACGAATAAGCAAAAAGCCAACAATCCACGAAAATTGACCTCCACGAATTTAAATGATTCCACAGTAGTCTACATTTTGTTTTTTTATGCATCAAATGATACCTTTGAGAAAGTTAAAAAAAAAAGTTCCAGCAACACTGCTAACTTTTGAATCTGATAAAAATCAGATCCTCGATCCCTTTTGAATCTGATAAAAATCAGATCCTCGATCCCGTCCTTTTAGGGAATTTGAGTCTGATTTCACCATGACTATTTCATGCAGTCCGGGATTTTTCTCAGGTCGCTGTAGGTTTCGACGAATCGATAAACGGGGCGTGTAGATTTCAATTCTGTCAATTTCTATGGAGTTATGAATTAAGGAGGTTGGCTCCTGAAATAATAGTTATGTCAATCATCCAAAAACCACTTGGATATAAAGATGAGGACCTAAAATGTTCATTTAGTTTATTTGTGACCCATGTCACATCCATTCTTTGGATATATAGGGCCCAAAACAGAATTGATAATTTCTCTGAAATTTTTACTAACATTTGAGATGAATATTGATTATTTGAAGAAATCAAACAAATATTTATGGTTTGAACTATTATTTAGTTATAATTTTAATACAGTATGAAGTTGAACACCTGTAGTAACTATAAAAGTAAAATTTAAAATCAAAGTTTATAACTTCTTGCTTTACTGGTGGCTTCAAAGGCCAGTTCATAATGAAGACGACAACAGATGTTACAAAATTTTGGAGTTATCAAATTATAACGCAAATAAAAAGAATTATAGTAATTTAATTTTTCTAAAACTATGCATATAAATAGACGTACATTTAATGTCTCATTTTAAGGTAAAACTAGTTGGGGTCACATCTCAAAAATTTAAGATAGAGCATGAAATAAGCTGATTTTAGGCCAAAATTGAATGTATCGATAGAAATATCAAAATAGTGTTTCAATGTCTTTTTAGAAACTATCTAGAAGTTTTGTCTGCGCTGAAAATTAGGAAGCTAAATAGCGGTACTCTAAATCTAGTAAGTTATGAGTTACCTGCCGAATTTTCAGATTAGAGGTGTCCAAACATGCTACCAAAAACCTAAGGAGCGAACCTCTTTAACAACAATTTTCTTTAAGAAATACTACTAGAGGAAATAGATGTAATTATATAAGGATGACGTACATGTGCATGTAGCTAACCAAGGCAAATTTCTTGGGGTCCGAGAAAACGGGCACTAAACATTTTTAGGTGCAAAAGATGATTTATGAATTTGAATATGGTGAACTGGAAAGACAACGCAGACGGTAGCAATGTAAAAAAAAAAAATAAAAACAAGGCGGACGAATACTTTTTTATGTAAAGATGATCCGCATTGAGTAGCCATGAAAAAAAAGTTTTATGAAAGTCACACACTATATCAAAGTGTCTACAAGCAAAATTACGACAACTGTTAAAATTCCGGAAAGACTCTGATTTATACTTTGATTAGAATATAAATACTTATTCAGAAGTAGTTTTCACAATAATTTATCCAAATATGTATGTACTTAATCCTTGTTGAGGTTCTTTATCGTGGTAGCGCCTACCTACACACCCTTCAATTCCTAATATTTACATCTACCGAGAATGATTCCCCCTATTTCTTAAACTAAAAGTTTATTCATAGCTCTATAGAAACAGCCGGATTGTAATCTACACGTCCCGTTTATCGATTGGTCTAATCCTACACCAACATAAGAAAATTCACGGAATGCACGGAATAATCAACGATGTCAGACTCCGATTCCAATAGAAGACGATTTAATTTTTCCTTTAATCTAACGCACTGTTGTACATTTACAGTAATTTTGTAAATTTATCTTATTTTTTATTAATTTATTTTAATAAAGATGTAAATTTAAACAATAATATATAGAAAAAAAATTCTTCAATGCCGCCACCTTTATAACCCGCAAGAATCACCAAAGAAAGCAATACAAAATATAGATGGTGTGTTTCTGATTCAAACTTCCAATATATGCATTGTATTCATGTTTGAGTTGCATCATTGTCAAACCTTTGCGCCTATTTTGAATAGTTGATTTTCTTTAAATTGCCTTAGTTATCACACACAAACAGATTGTCATTATTGTCCACACTTACATGTAAACCATAAGGACCATCCAGATCACAGCCATCAATGTAACGGATAAACTGTTCATTTTGACGTGTGATGATATGTTGATCATGTGTGGCGAATCTGCCAGTGTATATATGTGCATGACATTTGATTTATTTAAAATCAGTATTTAATAAAGCCCAATCCTAGGGACATACTTTTAAAAAACACTAATATTGAAAAGTTGATTGAAATAAACAAACCTGAATGACTTAAATTTAAACATATTATAATTTTATTGAGTGAATAATACAATTTTTATTTCTTAATAAAGATGGTATGTTTCTGAATGAAAATTCAAATATAATACATTGTATGCATTCACGAAAATATGTTTTGATAAAATCATTATCAAATCTGTGTTTACTTTGAATATTTGATTTTCTTTATATTGCCCTCGCAATGCTCACACACAAACAGATTGTCATTGTTGTCTACACATAACCCACATGGATTCTTCAGATTACAGTTATCAATGTAACGGAGAAACTGTTCATTCTGATCCAGAATGTGGATACAATGGTTGTTATAATCTGCTGTCAGGATACGACTCTGACTGTCTGTTGTGATGCCGTAGGGTTTAAATGGTTTGTTCTTGGTAACTGAGGGATGACCGGAGTATCTCCATCTGAGTTTACCGTCCTGATTTACCACCACTACTGCACCAGCCACACAGTCAGCAACACAAATGTCATGGTTTCTATTTTCTGTGATGTATTTCATGCTGTTATTTCCTGAGTACAAAGGCTTACCTTCATAATCAAACTGAATGGTTTGTTTTTCTGTAGATCCCGAGTAACGGACAACCTTGGATTGAGCTCTACCATCACTGCCCATGGTAACCAGGAGATCACCAGTAGAGGTGACACAAAGCTTGCTGGGCGCCCAACCTTGTAGTCTTATTAACTCTTCGGTCTGTCCATTCTTTACTTTATTCACTGTATTTGATGTATCATCAGCATACAGAAGATTCCCAAGACTATCTATGGCTAGATCTCTAGGCCGTTTTCCTGATCTTGTGCGGATTGTTTGATGCAGTGAACCATTAATGTTGAAACATTTGATTTTTTTGGTCAACGCACTTGTCCAGATTTTGTCTTCATGTACACATGTCACATTAAGTAGATATTCATGTCCAGTCTGTATTGTGGCGACAAGCTCCGGTTTATCCAGTAGTTCTTTGACTGAAGTGTTGAGTTGGTTAATTGAGGAGAGGTTTTCTTCGGAAGCTGAAGATAAAGGGGTAATATATCCAAACAAACTTTCAAGCTGCTCACGGTCTATCAAATTTGGAATAAATGTTGGCAGTGTTACCTTGATTTGGGATGGCAACTTGCTGAATTCTCTGAGCTTGGAGCTGTATTCAATGGTTGGAGTTATTTTTCTAGATTTCTTGATTTCACTCATAGCCAGTAATGTTTTATTTATAAGAGACTGCATTTGTTTTATTTCTTCCAAATGTTTCTGTAAAATATCTCGGTGTTTTATTTTTATCTCATCAATTTCGGCTTTTATTTTGTTGATAACGATGTCTATGTCTCTGTGCCATTCCTCTCCTTGTTTTGATACTTCTGTTGTAAGTTTCTCATATCCTCCGTCAAGGCTTGCAAGTTGCTCTTCCAAGTCGAGCGCAATTTCTTCGTATCTAGGAGTAATAAGATTCTGTAACTTCTCTGTATCTTTTTCAATGACTTCTTTCTTTGTCTTGTAAACTTCTAAAACTTCTACAAATATGTGTCCTCTGTGCTGTTCAGATGCAGTACAAGAAGAACAAACCAAGATGTTATCACAACTCTTGCACTGGTGTTCACAGTTTTTTGGTGTATGCGTCATGCATTTTGGATATATCAAGGTTGATCTTCGATCTTGGAATCGGACTATTTTATGTGTTTCATATTCATCAGATATATGTTCCCCTATACAGGGCCTGCACAGGTTGACATGACAAAAGTCACAGTAACTTTGTGCTATGGCGGTCTTACAAAGGTCACATCGATGAACATTCTGAGCAGTAGAGCAAGAATCCATGTTTGTTCTAAAAAAATTCAGTATACTTGTCAAAACAAAATAAGTTACGAATACGTATATACTTTAAATCAAAGATATTATTTAGAACATTAAAACGAAAGTACATGTATATTAATACACAGATATATTTTGATTTGGATAAGCATACACAGCTTCACGCTTCATTAATTTTTTTTAAAGTAAATTGTAAATAGAAATACATTTTAAGATGAGAAATATCATAGAAATCACATAAAATGTATTTACCTAATCAGACAAGTTCGTAGTCAAAACATGGCTGTGCTTGCCACCTGACAATAGATTCATATTTACAATTAGAGTTACTTCCCGTGTCTCACTGTACAAACATATCTATCTTAAGTGCATATTTCCCCTTATATTTGCATTTGAAATATGCGACGTTCAATTTCATTTATTTACATCTACCGAGTGTGATTCCCTGTATTTCTTACAAAAACCTATAGTTATTTCATACATGTAGCTCTAAAAATCAGCTGTTTAAACTGACAAGACTGAACTATAAACGCTCTATTGGTCGAAACCTACAGCGACCTAAGAAAAATCACGGACTGTACGATTAATTATGATGATGCTAGACAAATTCCCTAAGGAGACAATTTCTTTCAGCTAACGTGCTGGTGTACATTAACAGTAAATTTGTGAAGTTACTTTACTTTTTTACGACCAACTTATCAATCTTGTAGGTAAATATATGTAAATATAAACAATAAAATGCTTTCTTGATAATTCGTGTGGACATCTCCATCTCGGTAGACAAACATCTCGGCCCAACGGTACCTTGGCCTCTTGCTGTTGACGCCTCGGTCCTGATAGGTCGGTCCATAACTAATGACACGCCGGTGTAACGTAGAATAATGACCCACGTAGAATAATGACCGGGGGTCATTTTATCGACGTAGAATAATGACCCCCCGGTCATTATTCTACGCAGAAAGAAGACCCCCAGTCATAATTCTACGGGGTCATTATTCTTCATTTCACCGGCCCTTGTAAAAGATACAGTGGTAGCAACGCTATTGTTGACAAACGACACGCACGATTCTGATATACGAATGATCACGCACTATACACGAACGATCACGCACGATACACGGACGATCACTAACTTACTTTAAGTTAATCTTCACGATACACGAACAAAAACGATAAAACACGCAACCGAACGATTCTACACCATTAAACACGCAAAATCAAAATTAATTTTTAAGATTAGAATTAAGGAAACGTATTACTTTAATTTGAATTGCTTTATGTTTACGTGTTATTGAAAAGCGACATGTACTTTAAAACTTTGATCGCAAAGATGTGAGTGCTTGGACTGTGGACTCGTACCTCCTCCATGACCAGCTTGGGTGAAGCCACTTTGGTGCTAATTCCTTTCCCCTCCAAAGCTGACAGGACCTCTGTGTAGTCCAGATTACGCCGAGACTTGGCTCGAGATAAAGCTCACCCCTTTAGAAAATATTCAAATAAAAAATCTGAAGTTGAGCATATACATAAACATGTAGTTCTGACATTGAAGTAATTCACCAATGTTGACCATATTCAGTAAACTTTTTTTTCGGACTGCACTTAAGAATTTTACAGACATTTTTTTTAAATAACAAGATTGTAGCTGTTAACTTACAGCCCCGTGGCATGTTGTTCCGTACGTCTCCCTCATTCCCTGCTGTGTACCAGTCAGCACGTAGCTACACGTTCCCATGGTTCCTCCAATCAAAACAGGTTGTCCAGTCAGCTGATCATTTAAAAATTAGATGGTAATGATTCTACTGCATTATACCTGAATTGCTGAACTAGCTTAAATTACATTAATATATAGGTATCATTTAAACACAGAAAGAGTAAACTGAGTAAATATTAATGGATTTTGGGTGGTAGCAAAAGAATATCAAATTCCATAATTTTAAGAAGGTCTTTTATTGGGTTTTTAAAAATCTTATTTGAATAAATCAGTTAGATGCTAATTTAAATATGAAATCCAAAAATAAATCTGAGCCATTTCCTGCTTTGAAAAAGCATTTGCCATGGTTTGATTAATAGTTGCCGACGGGCATCATTTTCATAGGTGTTTTAACACAGTTTTAAGAAAACGTTTCATAGAAAATGTGGCTCTTCCAATAACATTTTTGGTGCAGTCTTTACTTGGATTCATTCAAACATTTGGTTTCATTGATTTTTTCACTGAACAATAATTAATATTTGCAAACATTGGTGCTTAGAAACCGCAGTACCTGTCTACAGAGCCTCCGGGGAGTAAATCTTGGCACACGCCAGTTGTCTGTCGTTAACTTTAATGTTGTCACGCTTCATTGCTTTCTCCCTGGCAACCAGAGCTTCTATAAAATGGTAAATATATAAGGTATTAAATGAATGCTTTTTAAAATAGCAAGAAATCTTCATGATACATGTGGTGATATTCTGATGAATCTTATATAATTGTTTGTCATCCAAAATAAATTTCACTTTGTTTGTAGTAGCTTTATCATGAAATTTTCCTGTAAATTTAATTTACTAAATGCAAGAATTTTTGTGCAAATGCCTCTTGAAATTGAAATGAAAACTAAACCAACCCAGTGTGTAGACTTTATATATCTAGATCATTGTTTTAAAATATTATTCTGTACTGACACAGTAATCTAATAACACATTGGCATCAGAGATATAGATAATATATACATGTACAGTGTATGGCCACATAAAATTAATTTTTAGATCCTCATTCCTGTCTGCCTTTCTTAAAATGGCCCGCCTTAATGTATTATTTTTTGAAAAAAAAAATTTTTGGTAAAATTTAGAGGAAAAAATTGTGATCGGTATATGTACCATGCTAAAAATTCAAAACATTTTAATGGCTGTTTAAACATTTGGATTACCGTTTGATTCCAGTCATGTTTGTTGTCATAAGAATACATATGTCTTCATGCATTCACAGTCGAAATAAAATGGAATTAAAAGATTGCAAGTGGGTGTGTGTACTCATATCAGCATTAACAATTTAAAATAATAGAGCTGTTGTTATTTCTAGAGAGTAAACAGTGAAATCAGGATGAGAATCTAAATATTAATTCTATGTGGCCTATAGGTAACTAAAGCCTGGCCAACACTATTTCTGGCTACTGTATTAACAATCTAATATCAACGCATACCCTGACACAGAAAACATAAGACTGCATATAGAATTTATGTACCCATGCATACTTTGATATAGACCAAGCAATTTATGCTAATGACCACCTCACAGTATTAATATTGAATGAAATTATGCAATTAATTTACAGGCAAGGACAAGTTACTGACATTGGCATTCTCATGTGATTAACATGAAAAGAGCTGACCTTCATGGATTTCATGATTTCATAAGGTTTGGGTCGCTGCTTTATTGTGACATATAATTTTCTTCTTAAAAATTACCATAAAACATCACTACTCACGAGTTCCTACGTACATATATATCATAGTGACTGACATACATGTATATCAGAGTGACCTACATACATGTATATCATACTGACCTACATACATGTAGATCATACCGACCTAAATACATGTATATCATAGTGACCTACATACATGTATATTATACTGACCTATATACATGTATATCATTCTGACCAGCATATGTGTATATCATACTGACATACATACATGTATATCATACTGACCTACATACATGTATATAATACTGACTTACATTCATGTATATCATACTGACCTACATACATGTATATCATACTGACATACATACCTGTAAATCATACTGACCTACATACATGTATATCATACTGACCTACATACATGTATATCATACTGACCTACATACATGTATATCATACTGACCTACATACATGTATATCATACTAACCTATATACATGTATATCATACTGACCTACATACATGTATATCATACTGACCTACATGCATGTATATCATACTGACCTACATACATGTATGGCATACTGACCTACATACATGAATATCATACTGACCTAAATACATATATATCATTATGACCTTCATACATATATATCATTATGACCTACATACAAGTATTTCATACTGATCTACATACATGTATATCATACTGATCTACATACATATCATACTAACCTACATACATGTATATAATACTGACCTACAAACATGTATATCATACTGACCTACATACATGTATATCATACTGACCTACATACAGATATATCATATTGACCTAAATACATATATATCATTATGACCTACATACATATATATCATTATGACCTACATACAAGTATATCATACTGACCTACATACATGTATATCATACTGACCTACATACATGTATATCATACTGACCTACATACATGTATATCATACTGACCTACATACATGTATATCATACTAACCTATATACATGTATATCATACTGACCTACATACATGTATATCATACTGACCAACATATGTGTATATCATACTGACATACATACATGTATATCATACTGACCTACATACATGTATATAATACTGACTTACATTCATGTATATCATACTGACCTACATACATGTATATCATACTGACCTACATACATGTATATCATACTGACATACATACATGTATATCATACTGACCTACATACATGTATATCATACTGACCTACATACATGTATATCATACTAACCTATTTACATGTATATCATACTGACCTACATACATGTATATCATACTGACCTACATGCATGTATATCATACTGACCTACATACATGTATAGCATACTGACCTACATACATGAATATCATACTGACCTAAATACAGATATATCATTATGACCTACATACATATATATCATTATGACCTACATACAAGTATTTCATACTGATCTACATACATGTATATCATACTGATCTACATACATATCATACTCACCTACATACATGTATATCATACTGACCTACAAACATGTATATCATACTGACCTACATACATGAATATCATACTGACCTACATACAGATATATCATATTGACCTACATACATGTATATCATACTGACCTACATACATATATATCATTATGACCTACATACAAGTATATCATACTGACCTACATACATGTATATCATACTGACCTACATACAAGTTTATCATACTGACTTACATACAAGTTTATCATACTGACCTACATACAGTCATTTCATGCATATCTTTTACAAATTTATGCTATGCTATGGTATGCGATTTTAATGATATGCTATGATATTTGTATGCTATGCTATGAGAAATTGAAATGAAGGGCTTAATGATATGGTATGGTATGCTATGCTATGGTATGCTAAGAGATTTGAACAAAAACGCCTTCATACACAGAAGAGTTCAACACATTTCGAAGTAAAATAAGAAGAAGCCAAAGTTTACCACAACTCAATTATGTAAACATTTTTTTTCTTCAAATAAAAACATTTAAAACTGAGTTAAAAGAATGTTGTGTGCTATGCTATGGTATGCTATGGTATGCTATGGTATGATATGACGAATGCGATTCTATGAGATTGTATGCTATGATATGATATTCCAATGCTATACTATGAGATTTCAATGCTATGCTCTGAGATTTCAATGCTATGATAAGCTATGGTATATGTTGTAAAAGATATGCTTAAACCGACTGTACATGAATATCATACTGACCTACATGCATGTATATCATACTGACCTACATACAAGTTTATCATACTGACCTACATACAAGTATATCATAGTGACCTACATACATGTATATCATACTGACTTACATACATGTATATCATACTGACCTACATACAAGTTTATCATACTGACCAACATACATGTATTTCATACTGACCTACCTACATGTATATCATACTGACCTACATACATGTATATCATACTGACCTACATACATGTATATCATACTGACCTACATACATGTATATCATACTGACCTACATATATGTATATCATAGTGACCTACATTCAAGTATATCATACTCACCTACATACATGTATATCATACTGACCTACATACAAGTATATCATACTGACCAACATACATGTATATCATACTGACCTACATACAAGTTTATCATACTGACCTACATACATGAATATCATACTGACCTACATGCATGTATATCATACTGACCTACATACATGTATATCTTACTGACCCTCTTTCAGTGACCAGTCCATGCCCATTTCTAATGTCTTTTCTAAATTCCTGTAAAAAAATATTTTAAAATATACAACAAAACTACCTGCAAGTCAACGAGAAAAAAAATCAGTAATAGGTTTCATCAAATTGGTAAAGCATAACAAGATGCAGACACCATAACCTTTTTCAAGCTTTACTGCTCTTTGTAATACTGAACTGAATTGGACTTTGTTTTTGTTTTTTCACAACAATTGACTCAAGTATTACCATGAATCGTTGACACGGGTTTAGAACTGGTATTTCAGTTATAAAAATGCTTTTTCAAAATATATTAAAATGAAGGGAAATATTGAAGATCTGACACCCGTTCATTTCGTCTAAGCAAAAGTCTGCTTATGAGATAACACCACCTTTTCACTGTATTTCCATTTTAAAGATGTTTAGTTTTGTGATTTATGATGCTTCAAAAACTTTAACCAGGTCCAAAAGCCGATGCTGGGGAAAAAGCATAAAAATTCCATAATTTCGTCACGGTGAGCTTCATTTGTACAATGATCTCTGAATATGAGTGAGATAAAAGTATTTGAAAAGATCTCAACATTAAACGTGCCTTTAAACACGCATTTTTCAGCATTGTAACACATCAGATATCCTTGAAAAACACAATGTAAAACACTAAATGAAGGTGTTAAAAATATTTCATTTCATTGCTTGAACGTTAATCATCTGCAATTTATTAACGTGCAATATGTTCAAAAAACAAATAAATTGATTTAGTGTATTTCTGAATGTACATTTTTTATTTACATACATATATACATGATATTTGATTTATTTAAAATGCATTTTAATATAGAGTACATAAATCAGTTCTCAATAAAGGCCTAATCTTGGGGATAAACCTTTATATAAATCAAAGTACTGAAGTACTGTCGGGAGTTGATTTTATTGATTATTATCAATTTATAAATCAACGATATATGTCATTTTGTCTGGCAAGTAGTTTCTCATCTGTATTTGAATTACGCACATTTTTTATAATATGAATTCTCGAACTTTTCCGACAAGAATTTCCAGAAAACCCCATAATTAATTCCATCAAACTGTGTATCAGTAATCTAAATGTGTCTAAAAATTGTACACGCCTGGATCCAAGCAATATTGAACTCTAATCTCGTTCAACCAGGCGCTTGGCTGTCTCCGTTAATCTCCGACTACCAAGAGAGACTCTCTGCTTGTCGGAGATTTACGGAGACAGCCGAGCGTCTGGTTGAACGAGACTAATATATTGAACTCTGGCGTAGGAATACATACAACTTCAAAAAACAATTAACTTGTTCGTACTATATAAAATCTGACTTTTTTCAAGGTATTTATAAATACCTTTCTTTTAAAAAACAATGGTACAGCATACAGTACACCGAACTTATCTATTATTTTCAAGATCTACGTCTTGTCAGCGGTGATGATTTGTGCTTAGGTCCAAACACTGTTTCACTTTCGGTTTGCCAGAGTAACTGCATAGGAGAGTTGATTAAAATCAACTCACAAAAACTTATTATTATTGAAAGTTTATTGAAACAACCAAACCTGGATGACTTTAAATACATCATTTTTTTTATTGAATGGACAATACAATTTTTGATACTAAATATAGATGGTATACCGGTAATTCTGATTGAAAATTCCATTGTATGTATTCATGAAAATATTATGTTTAAGTTATATCATTGTCAAATCTTTGTGCCTACTTTGAATATACGATTTTCTTCACATTGCCATTGTTCAACTCGTACACTAACAAATTGTCATTGTTGTCCACAACATAGACCAAAAGGACTTTTTATATCACAGTTATCAATGTATCGGAGAAACTGTCCATTCTGATCCAGAATGTGGATACAATGGTTGTTATTATCTGATGTCAAGATACGGCTCAGGGTGTCTGTTGTGATTCCAAAGGGTTTAAACGGATATATCTTGATAACTGAGGGATTACCGGTGTATCTCCATCTAAGTTTACCGTCCTGATTAACCACCACTACTGCACGAACCACACAGTCAGCTTCACAGATGTCATGGTTTCTGTTCTCAGTGATGTATTTAATTTGACCATTTCCTGGGTATATGGGCTAACATTCATTATCAAATTGAATTGTTTGTTTCTCTGTAGATCCCGAGTAACAAAAAACTTTGGAAATTCGGAAATTTATTGTTAATTCAAATAATTATGTAACTCTATAAAACAACAGTAGAAACTGACAGGACTCAAATATAAACGCCCCGTTATCGATTGGTCGAAACCTACAGCAACTGACAGGACTCAAATATAAACGCCCCGTTATCGATTGGTCGAAACCTACAGCGACCTATGAAAAATCACCGACTGCATGAAATAATCATGATGATGCCAGATTCAAATTCCAATAAGGGACGATTTGGCTCTTTCTTTAAGCTAACGTACTGATGTTCATTAACAGTGATTTAGTGAATTTTACTTACTTTTTAGGATCAATTTATCAATCTTTTAGGTAAAAAGATTTAAATATAAACAATGAAATGTTTTCTTTGATAATTCATGCGGATTATGAAGGTAGCGATCATTGCAGAAAAAGTATACATAACTCGCTAACGCACTGTTCCATGTATGTTTCATCTCCCTGACTGAGAGTGTATATTAATGCTTTACAGCGACAATACACATATATATATTTCATACAAATAAACATCAGTATGAATATAAATATAAGCATTGAATGATTATTGTGGATGCCGTCGGTCCTATACATGTACATTATGTAACACACCAAGCGGTGCAGAAACTAAAGTGCGGTATTCGATTTGTCTGCACTGCTTGGTGCAGACCTTCTCAGTCCTTTTAACATTTAGAAAACAACTTTTGAATGTTCATGTTTTCATGAAGGCAACATGACAGCTCCTTTTAAAAACATTCTGGTAAGGTCACATAAATTTGCTATTGTGGCTCTCAGTGCGATGTCAAATTTAAAAAGAAAATAAATGCGGGAGGGCGACATTTTTTCCCTTTATTTAGTAATAGGAGAGATGCAGGATAACTATCAATAACTGCAGGATTTTTAAACTAATCATCAGCCATCTTAGGTTTCAAAAGCGTTTATTTTTATAGAATATAAGAAAATAAGATCTGCCAGAAAAACCCTATCATCTCCCAGCATCCAAAACATATTGCTCAGATTCACCATCCAAGTCTGTTAAATGCATCAGAATCAAAGGATGTACATGTAATAACTCATCTATCCAAAGATTTGTCTATTAAAGCACACCTGCTCTAAACACTTTATCCAGCTTAAAATATATTAACCTTCACTAGCTTTCGAAACCTATGGCTCGAATCTAGTATCAAAGTTTTCCAAGTGCATCAGTATTACGAAATGCATCGTGTATTCACGTGGGGTGAAATTAGGATCAGACGAGTAGTAATTTAGATATGGCCATCAAAAGGGCACCTGCTCGAATAACTTTAACTGCTCCAAAAACCTTAATTACGTCCAGCATCTTAAATTCATTGCCCATATTCAGCATCTGCGTCTTTTAAGTCAATTAGTACATGTAAGTTCAGATACACCATTCTTGAAATAGAGGACAAGTAATAGCATAGGACTTCCTCCAAAAACTTTAACCAGGTCCAGAAGCCGACGCTGGAGGTATAACATAAACGTCCCCCGATTTCGTTACGATGAGCAAAATTGACCCGTGAATATAAATGCGATAAAGATATATATACTGATGTCCATTTTAACCACATTAAATAAATGTAGCCTTTAAAAACACGAAGTTCTGCATTGCTAAACATCAGTCTGAGATATCCTTGCAAAAAACACATGTGAAAACACAATTTAAAACACTTAGTTAAAGTGTTCAGAAAGATTTCGTTTCATTGCTTGAACGTTGATCATTTGCAATAAATTAAAGTGTAATAGGTTTAAAAACAAGAAAAATTTATTCACTGTACATATTAATTTCTCCACATATGATTTCCATTCCCTGTGCTCTCAAATGAAAACAAATCATACAATCTAATTAAAATTAGATCCTTCACGCTCTCGTATTTGATATGTCGTCACAGCGACATATCAAATACGAGAGCGTGAAGGATCTAATTTTAATTAGATTGACAAATCATATGATCCACATATGATTCATATATAACGAAGCTACCTGTGTACGTACATGTATGTACATGACATTTGATGTACCTTAAATGCATTGTAATATTATATTGCATAAATCAATGCTAAAAACGACCCAATCCTGGGTATATACCTTTATATTTATATTCAGTGTATATTTCCCCGTATGTTTGCACTTGAAACCTACAACGTTCAATTTCATATGAGTACACTTTGTTAATTCATGCCATAAGGACAAATATAAACGTCATCACGTGTTTTGTGTATATTTATTTATGTAACTTAAAGATGAAATGAAACGTTCAACTTTACAAAAAAAATTTGATGTGCACTTTTGAAAAAAAAATCTCTGAATTATAACTACTCCTTAATAACAAAAAAAGATTCTTTACAAAGTTCCTGGCACTATACTTTTTAAAATGTGAATATGGCTGCTCCATGCATGTTTCATATCCCTGACTATGAAAGTATATAATGACTTTACAGCGACAACACACATATATTTCATACTAAATAACATCCGTATGAATATAAATATAAGCATTGAATGCTTATTTTTGGATGTCGTCGGTCCTATATCATACCGCGCGAACGCGCGAATGCTTAGATTAATTAAACACTCATTAATATTGAAAAGTTAATGGGAAAAAAATGGATGACTTTATTAAACACATATTCTTTATTGAATGATAACACAATGTTTCATACCTAATACAGATGGTATGTTTCTTACTGAAAATTCCAATATATATGCATTGTATCTATTCACGAAGATATCAGGTTTAAGTTACGTCATAGTCAAACCTTTGTGCCTATTTTGAATATTTGATTTTCTTTACATTGCCTTTGCAACGCTCGCACACAAACAGATTGTCATTATTGTCCACACATAAACCATAAGGATCCTCCAGATCACAGTTATCAATGTAACGGAGAAACTGTCCATTCTGATCCAGAATGTGGATACAATGGTTGTCTCTATCGGCTGTCAGGATACAGCTCTGACTGTCTGTTGTGATACCACGGGGTTTAAATGGTTTGCTCTTGGTAACTGAGGGATGACATGTGTATCTCCATCTGAGTTTCCCGTCCTGAGTAACCACCACTACTGCATTAGCCCCATAATCAGCTACACAGATGTCATGGTTTTTATTCTCAGTGGTGTATTTAATTACACCATATCCTGAGTACAGAGGCTTGCCTTTATCATCAAATTGAATTGTTTGTTTTTCTGTAGATCCCGAGTAACGGACAACTTTGGATTGAGCAGCAGCCTCATTGTACAATGTAACCAGGAGATCACCTGTAGAGGTGACACACAGCTTACCTGACACCCATCCCTGTAATCTAATTAATTCAATTGTCTTTCCATTCTTTATTTTATTTACTGTTTTTGATTTATCATCAGTGTACAGAAGATTTCCGTCGCTGTCTACGACTAGATCTCCAGGCCCTTGTCCTGATCTTGTGGTATTTGTTTCATGCAGTGAACCATCTATGTTAAAACATGCAATTTCTTTGGTCGATCCACTCGTCCAGATTTTGTCTTCATTTAAACATGTCACATTAATTAAAAATTCATATCCAGTCTGTATTGTGGTGACAAGCTCCGGTTCATCCAGTAGTTCTCTGACTGAAGTGTTGGGTTGGTTCTGTGACACGACATTTTCTTCTGTAGCAGTAGATAATGGGGTGATCTGTCCAAACAAACTATACAGCTTCTGACGGTCTATTGGTTTTGATATGAATGGTGGCAGTGTTACCTTAACTTTGGGTGGAAGCTTGCTGAACTCTCTGATCTTGGAGCTGTATTCAATGGTTGTAGTTACTTCTCTAGATTCCTTGATTTCACTCATGGCCAGTAATGTTTTATTTATAAGAGACTGTACCTGTTTTATTTCTTCCAAGTGTTTCTGTAAAAGGCATCTGTGTTTTTTTTTTATCTCGCCGATTTCAGTTTTCATTTTGTTGATGACGATGTCAATTTCTCTGTGCCATTGATCTCCTTGTTTGGAAATTACGGTTGTCAGTTTCTCATATCCTCCATCCAGGTTAGCAATCTGATTGTCCAATTCGAGTGCAGTTTCTTCATATTTTGGCGAAATAAGAGTCTGTAACTTCTCTGCATCTTTTTCAATAACTTCTTTCTTTGTCTTGTAAACTTCTAAAACTTCTACAAATATATGGCCTCTGTGCTGTTTAGATGCGGTACAAGATGAACAAACAAAGATGTTATCACAATTCTTGCACTGAAGTTCACAGTTTTTTGGTGTATGCGTCATGCATTTTGGATATATCAGGGTTGATCTTCGATCCTGGAATCGGACTATTTTATGTGTTTCATATTCGTCTGAGATATGTTCCCCTATACAGGGCCTGCACAGGTTGACATGACAAAGGTCACAGTAACTCTGTGCTATGGTGGTCTCACAAAGGTCACATCGATGAACATCCTGAGCAGTAGTGAGAGGATCCATGTTTGCTCTAAAAAAATAAGTTTCAGTATGCTTGTCAAAACAAAATAAGTTACGAATACGTATACACCATATTATAGTAGATATTATTTAGAACATTAAAACGAAAGTACATTAATTAATATATATATTGGTTTGGATAATCATACAATCTCACGCTTCCTTAATTTTTTAAAAGAAATTTAAGGATAGAAATACATTCTGATATCAAAAATATCATTAAAAATTATATTTTTACCTAATCAGACAATTTCGTTGTCAAAACATGGCTGGGCATGTCACCTGACAATAGATATATTTACAATAAGAGTTACTTCCCGTGTCCCACTATTATAGTATTCTTGTATAGATACGAGTTGCAGTTCTTTAGGGGTAAGGAGCAAATAGAATATCATTAGAATAATAGAAATAATCTAGTTCAGTGCTATCCGGGGGGGGGGGGGGGCTCATGGACAACTCGGTAGACACCTCGGCCCATGTAGAAGACACGTACCTCGGCGCAATGACAATTTTCTTAATAATATAATAATATTCTTGTACAGATACGAATTGTAGTTCTTTAGGGGAAAAGGTCAAATCTGTATCCAAGATAAAATACGCTATCCTAAATAACATTAAAATAACAGAAATGATTGAATGCTATCGAAGGGTGGGGAAGGGGGGGGGAACTCGTGGACATCTCGGTAGACAGACATCTCGGCCAAACGACATCTCGGCCCACAAAAGACAGCTCGGCCCCGACAGATCGGCTCATGTAAAAGACGCCTCGGCCCAATGACAATTTTCGGTTGTAACCTAATTATATCTCTTTGTACAACAATAGTGTATAACTATGATAAACATGGACAGATAATTTCCAACAAAACACTGCAACACCGCATGTGAAGGGAATAAATGTGGGGCGGGAAAATAGATGCAATTGCAAAAACACTTATTTATTGATTTAATATTAATTATTTGCTTAATTGATAATGCAACTTAATTAATTTTTATTTCGTATGAAAAATCAGTAATTTTTGTACTACTTAAAAAGAACATTAAGTACTGACTTGCTGACCATAAATGCGTAACGGTTTGTGCCTTGGTTCTGTTTTTGACATATGACTAAACATATATGCTCAAAGTCAGATAGGAATTATACAATCTTATTAAAGTTAGATGTACGATCCGTTTGCTTACTCGCTACACATCTAATTTTGATTACATTGGGAATTATAGGTTTTTAAGCAATTGACATATTTTCTTAAAATCTTAAAATAGTCTGAGAAAAATAGTTCAGTCATTAACTAAGTGTTAAAAAAATGCCTTTAAAAATTACAGTTCTTTCTTGGGATGGTATGGTCAATCCAAGTTCCTCTACATATTTTACCCCCCTCTCCCCCCCCCCCCCCCCAAAAAAAAATTTTTCAACTAAAAATTTGTCCCACTAATTTCCCCCACGCATACTGCAAATAAGAATTCAGAAGATCGCACATCACCTCTTTCAACGCCGCTCAAATAAACAAAGATCGACCTAATAAAATTTGGTTTCAAATTTTGTGTTTTTACTTTTATCTTCTTGTTTTTTTTTTTCTTTTGGGGAAGCAGAGGATGTGCAAAATTAACAGGGTGACGGTGAGACAGCCTTGTATATATGTACTGTCAATGTATATATGATTATGTTAATTATTAAACGTAAATCACAATACATAACTGTACCTTAAACTGTCTGTCCAAGTAGTGTTATGAAAAAAAAATAAACCCAATAAATTTTTGGCAATGTATTTTAATGAAACAGTTTAACAACTCAATTTTTGGAGGTCATATACGTGTACATTGTCTGTTCATGTTGAAAATTTGTAGTGAAACAAACAGTTTGCATGTAAGTATTCTTTGAAAATTGTTTGGCACATACATCAAATATCAAAGATACATTTTGGGACTCTTTTAACAAACAAACAGGTACAGTAAATGTACATAAACACAAAGAAACCCACTAAACTGCATGAAATATACATTTTAAAACAAGTCTTAAAAGTTCAAATTTGAACACACTTTTGAAGTTATAAAGTTGCATTACAAAGCAAGATGATATGCTATAATTTTTCCCCTCACAACTAAATAAGACTTCAGTTAAGTTAACATAAAGTCTTGAATGAAACATAGAATCTTCCTACACCAGATACAAGTAAGAGGTCACCAAAGCAGTATTGCACCCGTTGTAAAGATCCATTCCTGTGGTCAAGAAGTCAAGTTGTCTTATCACTTAGTTTAGCCTTTAATTACCGCAATAGGACGTAGCTTTATGGCCTTTTTGCTAATGCCTGCCATGTGACCTGCAAACGAATATGAAATGAAATTATATTAAATACAAAATCTCAGTCAGATACAACATATTTTAGATATCATGATACCAACTGACATCTACAAATATTTAGTTGTGACTTCTGCCTATACTTACAAGTATCTACAACATCTGTAACATTTTTGTAAGATTCAGGTGCCTGTAAAAAAGCAAAAATTGAAAATGAAAGTTATGAATAGGAATAATTTGATATATGTGGCATGTAATATGCAAAAGACCGAATGTTACTTTTAATACCACCTCCAATCTAAAACCTTCTCAAGCCTTTTTTGACATTTAGAAATTTACTATTTAATGTTCATGTATAGTAATCATGACACCCTTTTTCATAAACATCATGATAATTACGTGTATTGTGTAATTTTATATCTCTTGAGACAATTTAATCTTCTTTAAATGCAATGGTATGTGTAAAACTCAATCATAATACAAAAGTGCAATCATGTAATATTTAACTCTGTTTTAGTCCTAAACTTCAATTTGATAACAATCAGTATTATACGTATGAGTTGTTTTTAAAATTCTGACAAAATTGTCAATTTTTTTTTAGGAAGTATCTTTGCTAGCTAAGACTATTGACATAAATGGCGGGAATGAGTAAAAGGAAAAAAAATTATAGATAGCAAAGATGTGAGTGCTTCCACAGTGACCGTACCTCCTCCATGACCAGCTTGGGTGAAGCCACTCTGATACTGATTCCTTTCTCCTCCAAAGCTGACAGGACCTCTGTGTAGTCCAGATTTCGCCGAGATTTGGCTCGAGATAAAGCTCGACCCTTTAAAAAATATTTCAAAAAAAAAAATCTGAAGTTTAGCGCATACATATAGTTCTGATTTTGAAGTAATTCACCAATGTTGACCATATTCATTAAACTCTTTTTTGGACTGCACTTAAAAAAAGGTGCAGACATTTCTTTACATAACTAGAATGGAGCTGTTCACTTACAGCTCCGTGGCACGTGGTTCCGTACGTCTCATCCATTCCCTGCTGTGTACCAGTCAGCACGTAGCTACACGTTCCCATGGTTCCTCCAATCAAAACAGGCTGTCCAGTCAGCTGATCATTTAAAAATTAGATGGTTATATTTCTACTGCATTATACCTTAATTGCTGAACTAGCTTAAAGTACATTAATTTGTAAAATATAGGTATCATTGAAACACAGAAATTGTAATAGGAGTAAATAGTAATGGATTAAGGGTGGTACCAAAAGAATATCAAATTTCATAATATTAAGAATGTCTTTTATTGTGATTTTGGAATCTTATTTGAGTAAATCAGTTAGATGCTTATTCAAATATGAAATATTTAATAAAGAAACACAAGATAGCGCTGTTGACTTATTCCTCATAGAAGTTAAAAATATATAACCATGGACCACTTCCTCACCTGATAATCTACAGGAATTAGGGGGTGATGGGGAGGGAAGGCCCTGGTGGAGCCCTTCCTGTGAACCAGTAAAGTCTTTTGTTTCCCGTCCACAAAATGCTCCTCCACTTTGGCAATGTTGTGTGACACGTCATAAATCATAAACATGTCAAGGTCGTCTGGGGTACTGTCAAACATCTTCGCAAAGGCCTTAAAGAAAAAAATGGAAACACTTTCAGTTCAAACGACCACTCCGAAAATGAATCTGAACCATTTCCTGCTTTGAAAAAGCATTTGCCATGATTTGATTAATAGTGGTGGACGGGCATCATTTTTTATAGGCATTTGAAACACACAGTTTAAAAAAAGTTTCATAGAAATTTTGGCCCTTCCAATAACATGTTTGCTTCATCATACCTGACTTGGATAAACATTTTGTTTTCATCGATTCTTCCACTAAACAATAATTATAATCTGCAAAAATTGGTGCTCAGCAAATAATAAAGAAACCGCAGTACCTGTCTACAGAGGAATGTCATGCTGGAGCGGTTGACCCACGCATAGTTAGCGGCGGCAGCCATTCCTTTGAGGTAGTCCTGACCCTCCTGGGAGTAAATCTTGGCACACGCCAGTTGTCTGTCATTTACTTTAATGTTGTCACGCTTCATTGCTTTCTCCAATGCAACCAGAGCGTCTATAAAATGGTAAGTATACAAGAAATTAAATGATTGCTTTAATAATACAGTGTCTCGAGTGGGGATAATACACCAGTTTCTCAAAACAGTACTCAGTGATAAAACAAGATTAGATAAACGGCCGTAAATAGAATATGAACCAAATCATGCGTGACAAGCAGTTCAAAAGTCAATTTAACCCTGTATTTTATGGAATTTGACTTGTGACATTATTTATTGACCTTCCCTCGTAAATTCATGTACTCCTTCATGTGTTAAACAGTTTATAAATACCAGATTTACCAGTTTATTAATGCCTGAGTAGATCTGTTGTTTTCATTTACAAAACATATAAAAACTATTAAAATATATACCTGCATACATCTTTGACAATGAAGAATAAGAACAGTTGACAACGAAGAAAATAAAACCTTTGAAAACGCTTAAATCTCCAATTTTCTCCCATTAAAAAAAATTGACTGGAGAAAACTCTACGACCGGACAAAAAAAGTTTGAAGAGTGTGATATCTTAAAGGATACCTGCAGCACAGCCGATGTAACACTTAAGTCAAAGAGTTTATTTACCATAATTTGACGCAAAAAATCGCATCAAAATCGGTCCAAAAATAATGGAGTTACGCCGCTTCAAAGAGGCTATTTTTTCCTGCCTTGGGAAATTTAATCAAGAGAAAACAGAATTAGGCGATAACGAGGCTTCTGCGGAAGTGACGTCACGAGGTCAACAAGAGGGAAACTTCTTTACAAAGCTATAAAAATTTAATTCGATTTTTCAGCCAAAACGATTGTTATAGGTCTGATGCTTTGACGTATCTAGTTATTTTAAGTATTGTATATTTAGAAATTTGTATCCGTAATTATTTTATTACAGTCAGATTTCTTTTTAAAGGATTTTAAAGTTTGCTATTCTCATCGTCTTTATACCGATGAATACGATATATTTAAACTCTTGCATGGGCAGATTTATGTTCATTATTCATTTTTTGATTACATATCCTTTCACACACGAGTGACCCGAGACAATGACAGGTAAACAGGTAAACTAACGAAGCCACTGCTCCAGACACTTGTATCTGGGGTATGTATACACATGGTACACGTGTCTGGTGAACAAAGAGAGTGTTTCACACCTCTAGACTGGTGAATACTGACAACAAATCATTATTAAATCTGAATAAACTTGAACATTTTGACGAAGGATGTAAATAAATGTAAAATGAAATTCCAGTATCGTATTTATAAAAGAATACGAGACAGACTTAATCATGCAGCCATCTTGGGCTTTCGCCTTGATCCGTTTATAATCCCGTGTTTGTTTGTTAAAGAATGCATACTATTTTGATGGTTATTGGTCCGATATCAATCTTATTTAATAATCGGGCGACATCATTTGTAATTTTATGCCTTATAGATGTACGAGGAATAGTTCCCGCGTTTATGGAGGGTAATCATGTTGAAAAATCCAAACATGTAAACTTGTAAATCCGAATATGCAATCGTGTTGATGTGTGAGCCTAAGTAGGAATGAGTGTAATTTTGATCGTATAATCTAAAAAAAGAACTCAGGGATAAACACTTTAGAGTTGACCCCACAGGCCTTCAATCTAATTTTCCCTACAGATGCTTAATTGCAGCTGTAAAATGCTGTTTGTTATTTCCACGTTACCTGCTACTATAATACACACTTTCCATCTGTAATCTCTGCATTTGTATTTCCGTTTTCTGAAATATCACGGTTGACATGTTACAAATTGACAAGTGCAAAGTCTACAAGTTTGTCGAACTTTGACATGACCATATATGGAAACAGTGACGTCACTGATAGAAAAAGGCTAGCTGCAGCTAAAGGCATGCCGTAATCGCTGGAATAGGGACTGATTAAAAAAAATATTAGGTAGGCCTATAATCATATTATCTCTGGATAACAACATTTCATAGAAAGTATTATTTTTCGGAAAATTAAATTATGAGATTGGTTGTCTATTTTATCAAATGAATATATAAAAGATGCGAATGATGAATTCGATCGGCATCAGATATCTTCTTAAAACTGAAAAAAATTACATTTAATGACTTTGTTTTAATACACGTGTATAAATATATATACGCATTTTTTATTCATAGGCGTCGGAACCGGGGGGGGGGAGGGGTCTTAGCCCCCCCCCCCCCTCTTTTTTTTTTGCCAAGTTAGACCTAACTGTTAGGAACATAGCATCAGGGAGGGTTCAGCCCCCCCCCCCCCCCCCCCACATTTCCTCGCAACAAACAAAATCGTTCCTTAAAGACCTTAAAAAGAGTGAAATGTTAATAGTGATATTGAAAATTGGAGTCATAGAAGGTATACTAGAACACCCCACCCCACTCTCACAGATTAGGAATTTCATGATTTGGGGGGAAAATTTGGGCAGGTAAGATTGGGGTTATAGGTATAACACCCCCCCCCCCCTCCTGGATTCGGATTTTCATGATTTTAGGAATTCTTGTCAAGATTTCTGATGGTAAGTGTAGCCCCCCCCCCCCCCCACCACTTTCAATTTGCTTCCGACGCAACTGTTATTAGAGTACATAGAACAAACTGTTAAAGTATAGGCCTCGGTTGAATTAAGAAAATATCTCCAAAAGCATCCTTATCGCTACCACAAAGTTTGGACAAGAACCCCCCCCCCCCCACACACACACACACACACAACGCGAAAATTACATGGGGTCGGCCAGCTGAGTTGCAAAGTTATCAGATAAGCAAAACCAAATTTTTAAAGACATTGATTTTGAGATTGTGATTAATATAAGACATAAGAAGCGACAGGCACTTAGCATCGTTTTTGAAAGTGGGGGGCCAGACTTATCCAAAAACTCTTGACATGCAAAAAAAAAAAAAAAAAAAAAAAAAGGAAATTAACAGTTTCCAAAAATCTTCAAAATCCTAATCCGGGGGGGGGGGGGGGGGGGGGGAATAAACTATACTTCCAAAAAAAAATCTTCTCTACCAAATTTTTTTTCCCTCCAAATCATGAAATTCCTAATCCGTGGGGGGGGGGGGGGAGGGGGGAGAGAGGTTACTTCAATTTGACTCCTCATTTCCTTATTTTCATATCAATTTTTTACTTACTTCCAAAAAAGTGGGGGGGCCAACTCCATTATAATTCATTTTTTTATATGTAAATTTTAAAAAATTTGTTGCTGCGAGAAAAAGTGGGGGGGGGGGGGCAGGCCCCCCCTTGGCCCCCCTGATGCTACGTGCCTGAGCGATACCCTCTTTAAAAAAATAAATGAAAATTCCAAAGATAAGGTTAACTGTCGTGAAATAAAAATGTGTATAAATTATTTTAAGAAATGTTTCTTTGCATTGTCGGCAATATACAGCGAAAAAAGCCTATCATGCAGGTAAAAATTGGCATTTTTTTAAATTTCAAGCAATGATTACGGGATATGAGTATGACGTCCTGAATGTCGGTTCAATACAGACTCACTTTGTGAAGTTGGTTGATAAACATTTTCTGGAGAGCTAATATAATACAGCTTTACAGCCACTTGTGAACTAGCTGCAGGTCTGTAGCTCCTAGTCTGAAAAAAATTCGGATGGACAACCTGGGAACTACAGTGCTCACATAGTAAAAACTTCAATTTACGGTGCACAAAAATGTGCGCTAGTTTTTTATTATTATTGAAGATTGTGTTATTATTTATCTTTCACTTACACAACAAAAAAGTATACATACATGTAAAGTAACATAAATTTATCCGCGAAAAATTACCAAATCTTTGCAGGTCGTTTATTCTCACTAATTCAGAAAAATAACAAGAGTAAAGCTGTCAATGTGACAGCAAACCGGGTTTTCTTTAGTGTGAACAGTATCCATAATCCATTTGTCAATCCTGAATTGATAAATACTACCTATCCAAAGGAATGGGGTACTCTATATGCAATGTTTTTGCCCAAAAATGACTAAGTTTAACAGCTGATATTTTTTCATAAATTATACGAAATCAAAATCCTAGCAATTTGAATACCTCTGATATATGTATAATTGATCTGCAAAAGAACAACTTCCTATCTTGAAAACTGTTCGAAGAGTTATCGGTACAATAAAGGTATCTTTCTGACAGACAAAAAAAGAGTACGCATTAACTTATATTCCAGTTTAAATTACATGTCATTTTTTTTTAGAGAAATAAGATATCAGGCATTTCCATTTATATTACCATGAGAATTATATTACGGAAATTAGCGCATTCGTCACATCGGTTACGATTTTTTTTATACATGAACCTCTTCCTGTTTGGTCCAGTTTCAATCATACCTCAATTTTTTTTCTAAAAACAATACCGGTATTTTCGATAGAAAAGATGTCGTTCATTGCAAGCTTATTGCAACAGTTCAGCTGAATATTATGTTTATTTTTCGTCCATTCCGACGATTATGGCATGCCCTCTCCCGCAGCAAGGCAATTGACATATAAGGTCAAGTCAAAATTCGACAAACTTGTAGACTGACTTTACATTTGGCAATTTATATCATGTCAGATGTGCTATTGCCGAGCATGAAGTTACAAATGCAGAAACTACGGATTGAAAGTGTGCAAAGTTGAAGGTTTAATCAACTAATGAAAACAATAAAGTTGCAAAATTTGCATCATGCGAAGGAACTGGGTCAAATCTTACACATGTTTATGCCCGAGTTTTATAGGCTACACAATCAGAATTACACATATTCATACTCAGGCTCACACATCAACACGATTGCATATTCGGATTTACAAGTTTACATGTCTGGATTTTTTAACACGATTACCCTCCATAAGCGTTACCTTTTACGAAATATGTATTATCGATATTATTAATCAGTTAATAATGTCACGGAAAAATCATTCGAAAGAAAGACAATATTAACAAAATATGTTTCTTACAACAATAGTGCTTTGATTAATTGTCATCTTGCTGCATATGCTGTGCATTTATATGTGTTACACATTTGACTAAATTCATGAAGCAAACAATTATCCGAATTCGACATTTTTTATCGATAAAATACGCGTTTAAACTCAAACAACAGTATATTTAGTCATCTAGGGTTGATAAGGAAATTACACAACAGGAAAAAAAGGTTCATATTCCGATAAAACAATGAAAGTCAGTTTTTGATATAATGGAGATCTATGTGTAAAAACATTGTCCTTAAAATTTTAAAGCGATCGCATAAGTAGTTTTTGAGATATTTGGGGAAACCCGGGTTTCACACCTGAACGAGTTTTGAATCAAGCCGATTTGGCGCGAGATGAACTGTGACATCATGGGGTCAACGCCGCTATATGAGAAACAGGAATATCGTATGAAAACTGTTCGTTTTCTTGCATTGTTTTATCGATATATATTTACATCTACCAAGCATTATTTCCTCTATTTCTTACGGAAACTTATAGTGAATTCATAGCTCTATAGAAACAGCCAGACTGAAATCTACACGCCCTATTTATCGATTGCTCGAAATCTATAGCGGCTGAAAGTGACAGGACTGAAATTGACACGTCCTTTTTATCGATTTTTCTGAACCTACAGCGACCTTAGTAAAATCCCGGACTGCATGAAATAATCATGACGATGTCAGACTCAAAGTCTCACAAGAGACGATTTGGCTGTTTCTTTTAGCTAACGTACCTTTGTACATTAACAGTAATTTAGTGAATTTTACTAACTTTTCATATTCAGTTTAATAATAAGTTTAAGAAAGATGTTATTACATGTATAAACAATAAAATGCTTTCTTTGATGATTCATGCGGATTATGAAGGTAGCGATCACTGCAGGAAAATTTACATATTCCGCTAACGCGGGTTATGAATTTTTCCTGCAATGTCGCTACCTTCATATCCCGAATGAATCACCAAGAAAGCATTTTATTTTTTAAATGAACATTTTTTTCTTTTTCATTGCAGAAACAATTTACATAACCCGCTAACGCGCTGTTTCATGTATTAGTTATGTATATTTCATCTCTCTGACTAAGAGTGTATACAAAGGCTTTACAGTGACAAAACATATAATACAAATAGACGTATGAATATAAATATAAGTATTGAATGCTTCATGTGGATGTCGTTGGTCCTATACATGTAACACACCAAGCGGTGCAGACAACTAATGCGCGGTATTCAGTTTGTCTGCACCGTTTGGTGCAGACCTTCTCAGTCCTATTAACATTTAGAAAACCACTTTTGAATGTTCATGTTTTCATGAAGGCATCATGACAGCCCCTTTTATAAACATTCCGGTAAGGTCACATAAATTTGCTATTGCGTTTCTCAGTGGGAGGCCAAATTTAAAAAGAAAATAAATAAGGGAGGGCGATATTTTTTCCCTTTATTTGGTAATAAGAGAGATGCAGGATACTTCTTTTCAAACTAGTCATCAGCCATCTTGGGTTTCAAAAGCGTTTATTTTAATAGGATATAAGAAAATAAGACAAGGACAAGTCAAAACAGTACGTTGAAACTTTTGTGGAGTCAACGCTAAGTACAAGCCTTAACGTCGTTCGTTGTTTAATAACTGTCTAAGTCTGACTATGTATGAACAGAATTAGCTTTATTTAATAACTTGACCATAATTGTTTTAGAATATATAACATGCTTAAGCGTCTATATAATAAAGATGTCTTTATTTGAATTTACCTCTGTGCTATAATTTACATAAACGTGATCTGCCAGAAAAAAACTACCATCTCTCAGCATCCAAAAACATATTGCTCAGATTCAGCATCAAAGTCAGTTAAATGCATCAGAATCAATGTATTAATAATTCATCTATCCAAAGATTTGTTTATCAAAGTTCACCTGCTCTAAACATTTTTTTCATCTTAAAAATATATTAACCTTCACTAGCTATCGAAACCTATGGCTCGAATCTAGTATCAAAGCTTTTCAAGTGCATCAGTATTACTAGATTCACGTGGGGGTGAAATTATGATCAGACAAGTAGTAATATAGATATGACCATCAAAAGGGCACCTGCTCGAATCACTTTAACTGCTCCAAAAACCATAATTCCATCCAGTATCTTAAATTCATTGCCCAAATTCAGCATCTAAGTCTTTTAAGTCGATTAGTACATGTAGGTTCAGATACACCATTCTTGAAATAAAGTGAATACAGGACAAGTTTTAGCATAGGACCTCCTTCAAAAACTTTAACCAGGTCCGGAAACCGACGCCGGAGGTATAACATACAGGTAAACCATACGATAAGCAAAAATGACCTGTGAATATGAATGCGATAAAGCATATAAAAATATGTCCGTTTTAATCACATTAAATAAATTTAGCCTTTTAAAACACGTAATTCAGCATTGCTACACATCAGTCTGAGATATCCTTGCAAAAACGCATGTGAAAACACAATTTAAAACACTTAGTTTAAGTGTTCCGAAAGATTTCGTTTCATTGCTTGAACGTTGATCATTTGCAAAATTATTAACGTGTAATGGGTTTAACAACAAGAAAAATTGATTTCACTGTACACAAGCAATTTCGCCACAAATGATTTTATATGCATTGTCTGTACTCATACAAATCATATGAACCACATATGATTCATATAAAGCGAAACTACCTGTTTACGTACATGTATGTACATGACATTTAATTTACTTTAAATGCATTTTAATATTTATATATTATATAAATCAGTGATAAAAAGAGCCTGGGTATATACCTTTATATTTATATTTAGTGCATATTTCACCTTATGTTTACATTGGAAATCTGCGACGGTCAATTTCCTATGAGTATACTTTGTTAATTCATGCGCCATAATAACAAATATAAACGTCATCACGTGTTTTGTGTTTACTTATTTTTGTAAGATGAAATGAAATGTTCAACTTAACATAAATAATTTTGTACTTTTGAAAAAAAAATCTTTGCCATGCATGTTTCAAATCCCTTACTATGAGCGTATATAATGACTTTACAGCGACGATACACATATATTTCATACTAAATGACAACTGTATGAATATAAGTATAAGCACTAAATGCTCATTTTTGAATGTCGTCGGTCCTATAACACACCAAGTGGTGCAAATATCATACTGCAAGAACGCGCGAATGCCTAGATTACACACTCATTAATATTGAAAAGTTAATTGGAGCAAAAAAAAACTGGATGACTTTTTATTAAACACATATATTCTTTATTAAATGATAATACGTTTCATACTTAATATAGATGATATGTTTCTAATTGAAAATTCAAATATATATGAATTGTATGTATTCACGAAGATATCATGTCTAAGTAATATCATAGTCGAACCTTTGTGCCTATTTTGAATATAAAATTTTTTTAACATTGCCTTTGTGATACTCGCACACAAACAGATTGTCATTATAGTCCACACATAAACCATACGGATTCTCCAGATCACAGTTATCAATGTAACGGAGAAATCGTCCATTCTTGTCCAGAATGCGGATACAATGGTTGTTACAATCTGCTGTCAGGATACGACTCTGACTATCTGTTGTGATACCACAAGGATCAAATGGTTTGTTCTTGGTAACTGAGGCATGACCAGTGTATCTCCATCTGAGTTTCCCGTCCTGATTAACCACCACTACTGCACCAGCCCTAAAATCAGCTACACAGATGTCATGGTTTCTGTTCTCTGTGATGTATTTATTGTTACAATTTCCCGAGTACAGAGGTTTACCTTGAGCATCAAACTGAATAGTTTGTTTTTCTGTAGATCCTGAATAACGGACAACCTTAGATTTAATTTTATTATTATCGTACATGGTAACCAGGAGATTATCAGTAGAGATGACACATAGCTTATTAGGCACCCAACCCTGTAATCTAATTAGTTCAACTGTATGTCCATTCTTAATCTTATTCACTGTATTTGATTCATCATCAGTGTATAGAAGATTTCCATCACTGTCTACCGCTAGATCTCTAGGTCGTTTCCCTGATTTTGTGTTGTTTGTTTGATGCAGCGAACCATTAATATTAAAACATTTGATTTCTTCGCTCAGTCCACTCGTCCAGATTTTGTTTTCATTTAGACATGTCACATTATATATATTTTTGTACCCAGTCTTCATTGTGGTGACAAGCTCCGGTTCATCCAGTAATTCTCTGACTGAAGTGTAGGGTCGATTAATTGACGAGAGGCTAAATTCTTCGATAGCTGAAGATAATTGGGTGATCTGCCCAAACAAACTTTCAAGCTGCCTACGGTCTATTAAATTTGGAATAAATGTTGGCAGTGTTACCTTGATTTGGGATGGCGACTTGCTGAATTCTCTGATCTTGGAGCTGTATTCAATGGTTGGAGTTACTTCTCTAGATTCCTTGATTTCACTCATAGCCAGTAATGTTTCATTTATTAGAGACTGTGTTTGTTTTATTTCTTCCAAATGTTTCTGTAAAATATCTCGGTGTTTTACTTTTATCTCATCAATTTCGGTTTTTATTTTGTTGATGACGATGTCAATTTCTCTGTGCCATTGGTCTCTTTGTTTAGAAATTTCTGTTGTAAGTTTCTCATATCCTCCGTCAAGGCTAGCAAGTTGTTTTTCCAAGTCGAGTGCAATTTCTTCGTATTTAGGAGCAATAAGATTCTGTAACTTCTCTGCATCTTTAGCAATAACTTCTTTCTTTGTCTTGTAAACTCCTAAAACTTCTACAAAGATATGACCTCTGTGCTGTTCAGATGCAGTACAAGAAGAACAAACAAAACTGTTATCACAATTTTTGCACTGGAGTTCACAGGTTTTTGGTGTATGTGTCATGCATTTTGGATAAATCAAGGTTGATCCTCGATCCTGGAATCGGACTATTTTATGTGTTTCATATTCGTCTGAGATATGTTCTCCTATACAGGGCTTGCACAGGTAGACATGACAAAAGTCGCAGTAACTCTGTGCTATGGCGGTCTCACAAAGGTCACATCGATGAACATCCTGAGCACTAGAGCCAGGATCCATGTTTGTTCTAAAAAAAAAAAATTCAGTTCAGATACAAAGCTATCATTTAGAACATTGAAACGAAAGTATCCAAGTTAATATATTTTTATTTGGATAATCAGAAATCACATAAAATATATTTACCTATCAGACAAGTTCGTTGTCAAAACATGGATGGCCTTGTCACCTGACAATAGATTCACATTTACAATTAGAATTACTTCCCGTGTCACACTGTTTGTTGTCAAAATATGGCTGGGCTTGTCACCTGACAATAGATTCATATTTACAATTAGAATTACTTCCCGTGTCACACTGTTCGTTGTCAAAACATGGCTGGGCTTATCACCTGACAATAGATTCATATTTACAATTAGAATTACTTCCCGTGTCACACTTTACAAACATATCTATATTCAGTGCATATTTCCCTTATCTTTGCATTTGAAATATGCGTCGTTCAATTTCATATATTTACATATACCGAGTACGATTCCCTCTATTTCTTACGGAAACCTATAGTTAATTCATACATGAAGCTCTAAAAATAAGTTGTATAAACTAACAGGACTAAAATATTAACGTTCCGTTAATCTATTGGTCGAAACCACAGGTGCTTGAGGACAGGATCGACCCCCCCCCCCCCCAAGTATATAGACTCCCGGGACTTTATTCTTTTTTTTAATATAATTATCCTTTTAGGACATATTTCTAATCTAATTTATACATTTATTGCTTAAAATTTTATTTACCTAAAACAAACATTTTTTGTAAAAATCAGACCCTCTACATACATAAAACAAGAAGGCTTGTATTATATATACAGAGGGTCTATTTTTTTAAAAAAATGTTTGTTTAAGGTTATTTTTGGCAATGAATGAATACATTAGATTAGAAATACATGTATGTCTTAAAAGGGTAATTTGATTAAAAAAATGATTAAGTCCCGGGGGTCTTTATACTGGGGAGGGGGTCGAAAGCTGGGGGGGGGGGCGGGTGTCGATCCTGTCCTCAAGCACCTGTGGTCGAAACCTACAGCGACCTCAGAAAAATCACGGACTGTACGAAATAATTATGATGATGCTAGACAAATTCTCAAAGGAGACGATTTCGCTGTTTCTTTTAGCTAACGTACTGATGTACATTAACAGTAATTTTGTGAAGTTACGGATCTTTAGGTAAATATATGTAAATATAAATAATAAAATGCTTTCCTTAATAATTCGCGTGGACATCTCCATCTTGGTAGACAAATATTTCGGCCCAAAGGTACCTTGGCCTCTTGCTGTCGACGCCTCGGTCCTGATAGGTCGGTCCATACCGAATGACACGCCGGCCCTTGTAAAAGATACCTCGGCACATTGAAAATTTTCGGATGTAATATAAATGTATATACTTGTTTCTTATCATATCGCGGGTTCTATCATATCACGGTATTTCTGTTTACGTGTGGTAGCACGCGCTGAAATTGACATTTTACGTCGGGATATTTTTAGATATAGCAAAAAGAGACACGCTGAACATCACTGAGGTATATAATAGAGGAAACTCACAATACCATTAGTTTATGTAAATATTTCTACATTGATAGATGTTTTGACAAAATGATTTAACTTCCGCGATATCTGTCTTTGTACAACAATAAAGAGTGACATTGCGGGTAAAGCGAGTACGTAGGGCAGGAAAGTAGACAATGTTTTCTATTGATCTATAAATTTTGTTACTGAAACAACTCCACCTTGTAAGTTTTCAAATGGTGTGCATGGAAATATTTGTAATCTTTTTAAAATACACTACGTTTTAGTCATTGACTATGTGGTCACCCCCCTCCCTTAAAGAAAAAAATTAACTAAAACTTTCCCCCTTTCTAATCTCCCCAACCCATACTGCAGATTAGAAATCAGAAGATCGAACACATCGCTTTTATCATCGCCTCTCAAATGAACACAGATTGCCCTAATAAAATTTGATTTCAAATTTTGGCTTTCAATTTTATCTTCGTATGTTTTTCTTTCGTGTGGAGGGGGGGGGGGGTTTACAAGGTGACCGTATGACGTTCATGTATTTATGTATTTTCAATGTATATATGATTATGTTAATTATTAAACATAAACCACAATACTTTAAACTTTCTGTCCAAGTAGTGTTACAAAAAAAAAATTATATCCAATAAATTTTAATGAATAACAAATCAGTTTTTACAAGTCATGTACGTGTATGTTCATGTGGAAAATTTGTAGTGAAACAAACAGTTTACATCTAAGTATTCTTTGAAAATTGTTTGGCACATATATATTAAATATCAAAGATACATTTTGGGAATCTTTTGACAAACAAACAGGTACAGTAAATGTACATAAACACAAAGAAACCCACTAGACTGCATGAAATATACATTTTAAAACAAGTCTTAAAAGTTCAAATTTGAACACACTTTTAAGTTATAAAGTTGCATTACAAAGCAAGATGATATGCTATAATTTTCCCCTCACAACAAAATAAGACTTCAGTTAAGTTAACATAAAGTCTTGAATGAAACATAGAATCTTCCCCCACCAGATACCAGTAAGTGGTCACTAAAGCAGTATTGCACCCGTTGTAAAGATCCATTCCTGTAGTCGTCTTATCACTTAGTTTAGCCTTTGATTACCGCAACGGGATGTAGCTTTATGGCCTTTCGGCTAATGCCTGCCATGTGACCTGCAAACGAATATGAAATAAAATTATTGAATACAAAATATTAGAGTCAGGCACAAAACATTTTAGATCCATGATATCAATTGACATCTACAAATATTTAGTTGTGACTACTGCCTATACTTACAAGTATCTACAACATCTGTGACATTTTTGTAAGATTCGGGTGCCTGTAAAAAAGCAAAAATTGAAAATGAAAGTTATGAAGATACTAGTATTAGGAATTAATTGATGTATATGGCACGTAATATGCAAAAGCCCAATGTTGCCTTTAATACCACCTCCAATCTAAAACCTTCTCAAGCCTTTCTGACATTTAGAAAATCACTTTTAAATGTTCAATCACCATTTTCATAAATATCATAATAGATACATGTATTGTGTAATTTTCTATCTCTTGAGACAAGTTACTCTTCTTTAAATGCAACGGTATGTGTAAAAATCAATCATAATACAAAGGTACCTGTAATACCTAACTCTGCTTTAGTTCAAAACTTCAATTTGATAACATTCAGTATAATGCATACAAGTTGTTTTTGAAATTCTAACATAATTGTCCATATTTTTTTAGAAAGCACTTTTGCTAGCTAAGACTCTCGACATAAATAGGGGAAAAGATTGAAAGGAAAAAAATACTTTTGATAGCAAAGATGTGAGTGCTTGGACTGTGATCGTACCTCCTCCATGACCAGCTTGGGTGAAGCCACTCTGATACTGATTCCTTTCTCCTCCAAAGCCGACAGGACCTCTGTGTATTCCAGATTACGCCGAGACTTGGCTCGAGATAAAGCTCGCCCCTTTAGAAAATATTTTTTTTAAATTAAGAACTTTTAATGAGCATATGGTTCTGAAATTGACTTAAGTAATCCACCAATGTTGACCATATTCAGTATTGTAAAACACTTTTTGGACAATAATATTGTTTATAATGTTTCAGACATTTTTTTTAAATAACAAGAATCTATCTGTACACTTACAGCTCCGTGACACGTGGTTCCATATGTCTCATCCATTCCCTGCTGTGTACCAGTCAGCACATAGTTACACGTTCCCATGGTTCCTCCAATCAAAACAGGCTGTCCAGTCAGCTGATCATTTAAAATTAGATGGTAATAATTCTACTGCATTATACCTTCATTGCTGAACTAGCTTAATGTACATTAATTTGAAAAATATAGGTATCATTTAAACACAGAAAGTGTAATAGGAGTAAATAGTAATGGATTTTTTGTTGTAGCAAAAGAATATCAAAATTCATAATATTAAGAATGTCTTTTATTGTGTTTATGAAATCTTATTTGAATAAATCAGTTAGATGCTAATTTAAATATGAAATACTTCATAACGAAACACAAGATAGAACTGTTGACTTACTCCTCATAGAAGTAAAAATATATAGCTATAAAAATGGAAACACATTCAGTTTGAATGACCACTCCAAAAATGAATCTGAACCATTTCCTGCTATGAAAAAGCATTTGCCATGGTTTGATTAATAACTATGGATGTACATCATTTTTAATTAGGCGTTTGAAACACACAGTTTTAAAAAAGTTTCATACAAGTTTTGGCTCTTCCAATAACATTTTTGCTTCATTCCTCACTTGGATTAACATTTCGTTTCATTGATTGTTCCCCTAAAAAATATAATCTGCAAAAATTGGGGATCAGCAAATAATGAAGAAACCGCAGTACATGTCTACAGAGGAAGGTCATGCTGGAGCGGTTGACCCATGCATAGTTAGCGGCGGCAGCCATTCCTTTGAGGTAGTCCTGACCCTCTTGGGAGTATATCTTGGCACAGGCCAATTGTCTGTCATTAACTTTAATGTTGTCACGCTTCATTGCCTTCTCCATAGCAACCAGGGCGTCTAGAAAATGGTAGATACATATGGAATTAAATGATTCCTTTAATAGCAAGTAATCTTCATGATAGTGATGTTCTAATGAATCTTATAAAATTTTTGTCACCAAAAATAAAAATTTTACATTGTATAGTAGCTTTATCATGCAATTAACCTGTATGTAAAACTATAAATTAAATCTAATGAACGCAAGAATTCTTTTACAAATTCTTACAATCGAAAGCCAAACCAATCCAGTTTGTGACTTTCCATATCTGGATCATTGTTTTAAAAAAATATTCTGTACTTATAAAGGTACTAGTAATCTACATATAATTACACTTGAAGATTCGGATGATAAAAACATATATACAAGGTAACTAACATCTGACCAACACTACATCTCTGTGTACCTGTGAAGTGTGGTACTTACCTGTTGCTACCTGGTGGCCCAGCCCCCGACTTCCACAATGGATCATTACACACACCTGTCCTTTAAACTCGATGCCCATCTTCTTGGCGGCAAACTTATTGTAGATCTTGTCACCATCTGTATCTTGGCGTTATGGTTGCCGGTTCCCAGAGTTCCCAACTGAAATCGAGATCTCAAACACGTGAAAACAAGGCTGACCATTTAAACAGGTGAAGGTTTGATTTTTCCCACCAAACTGGGGTAGCCCCCTTTTCTTGGCCCGGCTGCTGGCCTTCCCAGGGTCGGCCTGCAGCATCCTCCGGTACTCCTTTCAATGCTCCTTGTCCTACGCCCATGTATACCCTGACACAGAAAACACTATACTGCGTATAGAATTTATGTATCCATGCATACCCTGATATAGACCAAGCATTTATGCTAATAACCTCCTCACAGTATGAATCTTGAATGAAATTGTGCAATTAATTTACAGGCAAGGACAAGAAACTTAACTGACATTGGCATTCTCATGTGCAATTAACGTGAAAAGAGCCGGTACTCATGGATTTCATGATTTCATGAGATATGGATCGCTGCTATATTGTGACTTATAATCTTCTTCTTCAAAATATACCATAAAACATCACTACTCACCAGATTGTACATACAAATATATCACAGTGACCTACATAAATGTATATCATACTGACCTACATACATGTATATCATACTGACCTACATGCATGTATATTATACTGACCTACATGCATGTATATTATACTGACCTAGATACATGTATATAATACCGACATACATGCATGTATATCATACTGACCTACAAACTTATATATCATACTGACTTTCTCTCAGTGACCAGTCCATGCCCTCTTCTAAATTCCTGTAACAAATATTTTTAATTATAGATCCAAACTACCTACAAGTGAACGAGAAAAAAAAAACTAGTCATAGGTTTCATCAAATTGGTAAAACATAACAAAATGCAGAAACCATAACCTTTTTAAAGCTTAATTGCTCTTTATAAGACTGAGCTGAATTGGCCTTTGCTTTTGTTTTTCACAACGATTGACTAAAGTATTACCATGAATCGTTGACACGGGTGTTAGAACTGGTATATCAGCTATAAAAATGTTTTTTAAAATATACTAAAATGTAAGGAAATACTGAAGATCTGACACCCGTTCATTTCATCTAAGCAAAAGTCTGCTTTAGAGATGACACCACTTTTCCACTGTATTTCCATTTTTAAGATGTTAAGTTTTATGATTTATGATGCTTCAAAAACTTTAACCAGGTCCAGAAGCCGATGCTGGGGTAATAGCATTAACTTTCCCCAATTTCGTGACGGTGAGCTAGAATCATCTCTGAATATGAATGAGGTTAAAGTATTTAAAAAGATTTCCACAATTAACGTGCCTTTAAACACGCTTAATTCAGCATTGTAACTTATCAGATATCCTTCTAAAACAATGTAAAACACTAGGTGAAGGTGTTAAAAAAGATTTCATTTCATTGCTTGAACGTTAATCATTTGAAAAAAAGTAAAGTGTAATATGTTCAAAAAACAAATAAATTGATTTAGTGTATTTCTGAATGTACCTTTTTTATTTACATACATATGTGCATGATTTTTTGATTTACTTAAAATGCATTATAATATATATTATATAAATCAGTTCCCACTCCTCAATAAAGGCCTAATCTTAGGGATAAACCTTTTTCAAAAAAACTTATTAATATGGAAAAGTAAATTGAAACAACCAAACATGGATGACTTTAAACAGATCATTTTTTTATTGAACGAACAATACG
The DNA here is from genome assembly GCF_902806645.1 of Magallana gigas. Classification (NCBI taxonomy): domain Eukaryota; kingdom Metazoa; phylum Mollusca; class Bivalvia; order Ostreida; family Ostreidae; genus Magallana; species Magallana gigas. The sequence goes on from NW_022994815.1 coordinate 347,724, forward strand.
ATTTTTAATACTAAATATAGATGGTATTATTCTGATTGAAAATTCCAATATATGCTTGTATGAATTCATGAAAATGTTATGTTTAAGTTACATCATTGTCAAACCTTTGTGCCTACTTTGAATATACGATTTTCTTTACATTGCCTTTGTTGAACTCACACACACACAAATAGTCATTGTTGTCCACACATAGACCAAAAGGACTTTCTAGATCACAGTTATCAATGTAACGGAGAAACAGTCCATTCTGATCCAGAATGTGGATACAATGGTTGGTTTTATCTGCTGTCAGGATACGACTCTGACTGTCTGTTGTGATACCATAGGGTTTAAATGGTTTGTTCTTGGTAACTGAGAGATGACTGGTGTATCTCCATCTGAGTTTCCCATCCTGATCAACCACCACTACTGCACAAGCCCCATAGTCAGCTACACAGATGTCATGGTTTCTGTTCTCTGTAATATATTTATTATAACTATTCCTCGAGTATAAAGGTTTACCATCATCATCAAATTGAATTGTTTGTTTCTCTGTATACCCCGAGTACCGGACAACTTTGTATTGAGTCTTATCATCACTGTGCATGGTGACCAGTAAATCACCTGTAGAGGTGACACACAGCTTATTAGGCACCCATCCCTGTAATCTGATCAACTCGTCTGTCTGTCCCATCTTTAGCATGTTTAGTGAATTCACTGTATTTGATTCATCATCAGTGTATATAAGATTCCCATCACTGTTTACGGCTAGATCTCTAGGCCGGTTCCCTGATCTTGTGGTGTTTGTTTGATGCAGCGAACCATTAATGTTGAAACATTTGATTTCTTTAGTCAATCCACTCGTCCAGATTGTGTCTTTATTTAAACATGTCACATTAAGTAGAGATGCATGTCCAGTATGTATTGTGGCGACAAGCTCCGGTTCATCCAGTAGTTTTCTGACTGAAGTGTTGGGTTGGTTAATTGACGAAACGCTTTCTTCGGTAGCTGAAGATAATGGTGTAATCTGTCCAAACAAACTTTCCAGCTGGTCACGGTCTATTGTTTTTTGAATAAATGTTGGCAGTGTTACCTTGATTTGGGATGAAAACTTGCTGAATTCGCTGATCTTGGAGCTGTATTCAATGGTTGGAGTTACTTCTCTAGATTCCTTGATTTCACTCATAGCCAGTAGTGTTTTATTTATCATAGACTGTATCTGTTTTATATCTTCCAAGTGTTTCTGTAAAAGATCTCTGTGTTTCTCTTTTATCTCGCCGATTTCAGTTTTCATTTTGTTGATAACGATGTCGATTTCTCTGTGCCATTGCTCTCCTTGTTTGGAAATTTCTGTTGTAAGTTTCTCATATCCTCCATCCAGGTTAGCAATCTGATTGTCCAATTCGAGTACAATTTCTTTATATTTAGGCGAAATAAGATTCTGTAACTTCTCTGCATCGTTTTCAATAAATTCTTTCTTTGTCTTGAAAACTTCCAAAACTTCTACAAATATATGGCCTCTGTGTTGTTCAGATGCAATACAAGAAGAGCAAACAAAAATGTTATCACAATTCTTGCACTGGTGTTCACAGTTTTTTGGTGTATGCGTCATGCATTTTGGATAGATCAAGGTTGATCTTCGATCCTGGAATCGGACTATTTTATGTGTTTCATATTCGTCTGAGATATGTTCCCCTATACAGGGCCTGCACAGGTTGACATGACAAAAGTCACAGTAACTCTGTGCTATGGCGGTCTCACAAAGATCACAACGATGAACGTCCTGCGCACTAGAGCGAGAATCCATGTTTGTTCTAAAAAAATTCAGTTTACTTATTGAAACAATATAAGTTACGAATAGGTATACTATTTTTCAAAGCTGTAATTTAAAACATTAAAACGAAAGTATCTTAATATATTTTTATTTGAATAATCATACACAGCGTCATGCTTCATTATTTTTTTAAAAGTAAATTTAAGATAGAAATACATTTTAAGATCCGAAATATCATAGAAATCACATACAATGTATTTACCTAATCTGACAAGTTCGTTGTCAAAACATGGCTTGGCTTGTCACCAGACAATAGATTCATATTAACAATTAGAGTTACTTCCCGTGTCTCACATTACAAACTCAGTGCATATTTCCCCTTATGTTCGGTCTCACTAAAAAGCGCCCGGGAGCGCCCGGGAAGCAAATATGGGCGCCGGGGATCCTAGGTTCTTCTCAGATTGGTCTTAAAAACTGTTATTGTTAACATGTATGTATACACTAGAATAAAAATCCGTGGAATTTTAATAATGCAGCAAAAAAGAAAGACAACTCCAAATTATATACTTGTCTGTGAAAGTCATTATATTACATAGTAGATAATAAGGAAATGAAGTCAATTGATATCTATATGATTTTTGTTTGCATTTGAAATATGCGACGTTCAATTTCATATATTTACATCTACCGAGTATGATTCCCTCTATTTCTTACGAATACTTATAGTTAATTCATACATGTAGCTCTAAAAAGCAGCTGTATAAACTGACAGGACTGAAATATTAACGCTCTGTTAATCTATTGGTCGAAACCTACAGCGACCTAAGAAAAATCACGGACTGTACGAAATAATTATGATGATGCTAGGCAAATTCCCAAAGGGGACAATTTTGCTGTTTCTATCAGCTAACTTACTGATGTACATTAACAGTAATTTTGTGAAGTTAACTTACTTTGTACGACCAATTTATCAATCTTTTAGATAAATATATGTAAATATAAACAATAAATTGCTTTCTTTGATATTTCGCGTGGACATCTCCATCTCGGTAGACAAACATCTCCGCCCAACGGTACCTTGGTCTCTTGCTGTCGACGCCTCGGCCCTTCCATAACTAATGACACGCCGGTGTAACGTAGAATGATGACCCACGTAGAATAATGACCGGGGGTCATTTTTTCGACGTAGAATAATGACCCCCCGGTCATTATTCTACGCAGAAAAATGACCCCCGATCATTATTCGGCCCTTGTAAAAGATACCTCGGAACATTGAACATTTTGGGTTGTAATATAAATGTAATACATGTATGTCTTTGAACAACAATAAAGAGTGAAATTGCGGGTGAAGCGAGTATATGTGGGGCGGGAAAGTAGACAATGTTTTCTATTGATCTATAAATTTTGCTACTGAAACAACTCCACATTGTTAGTTTTCAGGTTTTTTAAAAGTAACCATCCCCCCCTTTTTTTTGATTTATTGGATGAGTCTGCTCCCCCCCCCCCCCCCCAACTTTCAAAAACGAGGCTACGTGCCTCAGTTTTCAAATGGTGTGCATGGAAAACTTTAAATCTTTAAATGCACTACGAAACATTTTAGATATTGATGTTGTGGTCACCCCCCCCCCCCTTAAAAAAATTAACTAAAAATTTCCTTCCCCATTCTAACTTTCCCACGCATACTGCAAATTAGATATCAGAAGATCGAACACATCGCCTTTATCATCGCCTCTCAAACAAACACAGATTGACCTAATAAAATTTGATTTTAAACTTTGCTTTTCAATTTCATCTTATGATTTTCTTTCGGGGTGGGAGGGGGGGGGGGCAACATTTACAAGGTGACAGTGCGACGGTCTTGTATTTATGTATTTTCGATGTATATATGATTATGTTAATTATTAAACATAAATCACAATACCTTAAAATTCTGTCCAAATAGTGTAATAAGAAAATAAAATCCAATCAATTTTGGCAATGTATTTTAATGAATAACAAATTAGTTTTTGGAGGTCATATACGTGTATGTTCATGAGGAAAATTTGTAGTGAAACAAACAGTTTACGTGTAAGTATTCTTTGAAAATTGTTTGGCACATATGTTAAATATCAAAGATACATTTTGGGACTCTTTTGACAAACAAACAGGTACAGTAAATGTACATAAACACAAAGAAACCCACTAATTATAAACTGCATGAAATATACATTTTTAAACAAATCTTAAAAGTTCAAATTTGAACACACTTTTGAAGTCATAAAGTTGCATTCCAAAGCAAGATGATATGCTATATTTTTCCCCTCACAAAAAATAAGACTACTATCAAAAAACTTAGATCGCAAAGATGTGAGTGCTTGGACTGTGATCGTACCTCCTCCATGACCAGCTTTGGTGAAGCCACTCTGATACTGATTCCTTTCTCCTCCAAAGCTGACAGGACCTCTGTGTAGTCCAGATTACGCCGAGACTTGGCTCGAGATAAAGCTCACCCCTTTAGAAAATATTCAAATAAAAAATCTGAAGTTGAGCATATACATATACATATAGTTCTGACATTGAAGTAATTCACCAATATTGACCATATTCAGTAAACGTTTTTTTCGGACTGCACTTAAGAATGTTACAGACATTTTTTTAAATAACAAGAATGTAGCTGTTCACTTACAGCTCCGTGGCACGTGGTTCCGTACGTCTCCTTCATTCCATGCTGTGTACCAGTCAGCACGTAGCTACACGTTCTCATGGTTCCTCCAATCAAAACAGGCTGCCCAGTCAGCTGATCATTTAAAAATTAGACGGTAATAATTCTACTGCATTATACCTGAATTGCTGAACTAGCTTAAATTACATTAATTTGAAAAATATAGGTATCATTTAAACACAGAAAGAGTAATATGAGTAAATATTAATGGATTTTGGGTGGTAGCAAAAGAATATCAAATTCCATAATATTAAGAATGTCTTTTATTGTGTTTTTAAAAATCGTATTTGAATAAATCAGTTAGATGCTTATTTAGATATGAAATCCAAAAATAAATCGGAGCCATTTCCTGCTTTGAAAAAGCATTTGCCATGATTTGATAAATAGTTGTGGACGAGCATCATTTTCATAGGTGTTTGAAACACACAGTTTAAAAAAAAGTTTAATAGAAAATGTGGCTCTTCCAATAACATTTTTGGTTCAGTCTTTACTTGGATTCATTCGAACATTTGGTTTCATTGATTTTTTCACTGAAGAGTAATTAATATTTGCAAACACTGGTGCTTAGAAACCGCAGTACCTGTCTACAGAGGAAGGTCATGCTGGATCGATTGACCCATGCATAGTTAGGGGCGGTAGCCATTCCTTTGAGGTAGTCCTTTCCCTCCGGGGAGTAAATCTTGGCAAGTTGGAAAGTTAACTTTGATCTATAGGCAGTTTATCGGAGGGGGTGCTATGGAGATGTTCTCTATGTATGTGAAAAAGCAGCTTGACAACGTCTGTCGTCAGGCCTTCTCATTCTACATTAACAACACTTTTAAAGTTTTTTAAGGTGGAATGGGACAATATTGTCAATATTAACGTGGATAAAAATCAAGATAATTTCCCCGGCTTAGAATTTTCAAACTTTACATGAAATAAATGAAAGATAGGTTTTGAAATTTTTGAATGGTAAAATATTATAAAAGCTCTAGCACTCAATGGGCTCTTTTTATATAGGGGTAGTACGCCCAGACTTAGCACTACGCCGGTAAAAATACGGGACTAGTTTAATCAAAGATGACATGAATTCATAAAAGCATTTAGTCGCCATATTAGTTTCGATTGCTTCTCAGCTGTCACTGGGGGTATATATACCGGCCAAGAAGGTTACGGTCGGTTACTTTCTGATCGAGGCATTCAGGTTGCACGGCTTTATGATAGAACTACACGATGTAGTTATATGCATTTAAAAATGAATAAAGTAAACTTCAGTCAATGAAAGATGAAAGATGGTTTATTCTTAGAGAGAAATACCAATGTATCCGCAATATCTTACAGTGCTGTGCTGTCTTACTTCGCTTGTATATCAAACACCTGTGTCGTTCATAAAGAGTGCATAACGTCTGCATCTTATTGTGGACCCCGGCCGCACTACACCCAACACAGTATATATTAAGTGTTTGTAAATCTAAGAATATATAAAAACGTAAAAACGCTTTTTCAGTTTCTAAACAAAAACACTGCTGTCACTGCACGATCTACAATGTGTGGTTTGTGCATGAGCAATATTGATAATATTTTCACATGCTACTTACACCTGTACATACCAGACTGCGTTGTCAAGGACATAAACTAAGGTCCAAAGTTTTACGCCTCTTGTTACACTCCTTTATGAAATGCAAATACATCCAACTAAGTTTCTGTGTAATTCCTCTTATAGGACCAAAGGCATATCCAAAATTTGGGCCTCTTTATGAAACGAGCCCCAGGACTCTTGACTAAATGATGACTTAAAGATTCGTGGCCATAGCTTTACTATTGCGCTACGCTGATACAAATAAGTTTGATAAAGAAAAAATACTTAAAATTAGACAATTTAAGCGGTTTTTTTTAATAGAAATGCGTCACAATATGGATAAAAATCATCAAAACAAACAACATTGCGTGCCTACATGTACAAACATTAATTCATTCATTGCATTCATTTTGACGAAAATCTCTTGGGTGAATAACATTTTTGTAAAACTGTTGTGTCTATTTTAAATATTTGATTTTCTTTATATCGCCAATGTAATACTCGCACACAAACAGATTGTCATTTTTATCCACACATAAACCAAAAGGACACTCCAGATCACAGTTATCAATGTAACGGAGAAACTGTCCATTCTTATCCACAATGTGGATACAATGGTTGTCACTGTCTGCTGTCAAGATACGAATCTGGCTGTCTGTTGTGATTCCATGGGGACTACAGGTTTGTTCTTGGTATTTGAGGGATGACCGGTGTATCTCCATCTCAGTTTCCCGTCCTGATTCACCACCACTACTACTTCCTTAATTTCCTCAATAGACAGTTGCGTTTTATTTATTAGAAGTTGTATCTGTTTAATTTCATTCAAGTGCTTCTGTAAAATCTCTCTATGTTTAACTTTCATCTCACTAGTTTCGGTTTTCATTTTATTGATAACGATGTCGATTTCTCTGTGCCATTCCTTTCCTTGTTTGGAAATTTCTGTTGTAAGTTTTTGATATCCTCCATCGATGTTAGCAATCTGATTTTCTAAGGTTGATTTTCGATCCTGGAAAGAAACTATATTATGTTTGTCATATTCATCAGAGATATGTTCACCTATGCATGGCTTGCAGAGGTTGAGATGACAAAAGTCACAGTAGCTCTGTACTATGGCAGTCTCGCAAAGACCACATCGCTGCACATCCTGGGCTCTAGAGCGAGGTAACATGGTTGTTCTAAAAATTAAATTTTAGCATATATTACAAATGAGTTTAGTCAAGGCTATTGTAATTTAAAAACATCAAAACGAAAGTATTCTAATTTAGTGTATTATATATTTCAATTCGGGTAAACACTGATTCGCGAATTTATTTATTCTATATAGTAAACAGTTAAGATAGGAAACCATTCTGATATCAGAAATATCATAGAAATCAAATGTTTACCTTATCTGAAAAGTTCATTGCCTGATACATGACTGGTCATGTCACCTGACAGTAGATTTACACTGTTTATTTACAAATAGAGTTACTTCCCGTGTTTCACTACTAATATATTCATGTTTAGATGCCAGTTGTGGGGTTCTTTAAGGGATAGGGGAGAATATGTATCCAAGATACCATAAAATTTCCAAGTTTCATAAATGATCGAATGCTATCAAAACGAAAAGGGGGAGGCTCTACACTGTACGTTGTTACTCATCAAATGGTGTGCATGGGAATATCTGAAAATTAACGCGGTATGGGACACCTCCATATTGTGACTTACTTCCTGTCGAAATAAACAATAAAATCAATTATAATTTTAAATATTTTTTCCCATGGCATTTACCTAACGGAGTAGAGCAATGGGTTAGAGCGTAACCTACGGATCTGTAAGTCATGAGTTCGAAACCCACTGGGACTTTTATAAGTTTTACCTTTCAAAATATTTTTAAAATTCAATTGCTGATAAAAATTTGAATATTCTAAACCGGTGAAAATATTATTATAATAATGTTCTTATATCCACATTTATATCGAAAGGTCTCCCATTCCACCTAAAATCAAGAAACATTATTATTAGTTATTTAAAACTTACTAAGTGGTTAAAAAGTGCCTTTAAAAACAATTCTTCTTTGAGTGGCATGATTTTAATGAATGTCCTCTATATATTCAACCCCAAGCGCATATTGCAGATTAAGATTTTAACTGAGAGTCGAACACATCATCATTATCATTGCCTCTCACATTTAGCACAAATTGACGTAATAAAATTTGAATTTAATCTTAGTTTTTTTTCTTTGGGGGGAGGGGTAGCAAAATTATCAGGGCGGTGGTTTGACGTGCATTAACTTATGTATTTCCAATAAATATGATTGCATTTGTATAGGAACAAAACACACATGCCAACACTTAGCTGTATATGCTGTTAAATGCTATTTATCAGCTGCATATTCGCTTTCAGCCTAATCTAAGAGTCAAGTAAAACATTTTTTTTTAATTCATGATATCAATAGACTTCAACATTTTATGTTATGACTACTTGTTAATAACTACAACCTCTGTGACTTTTTTCAACGATACGGATGCCTGTGATAAACCAAAAAAGAAAAATCAAAGAAATGAAAAGAGTAGAAATTGATCTATATAATACCCTATCGTTATATACTTATCGTTTTGCACCTCCTTCAAATTCGCACCTTTTAAAGCCTTTTCGACATTTACAAAATCGCTTTTGAATATTCATGTATTCATTAAGGCATGAACCGCTTTTTCAGAACCATTCGGATAAGGTCATATAAAATTGTTATTACGGTTCTAAACCAAATTTAAAAAAAAAATAAATGCAATAGGGTGGCATTTCCCCGTCTTTTGGGGTAATAAAACAGATGCAGGGGGCATTTTTTCTAAATAATCATCGGCCATATTGGGTTTCAAAAACGTATAACTTATAAAGAAAATACAAACGTAAGACAAAGATAAGTCAAATCAGAACTGACCAAGTCCGCCTAGGTATGAACAGAATTAGCATTATTTAATAACTAGACCATAATTGATTTTTTTTTATCCTAAGCGTCTAGACTAAATAAAGATTTCTTTATCTGAAGTTACCTCTGTGATTCATTTTAATTACATAGTTAAATCAACCATGCAAGTTTAAATACGCAAGTACTATAATTTACATAAACGTGATCTTATTGAACAACCCTATTATAAGCTGCAATAACGTCGCTCTCTGCGATTTTTTTTTACATTATTGCAGCTACCCTACTATCTTCCAGCATCTGAAACACATATATCTCAGACACAGGTGCTTGCATTTGTGGACTGGACTGTACACTACCCCCCCCCCCCCCCCCCCCCGCCCACTCCTTTCTATTTTTTTTAATTTTTTTTTAAAATTTCTTTTATTAATTATCGTTAACAACCCGGCCTTATATATGTCTCCAGTCGTAAAATAACAGAAATATCACGACTCTGTGGCATTTTGTATTCACACTCGTTTCCCTATATATTATATATAGGGGAAACGAGTGTGAATATAAAATGCCACAGATTCGTGATATTTCTGTTATTTTTCGACTGGAGACATATATAAGGGGTTGTTAACGATAATAAATAAAAGAGAGAAAAAAATTGAAAAAAAAATAGAAAAGGGGGGGGGGTAGTGCACGGTCCAGTCCACATGCACCTGTGATCTCAGATTCAGCATCTAAGTACACATACGTTAAGTGCATCAGAATCAAAGGATGTAATAATTCATCTATCTGTCTATTAAAGTTCACCAGCCTTAAACACTTTATCCAGCCCAAAAAATACTAACGTCTTCTAGCTTCCAAAACCTATGGCTCGGATCTAGTATCAAAGCCATCAAGTGCACCATTATTACAAGATGCATCATCCATGCACATGAAATTAGGACCGTACGAGTAGTAATTTAGATATGGCCATCATAGGGCACCTGCTCCAATCATTTCAACTGCTCAAAAAACCTTAATCCCATCTAGCGTCTGAAATCTATTTCCCAAATTCAGCATCTACGTCTTTCAGTGAAGTCCAAAAGTAGGTCCAGACACACCATTATTGAAAGTTTAGTGAACAGAGTACAAGTCATAGCATAGGACCTCCTCCAAAAACCTTAACCAGGTCCGGAAGCTGACGCCGGGGGTATAGTATAAACTTTCACCGATTACGATAAACAATAATGATCTTTGATTATAAATGAGATATAGGTATATAAAATGATGTCCAATTTAAACAAAGTAAATACATGTAGCCTTTTAACACACGTGTTTCAACATTGATCCACATCAGTCTGAGATATCCTTAAAAAAACACAATTTAAAATACTTAGTTAAAATATTTGGAAAGATTTCTTTCATTGCTTAAACGTTGAACATTTGCAATGAATTAACTTGTAATATGTTTAAAATCAAGAAAAAATGATTTCAGTGCACATACTGTAGGCTTTTTCGCCACGTATGATTTTCATATGTATTGCCTTTCATTTAAGAATCATACATGAATCATTTTTATATCGAATCATATCAGTATCAAATGTGGCAGATCATATGAGAATCATATGAACACTCATATGTGATCATATGAAGCAATACACATATGATTCACATATTCTGTCTTTTTAATGATCTCATTTGAAACAATATGTTCCACATATGATTCACATATGTGGATCATGTTTGGCGAAGCTGCCTGTGTACTTATGCGCATGGCATTTCATTTACTTTAAATGCATTTAATATACATATACATTACATAAATCAGTGCTAAAAAAGACCCAATCTTGGGGATATACCTTTATAAAACACTTATTAATATCAAAATGTTAATTGGTCAAATAAAACTGGATGACTCTAAACATATAATTTTTTTTTTGAATGAATAATACAATTTTAAATACTTAATATAGATTGTATGTTTCTGATTGAAAATTCCAAAATATATGCATTGTATGCATTCACTAAGTTACATTATCGTCAGTCCGTTGTGCTAATTTGAATATACGATTTTCTTTATATTGCCGTTGTTTAACTCACAAACAAACAGATTGTCATTATTGTCAACACATAAACCATATGGCTCCTTTAGATCACAGTTATCGATGTAACGGAGAAACTGTCCATTCTGGTCCACAATGTGGATACAATGGTTTTCACTGTCTGCTGTCAGGATATGACTCTGACTGTCTGTTGTGATACCATAGGGTTTAAATGGTTTGGTTTTGGTAACTGAGGGATGACCGGTGTACCTCCATTTGAGTTTCCCATCCTGATTAACCACCACTACCGCACAAGCCCCAGAGTCAGCTACACAGATGTCATGGTTTCTATTCTCTGTGATGCATTTCATGCTGTTTTTTCCTGAGTACAGAGGTTTACCTTCATCATCAAATTGAATGGTTTGTTTCTCTTTAGATCCCGAGTAACGTACAACTTTGGATTGAGTTTTTTCATCACTGAACATGGTAACCAGAAGATCACCAGTAGAGGTGACACACAGTTTACCTGACACCCATCCCTGTAATCTAATCAATTCACTTGTCTGTCCCTTCTTTATCTTATTCACTGTATTTGATTTATCATCAGTGTACAGAAGATCCCCATCACTGTTTATTGCTATATCTCTAGGCCATTCTCCTGAACTTGTGGTATTTGTTTGATGCAGCGAACCATTAATGTTGTAACATTTGATATTTTTGGTAATTCCACTCGTCCAGATTTTGTCTTCATTTAAACATGTCACATTAATTAAAAGTCCGTCGGTCTTTATTGTTGCGACAAGTTGCGGTTCATCCAGCAGTTCAATTAACGAGACACTTTCTTCGGTAGCTAAAGATAATGGGGTGATCTGTCCAAACAAACTTTTTAGCTGCTCACAGTCTATTAAATTTGGAATAAATGTTGGCAGTGTTACCTTAATTTGGGATGGCAACTTGCTGAATTCTCTGATCTTGGAGCTGTATTTAATGGTTGGAGTTACTTCTCTAGTTTCCTTGATTTCACTCACAGCCAGTAATGTTTTATTTATAAGAGATTGTATTTGTTTTATTTCTTCCAAATGTTTCTGTAAAATGTCTTTGTGTTTCACTTTTATCTCATTGCTTTCAGTTTTCATTTTGTTGATGACGATGTCAATTTCTCTGTGCCATTGCTCTCCTTGTTTAGAAATTTCTGTTGTAAGTTTCTCATATCCTCCGTCAAGGCTAGCAAGTTGTTTTTCTAAGTCGAGTGCAATTTCTTCGTATTTAGGAGTAATAAGATTTTGTAACTTCTCTATATCCTTTTGAATAACTTCTTTCTTTGTCTTGTAAACTTCTAAAACTTCTACAAATATATGGCCTCTGTGCTGTTCAGATGCGGTACAAGATGAACAAACAAAGATGTTATCACAATTCTTGCACTGAAGTTCACAGTTTTTTGGTGTATGCGTCATGCATTTTGGATAGATCAAGGTTGATCTTCGATTCTGGAATCGGACTATTTTATGTGTTTCATATTCGTCTGAGATATGGTCTCCTATACATGGCTTGCACAGGTTGACATGACAAAAGTCACAGTAACTCTGTGCTATGGCGGTCTCACAAAGGTCACAACGATGAACATCCTGAGCACTAGAGTGAGGATCCATGTTTGTTCTAAAAAAAATAATTTTCAGTATACTTGTCAAAATAAAACAAGTTACGAATACGTATATACTATAAATCAAAGATATTATTTAGAACATTAAAACGAAAGTATATTAATACACGGATATATTTTGATTTGGATAAGCATACACAGTCTCACGCTTCATTATTTTTTAAAAGAAAATTAAGGATAGAAATACTTTCTGAGATCAGAAATATCATAAAAATCACATATTTACCTAATCAGACAATTTCATTGTCAAAACATGGCTTGGCGTGTCACCTGACAATAGATATAGTTACATTGAAGAGTTACTTCCCGTGTCCCACTATTATAATATTCTTGTATAGATACGAGTTGCAGTTCTTTATGAGTAAGGGGCAAATATGTATCCAAGATAGAATATCATTAAAATAATAGAAATGATTGAATTCAATTAATGCTATCCGATGGGGGTGGGTGGGTGGGGTGGGGGCTCATGGACACCTCGGTAGACAAACATCTCGGCAAAATGACACCTCGGCCCATGCAGAAGACAGTCATGTACCTCGGCGCAATGACAATTTTCTTAATATATAAATATTATAATATTCTTGTACAGATGCGAATTGTAGTTCTATAGGGGAAAGAGTCAAATCTGTATATACGCTTTTCTAAATAACATTAAAATAACAGAAATGATTGAATGCTATCGAAGGGGGAGGGGGGGGGGGGGGGGGGGTCGTGGACATCTCGGTAAACAGCTTCTCGGCCAAACGACACCTCGGCCCACAAAAGATAGCTCGGCCCCGACAGATCGACCCATGTAAAAGACACCTTGGCCCAATGACAATTTTCGGTTGTAACATAATTATATCTCTTTGAACAACAAACCTGTACAATAAACATGGACGGATAATTTCCAACAACACACTGCAACATTGCATGTGAAGGGAATAGATGTGGGGCGAGAAATTAGATGCAATTGCAAAAATACTTATTTATTAATTTAATATTAATTATTTGCTTAAACGATAAGGCAACTTAATTAATTTTTATTTCGTATGAAAAATCAGTAATTTTTGTACTACTTAAAAAGAACATCAAGTACTGACTTGCTGACCATAAATGCGTAACGGTTTGTGCCTTTATTCTGTTTTTGACATATGACTAAACATATCTGCTCAAAGTACAAATGTACGATAGGAATTATATAATCTAATTGAAATTAGATGTTAGATCCGATCGCTTAAATACTAGTACTTGCTCCACATCTAATTTAAATTAGATTGGGACATATTTTTGACATATGACTAAACATATCTGCTCAAAGTACAAATGTACGATAGGAATTATATAATCTAATTGAAATTAGATGTTAGATCCGATCGCTTAAATACTAGTACTTGCTCCACATCTAATTTAAATTAGATTGGGAATTATAGATGTTTAAGTATTTGAAATATTTTCTTAAAATCTTAAAATAATCTAAGTAAAATAAGTTTAGTCATTAACTAAATGGTCAAAAAAATCCTTTAAAAATTACAGTTCTTTCTTGGGATGCTATGTATGGTCAATCCATTTTTAATGAAGTTCCTCTACATATTTACACTCTTCCCCCTGCACCCCCCCCCCCCTAAAAAAACTAAAATTCTCAACTAAAAAATTTTCCCACAAATTTCCCCCACGCTTACTGCAGATAAGAATTCAGATCACACATCGCCTTTTTCAACACCGCTCAAATAAACATAAATCGCCCTAATAAAATTTGATTTCAAATTTTGTTTTTCACTTTTGTCTTCTTGGTTTTTTTTCTTTTGGGGAAGCACAGGATGTGCAAAATTAACAGGATGACGATGCGACAGCCTTGTATATATGTACTGTCAATGTATATATGATTATGTTAATTATTGAACATAAATCACAATACATAACGGTACCTTAAACTCTCTGTCCAGGTAGTGTTATGAAAAAAAAAAATCCAATTAATTTTTGGCAATTTTATTTTAATGAAAAAGTTTAACAAATCAGTTTTTGTAGGTCATATACGTGTATGTTCATGTGGAAAATTTGTAGTGAAACAGACAGTTTACATGTAAGTATTCTTTGAAAATTGTTTGGCACATATATTAAATATCAAAGATACATTTTGGGACTCTTTTAAGAAACAAACAGGTACAGTAAATATATATAAACATAAAGAAACCCACTAAACTGCAAGAAATATACATTTTAAAACAAGTCATAAAAGTTCAAATTTGAACACACTTTTGAAGTTATAAAGTTGCATTACAAAGCAAGATGATATGCTATAATTTTTCCCCTCACAACTAAATAAGACTTCAGTTAAGTTAACATAAAGTCTTGAATGAAACATAGAATCTTCCTCCACCAGATACAAGTAAGAGGTCACCAAAGCAGTATTGCACCAGTTGTAATGATCCATTCCTGTGGTCAAGCGGTCACATTATTTTACCACTTAGTTTAGCCTTTGATGACCGCAATAGGACGTAGCTTTATGGCCTTTTTGCTAATGCCTGCCATGTGACCTGCAAACGAATATGAAATGAAATTATATTAAATACAAAATCTCAGAGTCATGCAGATACAACATATTTTAGATATCATGATATCAACTGACATCTACAAATATTTAGTTGTGACTACTGCCTATACTTACAAGTATCTACAACATCTGTAACATTTTTGTAAGATTCGGGTGCCTGTGAAAATGCAAAAATTGAAAATGAAAGTTATGAAGAGAATAGGAATAAATTGATATATGTGGCATGTAATATGCAAAAAACCCAATGTTACCTTTAATACCACCTCCAATCTAAAACCTTCTCAAGCCTCTTTTGACATTTAGAAAACTACTTTTAAATTTTCATGTATAGTAATCATGACACCCATTTTCATAAACATCATGATAAATACATGTATTGTGCAATTTTATATCTCTTGAGACAAGTTATTCTCGCATTATCACCGGTGTGAGATCGGTTTGCCCGGTGTGAGACAGCAGTGTGAGATTTTTCTGTCTTACTCTGTGTATTACTACGCCGTTTTAAAACATAAACAAACGTTGTCTGCTGTAGGGAAATACAAAATGGTGCATTGAGATTATCCATTAAGTAATTGTGTTGCTTAATTAATTACAATTTATCATATTTTTAATTAAAAAACTGTCGTATGCTCTCATTTTGACTTGCACTATTTAAAGCACGCGGAGGAATAAACTGAAAGTAATCTTTTGAACGTCATAACAGAAAGTTGTCAAACATCATTTTTTTTAAGGTAATATAATGCGAGAAAAATAATCATTCATTATATACTCGTGTGGGATAGTGAAATTCCACCTCGGGGCAAAGATTCACGGTCTAGGACTCGGCAAAGCCTCGTCCTAGACCGTGAATCTTGTCCCCTCGGTGGAATTTCACTATCTCACACTCGTAATAATGAATGATTCTATTAATCTTCTTTAAAAGCAATGGTATGTGTAAAACTCAATCATAATACAAAAGTGCAATCATGTAATATTTAACTCTGCTTTAGTTCTAAACTTCAATTTGATAACAATCAGTATTTATACGTATGAGTTGTTTTTAAAATTCTGACAAAATTGCAAATTTTTTTAAAGGAAGTATCTTTGCTAGCTAAGACTTTTGACATGAATGGCGGGAAAGAGTAAAAGGGAAGAAAAATTATAGATAGCAAAGATGTGAGTGCTTGGACTGTGATCATACCTCCTCCATGACCAGCTTGGGTGAAGCCACTCTGATACTGATTCCTTTCTCCTCCAAAGCTGACAGGACCTCTGTGTAGTCCAGATTACGCCGAGACTTGGCTCGAGATAAAGCTCGACCCTTTAGAAAATATTTCAAAAAAGATCTGAAGTTGAGCATATACATATAGTTCTGACATTGAAGTAATTCACCAATGTTGACCATATTCATTAAACTCTTTTTTTGGACTGCACTTAAAAAAAGGTGCAGACATTGCTTTACATAAACAAGAATGTAACTGTTCACTTACAGCTCCGTGGCACGTGGTTCCGTACGTCTCATCCATTCCCTGCTGTGTACCAGTCAGCACGTAGCTACACGTTCCCATCGTTCCTCCAATCAAAACAGGCTGTCCAGTCAGCTGATCATTTAAAAATTAGATGGTAATAATTCAACTGCATTATACCTTAATTGCTGAACTAGCTTAAAGTACATTAATTTGAAAAATATAGGTATCATTGGAACACAGAAAGGGTAACAGGAGTAAATAATAATGGATTAAGGGTGGTACCAAAAGAATATCAAATTTCATAATATTAAGAATGTCTTTTATGGTGTTTTTTAAATCTTATTTGAATAAATCAGTTACCGGTAGATGCTAATTTAAATATGAAATATTTCATAAAGAAACACAAGATAGCACTGTTGACTTATTCCCCATAGAAGTTAAAAATATATAAACATGGACCACTTCCTCACCTGATAATCTACAGGAATGAGGGGGTGATGGGGAGGGAAGGCCCGGGTGGAGCCCTTCCTATGAACCAGTAAAGTCTTTTGTTTCCCGTCCACAAAATGCTCCTCCACTTTGGCAATGTTGTGTGACACGTCATAAATCATAAACATGTCAAGGTCATCTGGGGTACTGTCAAACATCTTCGCAAAGGCCTTAAAGAAAAAAATGGAAACACTTTCAGTTCAAATGACCACTCCAAAAATGAATCTAAACCATTTCCTGCTTTGAAAAAGCATTCGCCATGGTTTGATTAATACCTATGGATGGGCATCATTTTTCATAGGTGTTTGAAACACAGTTTTAAAAAAAGTTTCATAGAAATTTTGGCTCTTCCAATAACATTTTTCCTTTATTCCTCACTTGGATTAACATTTGGTTTTATTGATCGTTCCACTAAAAAATAAAATCTGCAAAAATTGGTGCTATTTAAAGCAAATAACGAAGAAACCGTAGTACCTGTCTACAGAGGAAGGTCATGCTGGAGCGGTTGACCCATGCATAGTTAGCGGCGGCAGCCATTCCTTTGAGGTAGTCCTGACCCTCCGGGGAGTAAATCTTGGCACATGCCAATTGTCTGTCGTTAACTTTAATGTTGTCACGCTTCATTGCCTTCTCCATAGCAACCAGAGCATCTAGAAAATCATAGATACATATGGCATTAAATGATTCCTTTAATAGCAAGTAATTTTCATTATAGTGATGTTTTAATGAATCTTACAAAATTTTTGTCACCAAAAAAAAACATTACTTTGTATAGTAGCTTTATCATGCAATTTTACCTGTATGTGAAACTGTAAAATAAATTTACTGAACGCAAGAATTCTTTTACAAATTCCTCACAATCTAAAACCAAACCAACCCAGTTTGTGACTACATATCTGGATCGTTGTTTCCAAAAATTATTCTGTACTGAAACAATCATCAAATAACACTTCATCAGAGATTCAGATGACAAATCCATGTACACTTGGTAACTTAAACCTGACCAATACTTTATCTCTGTGTACCTGTGAGGTGTGGTACTTACCTGTTGCTACCTGGTGGCCCAGCCCCCTACTTCCACAATGGATCATTACACACACCTGTCCCTTACACTCAATGCCCATCTTTTTGGCGGCAAACTTATTGTAGATCTCGTCCACCACCTGTATCTCAGCATAATGGTTGCCGGCTCCCAGAGTTCCCAACTGAAATCAAGATTGCCGACACATAAAAATTGTATAAATCACAGGACCTTTTTTCTCAGAGTTATTTTTTCTAAGAGACTCTGAGATTTCATAATTATATGTTTCAAAGTACATGTTACCTATTAAGAAAAAGATTCAAATTTTTCAATAGGTAATTTTGACGTGATGAATTTGTTTCAGTTCTTAAAATGTAAGGAATGTTGTTATCATCACAATAATTCATTGATAAATAAGAAACAAGTTTGACCATTTAGAAACAAGTGAAGGTTTTATTTTTCCCACTGACCTGGGGTAGCCCCCTTTTCTTGGCCCGGCTGCTGACTTTCCCGGGGTCGGCCTGTAACATCCTCCCATACTCCTCACAGTGCTCCTTGTCCTCCGCCCACGCATACCCTGACACACAAAACACAAGACTGCATTAAGAATCTATGTATCTATGCTTACCCTGACATAGATCAAGCAATTTATGTCAACGACCTCCTAACAATAACTGACATGGGAATTCTCGTGTGATATTAACATGAGAAGAGCCGGCTCTCACGGATTTCATGTTAGAGTGGTATGGATCACTTTCCATATTGTGACTTATCATTTTCTTTTTCAAAATATACCATAAACCATTACTTATCCTGAGATCCTACATACATATCATACTGACATACATACATGTACCGTTATATCATACTGACCTACATACATGTATATCATACTGACCTACATACATGAATATCATATTGACCTTCAAACATATATATCATACTGCCATACATATCATATTGACCTACAGACAAGTATATTTTACTGAGAAAAATACATGAAATCATACTGACCTACATACATGTTTATCATACTGACCTACATACATATATATCATACTGACCTACATACATGTATATCATACTGACCTACATACATGTATATCATACTGACCTACATACATATATATCATACTGACCTTCATACATGTATATAGTACTGACCTACATACATGTATATCATACTGACCTACATACATGTATATCATACTGACCTACATACATGTATATCATACTGACCTACATACATGTATATCATACTGACCTACATATATGTGTATCATACTGACCTACATACATGTATATCATACTGACCTACATACATGTATATCATACTGACCTACATACATATATATCATACTGACCTACATACATGTATATCATACTGACTACATACATGTATATCATACTGACCTACATACATGTATATCATACTGACCTACATAGATATATATCATACAGACCTACATACATGTATATCATACTGACATACATACATGTATATCATACTGACCTTCTCTAAGTGACCAGTCCATGCCCATTTCTAATGCCTCTTCTAAATTCCTGTAAAAAATATTTAAAATATAGATCCAAACTAACTGCATGTTAAAGTGAACAAATACCTAGTAACTAAATGATTGTCTAATCAATTATAAATCAATTGTAAATCAAATGCATGTGGCTTATTGCAATTCCTACATTTCATTTTTTATTTTCATTTTTAAACTAATTTTTTTCTAAAGTCCTACATTTCATATTATTAGCAGTACCTGTAGGAGTTAAGTTTCTTTCAATGTTTTTACTTTTATCATTCACATGTACATACATGGTCTTTAATAGAAATACAGACAAGAAGCAATGCTAATAGCACTCAAATATTACCATCCCTTTATGAAGTCCAGTATGTACATGTACAGTGTTAAGGTATGCTGTTACTGTTTACAGTATTTGCAGGAATCCCATAGGATATAACATGTACACAAATTTACAGCCATGCATCTATCTCTGTATAGTGTCAAAACATAACTGAACTCATAATACTTCAAAGAATCTGTTCATGGTAGAAATCTATCGAATCTGAATGACTCTCCTTCACTTCCAAGATACATGTAGACTAGTGGATAATGGGAAATCAACTTAGTTAACAAAACTAATACCTCTGTCTTGTTAAACAAAAATCTGTCAGAGATTGATATGATAATGTCAGAGACTTTTTCATAACAGTGGTAAAAGAATCAATTTACTTAACAACCCAAAATCTCACAGAAATCCATTGGGATGTCTGCCAGACAATAACACTCAGTCTGATTTCTTTTATTCAGATTTCTAGCACTGCATTTTTGACATCCCCAAAAAATAGTGTGTGTATATTCAGAAAATCATTAGATGCATTATATTCTAGCTGCAATAATGTAGCCCTCTCCCGATTTTTTTTTTGGGGGGGGGGGGGGGAGGCTTCATACATATATGCACAAATATAATACAAATATAATATTTATAAATATATTACTATCAAGAACATTTTGAGTCATAAAGGAGTTACGATTTTATTGTGGCCCATTGTCCAAAATTATGAGGGGATAAGTATTGACAGATATTAATTAAAATTGTACTAATATAGCATTGGATCAGATCAGACAACACCACAAAAATATACCGGTACACATTTATATGGCAATGCAATGTACCTCATGAAGGGCTTATCTCTTAACAAAAACATCTAATATCATGTATATCATTTTCTGAAGCATTAGAACATAATCTGTGTGTACAGCTAATGATCTCTTACAAGAGGTCTCTGCATGACTCTCATTTGTTCTACTGCTCATTGAGTGTCCAGAAGTAATGGTGATTCAATTTGACCAAATTTGTGGCAGAGAAAGAAGTCTTATTAGTGATAGATCATTATAATCCTCATAGACAACATCCTAATTACGGGGGCTTTTTATGACTGTCGTCGATAAACAAGCCATCCTAATTATTTCCCTTCTCTACATTTCTAAGGCTTGATTTCTGTATTTCTAACCCTTATTAAGGTACTTAGGATTCTTATATATTCAAATGTACAAAATGTTTATTTTTGGCCTTACAATTTGCATAAGTCTTCCAGATGATGATGAATGGTTACAATAGAAGATCTTTTTAAAAATCTATGTTTTTCTGCATCACAGTTTTTAAAGTGCCCTTCCTCCCTTAAACATTCTTGTCCCCCCCCCCCCCCCCCCCCACAAAAAAAACCCCACTCATTCCTTACTAAAAATGAAGGGGGCTGAGTACCGGTATTTTAATCAGTATGTTAACCACCCATAAAATTTACTGTGGTTTCATCAGTATTCATCGATTACTAATTCTGGTGAATTTAGTTGTTGACCTGATCCACAAAATTTAATATATGTTCATTGAAGTGCAATATTAAATGCACAGTATTGTTTAGATCATTTAGCTACTAATTTTATGTCTCCAAGAAACTGAGATTTCCCCTAAATCTACTTGAAATTAAAAAAATGTAACTGATGGTTAAATTTCACGTCACAATTAATTAACTGTAACTTGAGCCCAGAGCCTCTGGCGTACCATGCTGCTCTTACCACTGAGCTGTTGAGACCCGATCGCAATATTGACTGACAGATCTGAGACACACCTGTTAATTAGGTGACACTAATATTAATGAAACCAGGGCACTGTCATGGCTGCAAATTCGTCCAAGATTTGAGGCAGCTAGTACTTACTGTGCTGTCATTGGAATGATTCCCTTAGAGCCCACACCGACTGGGATGTGATCAAACATGCACTGAGCGAGCTGTTCTTTGAGAGGGGCCACATCTTTCTCCATTAGATTGGTACGGAGCAGGCGGACCCCACAGTTAATGTCGAACCCCACCCCTCCAGGCGAGACTACTGCGTCTTTGTTACTCATGTCAAAGGCGGCCATATTTCCTACAACATTTTTAATACCAATTTCCATAGATCTATTAAAACTAAAAAGATTCAAATTTTAAATCAAACGGCAGCACAGCAAAATTTCAAACAAGAAGTCTTTTCTGTTATTTTGGGAGAATAAATGACTGTGTGACTGTGCTTTTTCATCAAGCTTTAGAATTTTCAGACTTTTTGAAAAGTATACAATTCAACTCAATTAGGCCAAAATAAAATTATGGTTTGTTTGGAATTGCCTCCCACCTCATTGAAATACCCCCCACTCATGAGGTGGCAAACAAACAATAATTCTACTTTGGCCCAGTTGCAAGTATTGATTTGACAGGAAAAAAATAACAATAACCCAACCAGCAAACATTAATTTAATTTTTTTTCATTATATTTTTTTCCTCTCCAGATTCTCCATTAAAAAGTTGTTACAGGCAATGTTGCCTCAAGCTCAATTCATTTTTCAGCTCAATGGTTTTATGATTAGATTTGAGTCTCATACATGAGTTAAATTCACTTCTGCCTGTCGGATGTGAATGTCTAATTACAAAGTCACAGATGACTTCAAAGAAAGATCAGGCTTTTCATGTCCTGTATCATCTTAATAGAATTAACTCCAAATCAATACTACAAATGTCAATTTTTTCTTTAAATGGGAAGGGATGGTGATAAGGATTAAATCTCAGACCAAAAGATTTGATGAAATTGAATGAAATTTTCCGATGGATCAAACAGCAGCTTTAATATGTATAGTACATGCATATAGTTAATTATATACAAGTTTTAACTTCATTTAAATAAGACAAGTGTTTCTGCCAGTTTATGAGATTGAAAGTTTCTCAAAAATAGTGTATGGTCAAATATTGTACAATTCTAAAATGGTGAAATTATTTTGATTGTAATGTACTTTTATCCACATTGATATCGACAGGTATCCTATACCACCTTATAAATAAGGTATTTTTTAAGTGTCCTATGGTGCCTGGACCAAGATGCAAAACGACTCAAAATCTAAGGTCGATCTACATGTGTATAGTCTACTTGGTAGATCAAAAGATCTCTGCTTTCATATGATAGCAATATATATTTTGTTCATATATCCTACCTATAGCAAATCCATACCCTGAATGGACATCAGGAAGACCGATTGATTTCTGCAGAGGAGAAAAAAAATATTTTAAAAATATACACACATTAAATGTTTTAAAGGAATGAAGTTAATTGCATAATAGTGAATGGGAAATGTATTTTCTTTACTTCTGATATGTTCTACAATATTAAAAAAAGTTTTGATACAGCAGCAATCTTGATTTTAATAAAGCAACATTTCTGTTATACCAAATCATATTAGATACATGAATATGTGTATATAGTCGAACACTTACCCCCACTATTCCAGGCAGAGCAGCCACGTTTCCTATTTGTTTCATCCCTGGGAGAAACCCTCCATAACCTTGAGTCCGACAGGACTGTTTTAATTCATCAAACATAAGTTTCTCAAGAGTTTCATTTGTATAAAATATACCCTCTACCTAAAAGAAAGATCAATCGCAAGTGTGATCCAATAGTGAATGTTGAAGAGATATACTAGGTGTTCTTCATTATGGTATTTCAAATGACACTAAAATCATAAAACTGAAAAGGCATTATGTTTTTAAAGCTAGAATCTTATCAATGCTCATTATATAGAACCAGTCTTAACAATCACACACAAAGTGAATGATTAGAACTAGGGGCATAACTTCTTAAATATGTAGATTTTTTTTAAAAATTACAATTAATAATGGCGTTGTCTGGTTATTTTAAAAGTCAATCCATTTACATCCATCAAAACCATCATACAGTCTCTAGGGAGGTTTCGCAATAATATATTTTATCTAATCTATCATAACAAGTTTTCCTGCAGTTTCATTTACACAAGACCAGAATACTGTTGTTTCATTAATATTCAAGGGTATCAATTTTTGTGGATATAGGGAAAATCATAGTTTTGTAGTGTATGTAATTAAGATCGGGTTCGGCATTCCGATCAGCTGATTGATCATTCCTCAGTTGTGAACAGAACCTGGAATAGTACAGACGTCCTTCGGTCGGCTAGCCTATTCGAGACACAACTCAGGTGGGTAGTAACTTTAAGTTACCCCTCACCACTTGTCACGTTGAATACTAACGAATAAATAAATCCAATTACAAACATCACTTCACAACATTGGCGTTATCGGCAGGATTATTCGATCGGTGAAGTGTAATTTGTGTTTTTGGATTTCGCGCCAAATATTTTTTTCTTTGTGAATTCGTAAGGTGTTATCAATTAAAATATTTGTTTTGATTTATGTCATTTGGGGTTTTCTTCCATTTCGTATCTTTTTCTTACAAATTACATATTTTGTTGTCGGATTTTCTGATAACAAATTTAAAAACAAAATTCACTCGAGATTTTTCTGTCGGATTTTCTGATAGAGAAGTCAACAACACGTCTATTTTTTCTGTCTTCATTGATGTTCATTAATCAATTAAGATGGCGAGTACTTCAAACCCTGTAGACATAAACAATGCCAATTTAGCAGAATTAAAATCAATTCCAAACATTGGAGAGAAAAGGGCTGCATGGGGCTATTGCTAAGTTGAGAGATGAGAGGGGCTTTTTGTCATTAGAAGACCTAAAAACAATGTCAACAGTTCCAAGCACAATCTGGGATCCCCTTGTGAGTGAGGGTGTGATAGTTTTCAGAGAGAGGGTGAAACAACAAGAAAAAACACACTTGAATGTTGAAGATCTGTCAAGTCAAGTATCTAAGTTACAAGCAGAAATTCTCAGACAAGCAAAAGACATAGAAAGAAGGGACATTCAAATTGCACAATCTGAAAAAGACATTACTGCTAGACAAAAACAATTAGATTCTTTAGAAAAGACTTTGACATTAGAACATGAAGAACGACTGAATAAATTACAACAAAAATTTCAAACAGAATTAGAAAACACAAAATCTCATTATGAAAAGACAATTAGTAAAACAATGACTGTTAAGGACGATGAACTTGCACTCATGAAACAAAGACTTGTTGACCAAGACAGTAAGTGGATAAACAAAATGCAACAGTTGGAAAATAAGCTAAAACAACTCGAAGATGAAAAGATCAACAGGGAAGTCGACAAGCTGGCACCACATGGGGTGTATTGGAAATCATCAACAAACCCAACTGGATGTGCAGATACGCTTCAGTCAAAGGGTCCTAGTCCCCCAAAGATGTCAACATTTGACGGAAAAAATGACTGGAAACCTTTCTTCACACAGTTCAACCACATTTCATCCAGGTATAAATGGTCCGAAGAACAAAAGCTGGACAAATTGATTGAATGCCTCAGAGACAAAGCTTTGAAATATTTCAGCTCAAGACCAATTTCAGACCAGAAAAGTTTCAAAAAGCTGAGTGCAAAACTTGATGAACGGTTTGGGAAAAAAGACCTTCCCCACATTATCAGACGACAATTGCAAGATGTCAAACAAGGTTCTGAGGAGACAGTTGAAGAGTTTGCAGACAAAGTTCTGGAGATGACCACTGATGGATACCCAGACACACCAGAAGACTGCCGTCAAACTGTGGCCATAGATGCGTTCTTGAGAGGTTGTTACAACAAACAAGCTGCCCTCATTGCCATGGATAAGAACCCACTTACACTAGATATGGCAACACAATACATGAAAACTGCAGTCACAAACCAAAAACTAATACTAGGTGTGAGAAAGTCTGAGACAAGAAGGGTGAAGTTTGAGAGTTCTGAAAGTGAGAGTGAGGATGATGATGAAAACATAAGCAAAGTTAGGGCTGTTTACAATACAAAACAAGCATTAAATCAATTCACAGATCAGACAAGACTCTCCAAATTAGAATCAAGGGTCAAAAGAATTGAAGAAGATAATAGGGAAATGAAAAACAATATTCATGATATTCTTCAAATTCTTAGAACAAACAGGTCTAGATCAAACAGTAGAGAAAATACAAGAATGTTTAGATCTCCTTCTAGCAGTCCTAGAAAACAAGCTTGTTTTAAGTGTGACCAAGAAGGGCACTTTGCGAGAGAATGCCCTATCAGTAAAAGTAGTAGTTTATCATTTCAGTCTAAGAATAGGTCACCGTCACCTCAGACAAAGCCTTTAAACCTCAACCGGTTGGAGATGTAGGCCATTCTTCAACCTACTCAGATACATCAGATAGGCCTCCTCCTAAAGTAAAATTTAAAACCATAGAAAAAGAACTTTACAGGAACAAAAACAAATTGAAAAACACTCTCTATGTTCCCTGTATTGTAAACAACA
Source organism: Magallana gigas (assembly GCF_902806645.1). Lineage (NCBI taxonomy): Eukaryota > Metazoa > Mollusca > Bivalvia > Ostreida > Ostreidae > Magallana > Magallana gigas. The sequence continues at coordinate 374,050 of NW_022994815.1, forward strand.
AAACAATCAATGCTGTTATAGATACTGCTGCCCAAGTAACTGTCATGAATTATGAACTTTTTGAGAGTTTAAAACCAAAGCCCCTACTTCAGAAAGATATCATACTAAAAGGAGCAGGAAAAAATAACATCATTAATGGCAAAATAGCAGAACAGGTCAAGTTAAGAATAGGGCCTACAGAACAAAGATGGGATGTTGTAGTGGGAGAAATAGCAGATTCTTTATTACTTGGTTTAGATTTTTTGAGAGCTCACAATTGCATCATCAATTTGGAAAACTTTACTCTGACAGTAGATAAAGCATTAATACCTATTACCAAAATCAAAACAGAGGGTTCAAAGAATGATGTTGAGATATATAGAGTTTCATTGAAAAAAAAGAACTGTTATACCACCACAATCAGTTAAATTTATACCCGTTCAGATTGACAAACTCTTCAAAGATTTGCTTTGTGTTGAGACAGACAAAAATATTTCAGATGGGTTATTACCACCAAATTCTGTAATTAGTGCGGGACAAACAAAAATTTCTTTTCGAAACCCTACATTAAAAGAATCAGAAAAAAAAAAAAATTTGATGAGAATGACAAAGTATCAAAGACTAGTGAGGGATCTCTAAATGCGGCTTTGGAGTCTGAAGATAAAGTTTCTGATATTTTTAACCTTTTCAATGGTAGGGATGATGCGTCGGATATTCTGATGCATCATCAGAGTGCTTGTTCAGACTCTAATTCTGAAGACAGAACAAAGCAAGAAATGACATTTTATTAGAGGGCTTTAAGGAATGTCTAGGAAGATTGTGTTGATTTTATAATTGTGTATAGTGATTTTTAGTTGTAAATGAATGTGTAATATACAACATTTGATTTTTAAGATTTTGGCATTAAGTCGGAAATTCTGATTTGTGCCATACGGTGTGATTTTATTAAAATGGGGAGGAATGTAGTGTATGTAATTAAGATCGGGTTCGGCATTCCGATCAGCTGATTGATCATTCCTCAGTTGTGAACAGAACCTGGAATAGTACAGACGTCCTTCGGTCGGCTAGCCTATTCGAGACACAACTCAGGTGGGTAGTAACTTTAAGTTACCCCTCACCACTTGTCACGTTGAATACTAACGAATAAATAAATCCAATTACAAACATCACTTCACAACAGTTTCAATGATACGTAAATTCGTGGTCAATGACCCCATCAATACAAAATGTTAATAGAAATTGCACTTCAATCATTCAATGAACATTTAATTTTGTGGATGAACTTAACAACGAAATCCACGAAAATTGATATTCAACAAATATTGATGAAACCACAGTACAACACAGAATTTCAATAAAATTTTGAAATTAATCAACTCAGTTACCTACTCAATCACATAAAAATTAAGGGTGCTAATTAATCAGATTAAAAGTGACAATTAAATGAGGAAATTGCGTTATCCGTGGTAGGGCCTAACATTAAAGTGGCTGATTATCCAATGTATCGACTATTGATAAGTAGAACTAGTTTAGAATCTTACGTTCATATTGTCCACAAATCCTTTCTTGATCCTCCAGCAACAATTGCTTATTTTTTCTAGGTACTTAAGTTCATCATTGTAAGTTCTCACAACCATGCTGACAATTTTTTGTATTCTAAAATATATGTAACGTAAAATCTAAAATTTGCGAAAATGTGTTAATCTTTCGAGAAAATTCGAACATATAATATTTCTTTGGGAAATGTGAGACAGAATACATGTCAACACAAAAAACAAGTCATGATAATTTTTCTATGAACTGATATGTCATTTTCAATTAAAATTATCACATATAATGATGCCATAAAATAAAATACACTTGTTTGCCTTCTTTGCCAAAATCCGAAATGTCGGAAATCACGTAATCCTAGTAATATTTTTTCTATCTCCTTATGAGAAGAGTTCCATATTACTAGTAACTAGTTCGAGCATAATTGTTTCGTTTTCAACTTCTGTAATTTTTAAAGCCTTGGAGCAGAGAAGGATGTTATGTGTGTGGTTTAGACTTTAGGCCTCCAATTTATTTTATTTATTTTTTTGGAGGGGGGGGGGCGTTGCGGCGTTCAACAAGTTGGATCAACCGCAACCTTTTTTTTTTCATAGTGACCGAAGTGTTTTTTCTCAATACATGTCACTCTTCATGCAATATGCACGAACATTGTCCACAACAACATCAAAGTTAAGTTTTTGTTCGAAGTTAGCATCAAAGTTGCGAAAGTTCAGATCATGTAACTATTCATTATATAATGTTAATTATCGATTGTTACAAAATTTGTTTTTTTCATTCAAAGTTTAGTCAATAACATCATACATTTTACACCAACCCCTCACTCAAGCCTCTAGCGACCCCCCCCCCCCCCCCACGACAAATCTAATCATTTCTCGGACACCCCCCCCCCCCTTGGACAAAAGTTGCTGAATCCGCGCTTGTACTTTACATCTACCGTCCATTAAAAACCCGATCATTCAAGAAGTGTAAATTATAGTGTACATATTTTATATATGTACGACTTACATGTACATGTAGTAATGTAAACCCATAACTGGCCAACTTGTCTAAAATATACGTGTATCATCAATACATTGAAGGGTTCACATGTTACGATGTATACGGGGATTCAAATAGTTTATGTATCTCAAGAATATAATTTTCATTAACGATAAATGAATCATTGATAAATAATTAAGACATTTTTAAAGGTTTCAGACCTCAAAATCTTCAGCACATGCATGCACGTACGTGACGCAAAGACATGCACGCAGTCGTGTGGGTAGCTGACTTTACTTTTGATAAAAACCCCATCGTAAAGTAGAGTATACGGCTTCCTTGGCAATCTTGTTTCGATAATAACCCCAAATATAATGACAAATTTGATGAGAACTTAACGTTTTCTTTACTTGGTAATAAGGAAATGAATCGATGCTATGACGATATTCAAAGCTTCCAGCGATTTTCCGAAGGTTTCATTACACAGTTAATTGGGCATGATAAGAAGCCTTATCCATCATTATCAGCTTGTAAAAGACTAAGCATGTTTTGAATTGTGAACATCGATATCTAATCAAGTGGACTAACGGCTAACGTTGCTGTCAATAATATTTTACAATGACAACGTTCCTCCATAGAAAACTGATCGAAACGGTTGGGGCGAAATGTATAAGAATGCTAAGTGTATAAAAATGCTACAAAATTTTAATGCTAAAATTGCTATACACGTAGACAGGGTTGAGAGAGAGAGAGAGAGAGAGAGAGAGAGAGAGAGAGAGAGAGAGACAGAGAGAGAGAGAGAGAGAGAGAGAGACAGACAGACAGACAGACAGACAGACAGATTTTCTGATAAAAACCAAGATTAAATGGTCATAAATCTGGTAATGTTGGCCACCAGATGAAGGATTACTATTGAGAAAAACTGTTCCTAATAGACTTCTACGGAAGTGCATAATAAAACGGTCTACAAAATACATGTATATATAATCAATGTGCAATCTGAAGACGCATTGTCAAGTCTAACGCCGTTTATAATGAATGCTATAATGTTCTGTTGTCAGTGTGATTTTTGCTAAAATAAATAATTTTATACTTTTACTTCAAGTGTTTGAAACCAGTTCCTTTCGTGGACGACCAAAAGGGCATACGGTTTTAATAACCACCAATCACCAACAAGAATCAGCGTTCAAAATCCAGGAACGACAATTCATCCTTTAAGGGGGCTGTGTGGTCAACAAAGCAACCATCAGATTTGCCTAACATTTTAAAGATATGACTTGTTTAGCTATAGACCACGGTTTTACATCAAAGATATTAAATTTGAAACTTCCCATTCCTGAAAATAATGGAACACTCAAACGATTGAGAATGTCATCGCTAGTGCATTTTTCTGGTACATCAAAATTCATTTCTGCAACATGCAGCAGAGCATCTGGATGAACAACAGCTGGTACAAAGTTCGTGCTTGTTTTGATATGTACTCTTTAACTTTGGTCTTAATAAATTGAAATAAATCTTTTCGGAAAATTGTGAAGCGTCAGACAAAAAGGAATTGTTTACAAAATCATAGAGATATTTAATAATGCAAACTTTGCTCTGAATTCTTCATTGAGATTCCATGGGCAAAGAGATGGTGTGAAGTATGGTTCATTCCAATGGTACATATACTGCGTACCATTATTTTGTGTGGCTTTCTAGAATGTCCAATAGAAAACAAAAGTTGCGTGTTAAAATTTTGGCTCATTACTTTTTTATTTTTGTCTAGATATAAGTGTCATTTACATACAAAATATATAAAGCGTGATGGCATGGTTTATAAATACATGTAACATGTCTTGAGTATTACACCATGACACTTATGACGTCATAATATGAAATGTGTATCACATGAATATGAAGTATACATACTACATCAAATCGCTTTTCAGTACAAAAAACAAAAAGCTTTCTCAAGATCTGTAAGTTAACGCATACAATTAGTGTAAAAAGGAAACTCTATCAAAATTTTCAATTTCAACATTCAAATGATTAATTTTTTCTTGAAGAACCATTTTTCAACTTTACAACGAAGAATTAACGACATCCATGATAGGGGCTGGCGTATGTTACAATTTATACTGAATTTTACAAGGCGAGAGGCAACATAAAGTATACACAACGGATAGAAAGGCCTAAATTTCACAAGCCTTATTTTTCCTCAGAACTTTTTTCATACATTTTTATTGATAGTTACTGTAATAAAATCTATTTTATCGAATTACTATAAATCATATAAAAGTCCAAATGCATGTAAGATAGAAAAGACAATTGCTTAATTCGTGATTTTACATGCATTAATCGTATCTAAACATTGTCTTAATAATCTTACACAAAAAGTCAGAGTTTTTTTTTATTTATGTAGGAAATCAAAAAAATAATTCGAACTACTGCAGGTAATTATCAGGTACAAATACATATATTTACGTGTGTACATTAATTTCTTGCAGTACACAATCATTTATGGCATAATCACGCAGGGGTAGCTGCATGGTACATGTATATTGTTTATTAAACGGATATCTTTTAAAAAACAAATCTTAACCGAATAACAACTGTTGCCTCCATCTGTAATTGATTGTAACTTATTGAATAAATCTTAAGCAAATGAAATTAAAAAAAAAATAAAAGATTTCAAGATGATCACATATGCATGTTGATATCAAAAACATTTTTAGAACTAAACGCTGTCATAAAGAAAACGGTACATGTATAGATCTAAATGTATCTATGTCATATTTTTTACTATCGACAAGTGATAACACATAACAAAAAACCGAATTGAACACAGCTATATCAGAGGGAATGTAAACTGTCTTGGTCGCCATTTGTTTTTGAAACCGGAACCGGAACAGTTCTAACGCCATGTCTTTCATCGTAATTCACATTCAGCTTGATTCTTTCGTCAGTGTAACTATCTGTAGAGAAAAAAAAATAAGTCAGAATTATTGTAAGTCACATACATGCATATGTTTAAAGTGACCACTACGAATATATAGTGCATTATACATGTATCAGTATCATATAATTATGCAAATTAAATGCATCATTTACGCGAGAATCTTTCATTCATTTTTGCGTATTCACCAATTGAGAAAAGTCATTTTGAAAAGAAAAAAATCATCACACGTATCCTACAATTTTACATAATTATCTAGAATCACACAGAGATAATACATATGAGATATGTCATTTATTTTTGCGTTTTCACCAATTGAGAAAAGCCAAATGATAAAAAATTCACAATTTTTATATTTTACATATATATTAAAATCATATAGAGACTGCAGGATTATTTGTTCTTTGCACATTATATTATTTTTTAAAGTCATAGTTTAAAAACTCAATTTAGAAATGCACGTTTGTTTTTTGATGTTGTTATTTATATCTATCTAAAAGCAGAATTGTCTGATGGTTTTAACTTTAAAATTTGAATATCCGTGCACTTCTTTCAGAATTTTTAATGCAATTGCAAAAACATATTACAGTTCTTGAAATATATCCAAATTAAACTTGGTTTGCTGAACGACTCTTAATCAAATTGCACAGAGCCTGATATATCTCTTTGACAGAGTGTAGACAAATCTGTATCTAAATACAATAACATGCGAATTCTTATCACCTATCCCAGTTGAAGATTATGAATCTTTGAATAAAAACACGGAATGCATGAAAGCCTGAATCTGTTTTCGAAAATCTCTGGATTTTTTTAGTCTTAGAAAAGTGCATGGAATTAGTCTTATCTTTGACACATTAATATAATTATACGATGTTTTGTTACTTTTGTACTATTAAAGGTTTTTGTACATACATTTAATGTTGTGTGAACCCATTCTTTCAACAGCGCTATCTGACAGAAATACATTTATATATCGGAACGCAATACCTTCCCTGAACCAATTTCAATATCTGTATATTATCATTTAATATATAGCTACATGTAAATCGACATGTTATTAAAATTGCTTAATGTACTATATCTTGAGGTTAATCTCCTTGATACGAAGAGCTATATGCATGTAAAAAGATATAGGAATTCATAAAAAAAAATCTAAAGCTAAAATGTATCGATTTTTCTTTCTATGAATATTACATGTATTTGATGGCAAAATAATCCTATCAAAATTTACAATTAGATATGACAGGTAATTGGTTGACCATCCGGCCTCTTAAGAGAACTGGAATGTCAAGTACATTTTTAGACTATTCTAACATCCTGGAGAAGGAAAACTCGATCGGTACATGTTTGATTTACCCATTTTTTTAAATCTTCGAATTAATTTTAGAGTTTTCTTTGCTAAAAATGGTCTGTAGTAAGATAGCCCATGTTTAGAGTTTTATGTTGGATTTTTTGTAAAGTTTTTGACAACCTATTTTTTATATTATTTTAACATACATGTAATATGATTGCTTATTCTATTTAATAACCTAAAATTGTTTTAAAAAACAGGTGAAAAGGCATAGACATTAATTTTTTTTTATTTAAGTGTAAAATAGACTTATTGAATAATCTTTAGATTAACAGAGAGTATACTTACTTTCAAAATAAAAAAAAATCATGATTTAGAAGAAGGAAAAAACACCCATCAACTCTTAACCTCTCATCAAATTAGCAAATTGGTTATTTAAAGAAATTCGAGGATAAAGAACTGTTTATCTGAATTATGAAATAAGTAATATGAGATCGAACGAGATGGCCTAAATATACCTGTAGCATACCGTCATATGTTAGTCATTTACATTATCACATATTAGACTCGTGTTTCTGATAAAGCAAAGTTGACTCTTAGTTTAACCATTCCTTCCTTTGTCATTATTATCCACGCTATTTTTACACTACTCTGTTCGTTACTGAATGTTGCGAAGACTTAATTGAAGGTCTTACAAAGGCTTAATAGAAAAACTGGACAATGACTCGCTCTATCGGGATCCGTCAATTATGAAGCAGAAAAAAGGATAGCGAAAAGGGTACCTCGATAAATAGTCTAAACTGTGAAGTAATATCAAACGTGATAATACATATTGCAGTTCACAAGATAAAAATAGACATAGGCAAATATTGGTTAATACATGTCATACGTCATTTCAAAACCTCGAAAAGTAAAATACGTGTACTGTATCTAGTACATTGTACTACATTGATCTAATAGATAGATTAAAAAAAAAAATCTTTATATATGTAAGTGTTCCCGGTATTAATTTTATTAATTTTTCAAAAACAAGAAAAAGTCCTATAAACAGCCAATCATGTAAGAGCGTTAAATAAATAATACGCCCTAAATATACATACGAGTTGATACTACAAATCAGCTTTCATTCGCATCGACTTTTTTTCGTGGTTTATCAAATGTATGCTAAGCGGCAAGGTTAGTGACAACAAATTTTCGCCCCCCCCCCCCCCAGTCGCCCCTAATATCGAATTTCAGTCGTTAAATTTTCTAGCACGCGGAAAAAGTTCGTTTGCAGTGTTTAACTCGTTTAATGCAAGCCTACATGTATCTATGAAATTGTATTGTTTGACTGTGCCATTGACAAAAATGAACGATTAAAACGTTACCATGATTGTTGGCTCCCAACACAGAGGAGGTATTGGTGACAGGCTTTTTGTAGCTGGCTGAGTTCATGGTGAGACGCCTGACGTTTTTCTCCGGCTGGAAGACGATGATGTACATTTTTGGTGTGAAGAGGCATACAAGCGCCACGGTGGCGCTCAGGCTAATGGAAATACATAGGGTGGTGATTTGTACCTGTAAACAGAAAAAAAACACTCATCGTATAAACAGTTGACATATTTTTGGTCTGAAGAGACAGACGACCGAACCAGTGGTTCTGAGACTAACAGAAATACACAGGGTTGTGAGCTAGTAATTAGGAAAAAACAACCACCATTGATCATAAATCTAAAGCGTCGCATACAAGCGCCACAGTGGCGCTAAATCATAAATAAAAACCCAATCTGGCGATTTGTTCTTGTCTAACAAAGAAATATGAACAAGATTGAAATTTGACACAGGATTTATGGCTCGGCGTTGAATATTGAATCGGAATTGGGTTTTTTTTTCGTTTTTTTTTTAAATCAAAACACCATTGGTCATAATTTATAGTCAACGTTGAAAAATTTAAATGACTTCATGACCATTTTTAACCATGGTCAAAATTCTATGATACATATACACCGGTATATCTGGGGGAAAAGTCCACTGTTAATAGATATCCTAACGCTATATAACATAAAAGCATGCTGAGTGTCTAACATAATTATTTTTATTTACTGTAGAAAAAAAACGAAGAAGATGCCAGACTTAAAAAGAATAAACAGAGAAGACGAAAAAGTTATTCACGTTGTGCAACGTCAAAAAATATGATTATTTTTGTGTATAAAAATTGCGAAATTCTTGAGAATCAGGGTATCAAGTTACAAATCGCAATGACTGACGGTGATTTATACAGGTACAGTTGTAACAGGCACTTCGATGCAATGCAATTGTCAAAACATATCTTAGCTAATATTTGTTTTCTCAGGAAGCAATCTGAGATGTCTTGACGAGTTGTTATTGTTATTTTTCCTCTTCCAAAAAATGAAAACAATTCAAATTTCAAACATAAGAGCGTTTAAAAGCGTATTATCGAAAACATTAGAATTTTTTCAATAAAATGTTTATTGATTTTTAACGATCCTCTTAGTAATATCAAGAATTTTAAAAATCATCATTTTTTTCGAGGGTTACTTTGAATAACTTACTCTCTTTCTCGTATGTAAATGATTATGCAGTTAGGTATATACGTGTAATAATGAAGACAAAATGGTTCAAACCAATGTACACATGATGAAAAAAACAATCCGCAAGGAAAAATAATCCTATGGAGAAAGATCCAGACTTCCGAAAATACTCATTTTCTTGAGATGGTGTTTGAAGAAGTTTCATTCTTATGTTGTGATATTACATGCATATGTAATTATAATATAATTGGATAAAACGCAAAACACTTTACGCGCATTAAATAGATTTCACATTGAGTCTAATTTGACAAAGATAAAACAACCTTTGGTTCACAGGGGCCAAGTCCGTTTTAACGTTTATTTCAATGTAACCATCTTTATGTTGGTTACATTTATGGTTACAATGAAATTAATGTTAAAACGGGCTTTGCCCCTGTGCTTTGGTTTAAGAAATTTTGATGTCACCACTGTATTATAACAATGTCTTTTCGAGAAAACAATGTCTGAAGAATAGGATCTCTTTTTCTCCATGGAACAAAAACACATTACGTCTCCAAATTCAACACTGATAAAAGAACGTGTAAATTTTCAACCCTGGTCAAAATTCGTCGTTATATGGTTCAAATGTACATTGAAAAAAAGACACAAAAAAACAACAAATCAGTGTTGATAGAGAGAATTATGCCAACCCAGGCGCACGCTGATGATATTAAGAAACTGTGAGACATATATAAGGAGTTAGATAATGTATATTCTAGAATGTCGTGATTAAGTCATGGGTGTTGATACTTACAAAAAAAAAAGGACTTTTCCGCTATTCTAAAAATCGTTATCGGAAATTTGAAGATTTAAGAATTTTCTTTGAAGAACTTAATTCTAACATCAAAGACGTGGAAGAAATGAGAAAAAAAGAAATAAATTTACAGCATCAGAGAATTGTCAACTTCAAATAACCAGGCATCTTAACAAAATTGTATTTTCCCCCCATTTTGCCGATAAAAAGCATACAGAACTGACTGCAATCCATCTCGTCACAGGAAATCCATAAATATCAAATTGTGTTAACATGCATAGTTTGCCATACATTTGTCAGAAACACTACTCACAAAAATGAATTCAAAAGATTTTTTTTTATTTTACGAAAAGAGCATTTTTTGCAGACTAGAAACAGAGGAGGGAGAATCATCAAACTGCAACGAAGGTCGTACTTAGCAGGAAAAAAAAACCCCGGGCCATTAATCATCAACACACGACCGCCATTTCCCAGTCCAAAAACACAAGAAGAAGATCTGTGACCACTAAACATCAAACACCGTTATGCGCTTGTGACATGATTTTATTTCTCGTTTATGCCATCGGGTGAGCACTGGTTCCATTAACTACTTTCCAAATGTTATAGTTTTACTTAAAAATGTGTATCGTTGATCGCACTGCGGACAAATTTTCTTTTCAAACTATATCATATGAACTTCACTTTGCAGCTGTTTGAATTGAACATAAAGAATTATTTGATAAGTTGTGAATTTAAATCTTCTCTAGGGAACCAAATGGTCTTGGTCATTTTTAGACTAATTTAATTTTCTTGAGATGAAGAGCTGCTCTGTAAAACGATAGATTTTTTTAAATTGAATTATTTGCAACTGGATTTTTTCTTTGCAATAAATGGAACATTTATAGGGTCAAAAATACCACATTTAGAATTCTACAGTATATCTGATATAGGTAGAACCGTTTTAACAAGATTTTTAGAATAATTCATTTTGTGTCATGTTGTGACACACAGTAAAACTCGATGACAACAAACTCATATATAAGGAAAATAAGATGAAGAAATATACATTTACCTTTATAAACAAACAACATAGACTGAACAACTTAAAGATTGTAAGTCATGCGCCATTTGAACATTTCTTTTAATGTAACAATCTTATTTCTCAAAGTCGATGAACGATAGTGAGACATAGGTTGGATAGGTTGTATATAAATTATATTTCAAGAGCTTTTCTTTTGGGTCTGTTTTTGAACAGTTGAATAGTTCATGAATATTCATCAGATTCAGCTCAATACAAGTGTGTGATTGTTTTTTCATGGGTTAAGCCGTGAGTTATGTCTAGATCCAATGAAGCCTTAATACGAAAATACGCGTGGATCAGGTCTGCTTTAATAATATTTATTGTGTAAATGCGCTTTGATGCTGTAAATGAAGAGAAAGGAGAAAATGATGTTAATGCATAATGTTTGTTGTCATTGTGGAAGCGAGGAGATCGCATGAGGTATTATATACAAAGATCGATGTTCGAGAGTTCAAATTAAGCTTTATTAACAAGATCAATATGTGGAGAGAGAGAGAGAGAGAGAGAGAGAGAGAGAGAGAGAGAGAGCTATGTTGCAAATTAACATCGGCAATTCTAAAAGTAACATATTTAGATATTGGATGTTTGACTATGATTTAATATACATGTATATATGACTAATATATTCAACATGTTTACTTTCCTTATTTATTTTCTCTTCAACTTTTTTTAGCAAAACAGATAAAAAGTTACAAATGACAAAAAGCCCATCCCCCCTTCCATCGAGGCCCATACAAAATTAAACCAATCGAGCTTTTGTTTGGTCGCGTATTAAACACACAAGTTCTGTTTGCACGAAAACCAAGAAGTGCAAAAGACATTTGAAAACATCAAACTAGACAACACACATATATATATATATCTGATATCAAAAGCATGACGATGCACTAAATGCTTAATGAACCCAGAGGATCGTAAATGTCATTGGTTTCTATCAAAATAGATGATGGAAATAGGAATATAAACTATATAGCAAAATAAAAAAATACAGTGCATCCAGCATGTGTTGAAATTACTGTCAGAAAATTTCACGATTTTGTGAAGATTGAACTTTTTAATTAAAGTCAGAAACTTTTGGAACATTTCCCTGCAAGATAAGTAAAATTTAAAACAAGGCATTTAAATTCAATTTGACGAGTTTAACCTTCTTTCGTTTAATTTAAAGAAAATTTCAACGAAAAAGTGTTTGCTTCAGCAGGCACGAATCGGACCTCTCGCTATTTGAGACAGCGAATCGTGTTAATATACTGCATAAACTGTACAGTAAACACACACACCGACATGTATATATATACGTTCTTAAAATAAATTTTGATAGCGAAGGTTTTGGGAAAAGGAAGAGCGTGGTTTTTAAAAATGTTAAAAAACGGTTACAGATTTCTGTTTTCTTTTGAGTCTTTAAAAAAAAAACCCGCAAATCAGTACAACTTGTCACTGTCTTGCACAATGTTAAATTCAATTTACAAAAATTAAGGAAACTGGAACACAATTATTCCGAACAAAGTTTTAAATTACTTTAAGACACGAGGACAGAATAATGATGGCTACAGATGATGCAACGCTCAACGCTGGGGATAAAAAAAAAACTCAACCCATAAAAGGAACACAAGAGAAGAAATTAAAAGGAAACTTGAAGTTCGTGACTGGACAGAAAGAAAGGTTCATGAAAAATTGATTAGCATTGGAAGGGTTTTTTTTTTGTATTTTCAAAAAAGAAGATTTGCTGCTCTTGTTCAATTTGCCACCTTCTGCCAGGGTCTTTGAACGTTTTATTTCAAAGTGAGACATATGGATGGTGAGAAAAAGTGAAGGCGGAGGAGAAACAAAATCGATCTAGAATTAGAGATCTACATGTATGTTCATTTGAGATAATAAAGGCAAAGTACAGATTAACATGAACAACCCATACTTTTTCTTTGTCAGAGTTCGAGTATTTTGAAGAAAAAAATCCTCTTTTTTTCCCTGATACATGTAGTAATGGCAATGTTACACGCTGTTCTCACGTCCTCGGACCCTTTCCTTGACTTTGACTATACATGATGTGGCCATCAATCAAGTTTAATGCAACAAAAATAAAATATTTTGAGTGCCTTGTCAGCTGTTTTAATCTAAGCTAATTCAATTAAGTTTGTAAATAAGGGTATGAACCAATTGCCTTTTATCTTAACTTCCCGAAAAAACCACAAATATTACCAGCCTTTCCTAAAAATAAATCCGTATTGCACCATTTCTCTTTCCTGAAGGAAAATTCTAATTTGTTTCAAATAATAATCCAACAGAACGCGAACAATTATAAGTGTGATATCAGTTATTTTAAACAGAGCTAATTTAATCAGGATTGTAAAAAAAGGGCATGAACCAATTAAATATCACTATAACTTCCCGAGAGAGGCACAAATATTACCAGCATTTCAAAAAAAATATTCCTCTTTCCGTCATTCTTCTTTCCTAAAGGAAACTTTTCTTAATAATTTGATTCAAATAATAATGCAACGGAACGCGAATAATTATAAGTGTGGTGTCAGCTGTTTTAATCTGAGCTAATTCAAATAAGGGCATTAACCAGTTGACTATCATACCTCACTCACTCAGCATTTCCTAACAAAATCATTTTTCCACCATTCCTATTTCCTAAAGAAACTTTTTAAATGTGATTCAAAGCATGTTTTTAATCAGTTGCTCTTGTACTGAAATGCTAATTAGTAAAAAAAAGTCAATATTGTGAAAAGTATCATCATTAAAACTTCCTTTTTCATTGATATAAATACCATATGAACGTTAAATCGTTTTAAATTGGAGGGGGAGGGCGGGGGGCGTGGGGCAACCATTCACCCTCCACGTGTTGCTAGTTTCATGTAACTGCATGTAGTATTGTAAGTCGTTTTAATTACACGGTGCTATAATTTCACGATATTTTTTAACGAAATATCAATATTAATCAAAATGGTCTGCAGCTATCTACACAATTATTATGCTAAGTCGTTTATATTTCGCGGTGCTTAAATTTCACGATCTGTTCCGAAGATAAGTTCAATTTCAAACTTTATTGAAGTCAAGATATAAGATCTTTACAGCACACAACAATTTATGCGGTCAAAGATTATTCCATACTTGATTATGATACCATATACTAGTACCCTCTTCCACCTATCCTGTTGTTTATAAAACCATCTGTCCCTAACCTCAAGGGTCATACAAGTTATTAGTTACACTTTAACCCACACAGATGGCTCAGATGATAGATCCCGATGCCGATAGTTCTGGACGGCCGCATACAAATCTGACCTATTTACACATTGTATACATTTGTACATGTATACATTCTGCTAGGTACATTGTACGCTATTTATCAATGAAACAACTGTTACAGTTATAACCTTTCTAGAGGACATAACATCGGACAATTTAGCACTTGACAAACCAGTACCCTTGCTATGAAACTCATATTGAATATAATACAATTCTAATACTATTCAATGAATATGAATTTTCGCTATTTAATTTGTTTATCATGAGGTAAAATCACGAATTCAAATACTCATCAGATAGGATATGGTATAATAAGTAACAACAGATTTATTAGTTTGACCATTGTCATTAAATTTGTTTATCAAATCTGAGAGTTTTATAAATTTCACGAAAATTGATAACCCCAAAAACGTGCATCGATGAAACCAAATCAATATTGGAAATGTAGATGTAAATCTTGGAGTCGGAGACTGGGTTGGGGACACAAATCCAAGAGAGACGATGACGTATTCAGTAAAAGCAAAGGGCACATGGAAATATATGAAGAAGTTATGAGTTTTCTCTTTTTTAGAATAAAAGACTTTGATTTGGATCAAGTGAAATGACGTTGAAATGAAAACGACCTTGCAGAATGTTTAGATACATACAAAATAATATCTGCCTGAAAGATTTCAGCATTGTTCTAAATGGTGTAACATCCTTGTATGCATGGGAATTCTGAACTATTTCATCTACTTATCGATTTGTCCCAGTGATCTATAAGAGTATTTGTTGTAATGCCGTTATCCTATAGTTATACCTTATCTCTATCTAATATTAGAAATTGATGATGACCGCCCATACCGTCAAACAAAGGGAGATAATTCAAGTAATCGAGGATCGAGCACCATTCTGTTCGGATTTTTTTGGCGTTGTACCAAAAATGAAAAAAATGAAAATAAAAAAAGGCTAACCTCATTAATATAGTATAATCATTAAATAAGATGCGCGAATGGCTAACAGGGTATAATATGGACGTGTCAAAGTTGCCATTCAATCTACAGTAACTGAATCTATATTAGTATTAGCTACTGATGATTCTGTTTACAAAAAAAAAACATTGAAAGAGTATGACGATGTATCCATTCTAACACGTCCTTGACGTCACGGAAGTTTACGCACTCTTTGCAATAAAATCTAAGTATGGAATTCTTAGTTGTGCTCACTGACAATATGTGACGTATTCTGACACATTTTTTTTACCAATTAAAAGGGTTCGATGGTCATGGCCAGATTAAGGTTTTATTACCTCCAATATACGAAGAGCTCTGTATTTATGAAGCTGTAGGAAAATGTTCAAAAATTTAAGGCTGAAATATTCAAATTTTGTTTCTTTACTAATTGATAGTTTATGGCAAAAAACAAATGTCATGTTTTAAAATGTAAGGCAAACATGAGAGTTAATTTGTGGACCATCAAGTCTTCTTATCAGAGCATGTTTTGTAAGCTTACATAGTACATTTAGTATACAATAGACTTTGACCCGTGCGTGCACGAGTTGGCATATTGCATTTATTATTATGATATCGGACATTCAGGAAATAGATACATCGACACACCACTGATACTTTGACCTTTACATAACCAAGCTTAAATCTAAGCCTACAATAATGCTATTAAATTCACTACACTCTGCTTAGTTAGAATAATGTACATGTAAATATGTCTCGGGACAGGCCTTCACCACAGTTAAAATGCCTCTCATATACCCGTAATGTAGCAAAGAATTGCAGAATCGCTCCGAAATGATTTTGGAGAAAATTGATGAAGCTGCATTAAAAATAACAGTCAAATTATTCATAACAAACCATTTTGAGGCTGTAAATACCTTTCATCTAAAAATTTAATTCATATCAATGAAGAATTCAACACTTTTTCACCAACATTTTGTACTCGCTTCAAATTTAAACACAATTTAAAAACAAATTTAAATGCACTGAGTTAGCGTTATCTACCGTATTTTCTTTGATGAACAGAATATGTAGCAAATTTTCAATAAAAATTTACACGCATTTGTAGTATCGTTTCTGAGTTTATCCATGCAAATGTGATAAAGAGCCTGAGTAGGGTGAATGTAATGCGCATGCGCAAGATTGTAAAATCCCAAAAAAATCAGATGATTTCCCGATTTTGAAAAGGAATTCTCGTTGATTATTAATTAGCGAAGCTTGATTGAGAAAAAATATGAACAGATTGGTAATCTTCAAGTACCAATGATGTTTAAAATATATAAAACAAAAGACAGTACTCTTCTGATTTCTCGGTATGAAAGCCTAAAATTTCGAGTCTTTTATTTTATTATAGTAGTATAGATATAGATATTGTATCTTACTTCTACCCGTGCCCTTGCAAAGGATCGAAATTAAACCAAACAAAATGTTAAGTAGACACTCCGCGCATTTTAACATTACAGTAGGAGATCGCAACTGTCAATATGAAACCCCCAAAATGCTTTTCTAAAGACATACTTTAAAAACTCAAAACTGACAGAGTCAACACTGTAAGATTGCATTATTATGTTAAGAAACAAACTCATCCCGAGATGTTGATACCTGGGCAGATTTCACAGGCGGTGATGCTTCCTTGGACAGATAAGACATGGGCGATAGCGTTTCAAAACGTGCAGTATTTATTGGAAACCCTAAAGCACTGTTGATCATTATTCTGGAATTTGTCAAAACTTTGCAAGGCAAAAATCATACAAAAGGAATTTCTTTTAAAACTGAAATAAATATTTGAAAACAAGTGAACTCGAAATACAAACAATCTATTTTATTCGCAAAGTTAAAAAAGAAGTTCACAAGTTCTTAAATCATGCCACTGGTTTTATGAAAAGTTTTAAAACCGGTTTATGATGATACATACCTCATTTTTGATTGACTATTCTTTGGTATATTAAATATTTGATATTAATGACTATACGTGCATTTTACAGAGAGAGAGAGAGAGAGAGAGAGAGAGAGAGAGAGAGAGAGAGAGAGAGAGAGAGAGAGAGGGGGGGGGAGATTTGTTGGCGCATTAAGATGTTTCATATCGGAATAATAGAGAACTTTCTTTTAAAAAAAACGTACGTGATTGAGGTGATTGTGTCGTAAGCAAAATGTTTGCAGACGATCAAATTTGATAACTTCGTTTGCTTCTGTAAAATCGAAGTGCTTTACAATAGACTGTAAAGCTAAATACAAAAAATGTAGCTTTCGCTGTAATAATTTTCACTGCTGCTTTTGAATGACATGATTTAATATGACGGGTTCATTTAGCCATCGTTTAACAAATAACAACTCGGCAACAGAGAGAGATAAAATCTAGATAAAAACATAAAAAATGAACTATCTTAATAGCAGATTACATTAGTGATGCGCTAAATGTCAATTTAACGACCTCTTATACTCTAATTGTGCATGTTCTGATAAAGAAGGAAAAACAGTGCTACGGGAATAAGTCAATACAATGTTTTAAAAAGGGCTTGAATTTACATTGAACTGGAAGATCCTCAACAAAACAAGTTTAAAAGCACCCCCTAAAAACTGTGTAGGGTTTTAATTCTTCCATCATCTAACGACTGTGTGATTTATCTGGAACACTCATCTCCAAGAAGGAGGAAAGAGGTATTCGATATGATGTTTGAAATTCTCATTAAAGAATTAAGTATGTCGTAAAACTGAGATAACAGAAGAGTTCGGTCATAAACCTTGCATGTTATTACAGTCTTTTATTCGGAGAGCTCCATTAGATAGATATCATACACAAGCGGGCTTGTTCGTGTGTAAATCAGTTAAATGAAAATTTATTGGTGCCTGCGTCCAGAATTACAGAGCGTCTCTAACAAGATAGACATTTGATGTATACGTCCAATTGTATAAAAAGGCGACCAAAATGCTGCACACAAGTTTACAATTAATCATTATGTTTCTTTTGAAGAGATCCAATGGTGCTTCTGGCCACTCTTTTATTATAGCCTTAAAAAGTTGCAGGAAGATCTTAAAGACTACACATGGTATTTTTTTTAAGAAAATGTCAGTGAAATAAACGTGTAATGAAAATTCCGTTACGTATAATTATATCATTCGATCAAAAGAAAACTTCGTTAGAGTTTTATTCCATCCACCTGCAGACAATATTAATTGGATTTTTTTTGTGTTTAAGGATTAATTGCTTGATTTGTGATTAATTTGAGTTCATTTTGATCGTATTCAAAAAAAAATTTAAATTAGTCCACATATAATGACATCTTGTATATCGGGAAAGTGACTTCATAAAGATCTGCCATTGCGCATGCTTGGTTCTCAATGCTACCGAGGATAGAAGCCTTACATTAAAATTGTCCGCTCCTTTCGTTAAATACCTAGTTAAATGATTTTTGGTATGGAAGGCCTTTTTAGTGTACATATATAGTGGTGAATTGTTTCCCTTCTCAACAAAATGGAAACGTACTGTTGTATGTGTATCGCTAACAATTGATCGGACGCTAAAACAAATACTACATTCTTCCATAAAGCCAATTCTATCTAATCTCCACTCTGGAGAAGACAGCGAGCACAGTATAGCCGATATAATTGATTGCAGAGTTGACAAATGTCAAATGAATGCAATTTCATAGAGCTTTTTGTTATAGATTAATCACAAAATAACTCAGAGGTCTTCAATTAACCTGTCAATCACCTAACCGTCAGTCTAAAACTCAGCAACATGCATATCTTCAAAGCCGCAGGAGGGGGGGGGGGGGGGATTGGGTGGGGGCTTAGCTAGGGGATAGGGGGTGGTGTTTCTGAAACCCTTCACTAAGGATTTTTCGAGAAAGCCTCACCCTCTAGAAAGTAGAAAATGATGGAAAATATATCGACAAGGACTTCAGACACTTTATTTCTCACTTCTTTCACCTTTTCAATAAAGTGTCCATTTTATTTTTCAAGCACCAGTTTTTTGATTGACAAGGGAAAGTGGGTGCTGGTATACTACACTAACTGTACTTTGCTTTTTTATCGATATCGATTAACCAGATATCAAACGCAGACCATGCGTCATAAATAAGCAAAACCCCGACGGTATCATCTGTTTATTTCGCATGTTTAGCAAATATTACAATGTTTGCTTCTAGACAAACGCGCTTAGTACATGTACATATATTACGTAATTTTTGAATTCTTTTGAGAATTTATCAAACGTAACTATGTACAACATCCAACAGAGAAAAAAAAAGTAAGATATTCTAATCAACACTCTTAAGTAGGGGCATAATGAATCTCCGTGGTTCTGCTGCTGTGTGTGTTGTTTTGATCTGGACATGTTTTCTTTATTCTCAGGGAGGTAATCTTTGATCGTTCCGAGATGTAAATAAACAGCTGCTTGAAAAAACCTGAGGTTTCGCAGGCAGTACATGTTTATCAAACTTTATCTCCTATATTCTTGTGCGTCTGTTCTTCTTATTTATTTGTGTATAATAAAAACATCCTTAAAAATATATATATATTAATCATAATGATATTCTAGAGATTATCAAAATATATAATATGCAACAGCTGCCAAAAATAAATCTTAATATACATGCATAATTATGTGTATTGATTGGATCATATTGATGATGTCGGGATGGAGGTGAAATGCCATGTGTCACCTTGTTAATATGCATCGTTCAGGTCAATGGAATATTACTATTGGCAGTACAAAAAAATCATTGACAAGCTCATTATTGCAAAAGATATCATCGTGGAAGGGTCATCAAAGATTTTGATTTTACAAAAAGATTCTTTTTTTTTATCACAGAGAAGGCTTTAAAAGTGGTTTTATAAAAGTGTAAATGACCTTGATGATGAAATACGTGTACTTTAGAATAATCGAGCGTTCAATACTGAGAATGGTTCTCAAATACTCTTTCTTACTAATAGCCGATAAAAGAAAAACGCATTGTTGAATTGGTATTGACATTTTAATTGGAAGTTAACTTAATCAAGAATGCTCCATCCAGGAACACCGTCGTGCATTCCGTTGGCACAGAGACATTCAGGCAGTTTATTTCAGGACTCCAAGAAGCTGACCGCCATGAATGCATTAATATTACTACTATCTCACTGTGAACCAGTTAAAAAGAAAACTAGACTAAAAAACCTCCAAGACTGTGTTTTTGATTCACCATTGCGATTTAATTTACAGTAGACCAACGTATAGTGCATTTAGTAATAACTAGACCAAAATCTCCCAGGTCGTGCCCCCCACCCCCCCCCCCACCCCCACCCCCATCCCTACCCAGAAGGCCTGCATGACTGACTGGGTGACAATTTTTGGTCCTGATTAATATTTCTTCTCCTTCCGGGAGATAAACCATGGCAGTTTTTGTGATTGACGAGCTAAATTTTGTGTAAATATTGAATAGTCACAAACATAAAGTGGCGTTTATACATGTAGTTCTTTTGAATTACAGCCTATTGATTGCGTCCAATCCAACCTTTATTTTTATTTTTTTAATTGATGGAGCAAGATACGCTGGATATGTCTGACATATATTTTTATACTGGAAGGTTTTTTTGTGTTTTGTTTTAATAATCAAATATAATCAATACAAAAGGATTTAACAAAACACACAAATTATGCATTGCACCGATGTATTGTTGTGAATTCAATCCGTTATATAGATATTGATTATGTGCTAGACTCGAGCTGTGTTTTTTTTAACATGATATTGCTGTTCGTACAAACGCCGACTTTGATATATATATTTAAGGTACATTGTCATAAAAATGCAACGTGCCATTTGCAATTAAAATTGAATTTTTAACGGCAGACATTATACCAACGGGGCTTTGAACTGTAATTATGATTTTAAATAAAAATGAAACAGTAAAATCGTGATTTAAGTTACTACTAAGTTTTGGATGGAAAATTATTAGTCAAGAAATACTCTGTATGTTAACAAATAATTAAATGGAAAATACGCTCACTGTATACAAATTGGATCCTTTGTCTTACACTGTCATGTACTAGGTATTTCGAGGGACAGAAAAACAGAAACATGCATTCGAGGACAATCGAGGTTACATTGTTCCATATTTTATAACTTGTTCGATTTTAGCGATGTAAAGGAAAAAAAGTTATTTTTATTCAGTGCTGGAACTATGTACGCTTAGAACGTTAACTTTGTGCTAGTGGTTGTCACAAATGGTTAAAACCACCAAAATTGAAATCGAAGGATAAGCAAAGTACGGTCACGTGTGTTTGTACGGGGGGAGGGGGTTGCTGTTATATTATGATGATGAGGGGGGGGGATTGTTTTATTATGATGACATAATTAAGATGTTGAACATTTTAACAATTGCTTTTACTTGTATGCTTTGTACATTTCATTGATTGTAAACCAATCTTGGTTGACATTTTCGATTTTTGCAAGCGTTGTCTTATTTTAAAAGCATTAAAACGTTATACTTGCATTATGCGAGTTTTGGAATGCAAAACCACAATCAATAATGCATTTGTACAGTTTTATGGAAAATAACAATGCTTTTACACAAATACTTAATTTGATATGGGGTATTATACCGCGGATATACTCCTAATGTTTTCCAAAGGTATAAAGCCAAAATAGTGTTCTTTGTGTTTTACATTTTAGAAACCAGGTACATGCAGTTCAACATACTGAAGTTGTAAAAAAAAATTTCGGTAGTCTATTGAACAATTTGCGTAAGTGGCTGACAGTGATGTTCTAAGGATTGCCACGGAACTAATTATAGAGGGATAGATGTTCAATATCAGACGAAACACCGCTATCTTTAAAGCGTGCATCTTTTAGACCCTTTCAAACAGTTAAGTTTTGGTAAAGATTGACATTTCCACTGCTGTGTTGCACTTAAGCTGCAGCAGATGCAGAGTGCAGACAGATCCAAAGTGTATTTGAAAAATGTGAGGTTTTTTTTAACTTGTCAAAACATATCGTAAATACGTCAATTTTAAACACATTTCATGCATTAGCTTTTTGTTTATAATGTAACTTTCTGATAAATCTAATTAAGTAGACATGGCGCTTCTCCACGCTGGTTTTTTTTATCCTCTGGAGATCAATGAAAGGGTTCGCAAGTATATGTTTACGAAGATTGAAGTACATGATCTTAAATATCAGTTGTTCTCTCTCTAGATATTTCTTAATGAATTCACGATCTAACAAGTACTTCTTCCGCTTAACATATTTTCTAATTATATATGTGAAATTGTAACGATAGTAACATTATCTGAATTACAGATGTCAGCGCGTGCCTTCGCAGACGACAACATGCATGCACTTCACATATAAACCGACCGGAAACTTGAAAGCATGTTACAATGTATATGAATTAATGTGTTCAAGGCCAGCAAACTTTGGCATTCAAGGTTAAATATAGATATTTATAGATATATGCATGTCTTTATGACAAGTGTACAACAGGATGTGTATTCACAAGAGTAACGATTAAGAAATGGTTACATCTCTAAAGTGAAATTTGCGTATTACATTTTCTAGAGAGAGGGAGTTGACAACTCCTTCATAAATTTTCTAGATAATATTTCCCTTGAAATGTTCATCAATTTTTCTGACCATAGAACTGTGTCCACCTGTTATAAACATTGCGTGGCAGAAACGGTATTGAAATCATGACATTTGGCCATGACAGTACTTTCATTGTCAGTGGTGAAGATTTGTCGACACATGAGATGTAGATGGGGTTAAGATTTTTAAACACATTAAAGTAGTTTTAGTTAATGGGACTTGGACACGATTTGACTTAAAGTTTTCAAATTTTATTTTTCCATTTTCAATGTTTATACTGATAAATATTATAGAAGTTTATAATGCTATGTCAAAATTTGAAAGTCAAATATTAAGTTATAAGCAAGATACAGAGTTCATAATTCTTTGTTTTGTAAACAAAGCTCGAATATTGTCATTTTTTACATATGTGTTGTATTGGTGTAAATTTCAATCAAATGCATCTTTCTTTGGTTGATACTAGAATTTTTTGAAGATATTGAGTTAGTTTAAATTGTTTTTTACTTGCCATTTTGTCTAAGAAATAGTTATACTATACAGTACATTTTTTGTAAACAACTATAAGACTCGAGCTTTGTTTACATAACAACCAGTTCTTACCTCTGTATACATCGCTTGTAACTTGACTTTAACATTCAATATTTTAGTCAATCATTTCAAATGCACCAGTAAAACATTTTATACATAAAAAATAAAAACAAAATTTTGATCTCAAATCGTGTCCAAGACCCTTTTTAAAATATCTATGCTGATTTACTTAATACTACCATGCTGTTGATATTCGAGCAAATCATTCTTGAACGATTTTAATTTCTCAACAACCTCGCATGACGGAAAGTCTGCGAACATTATTTAATATTAAGAGTGAAAGATTTTCGAGTTTATTGATCAAGAACACCTAGTCCTGGGTTACATGTACTACCTCAGTGGACATGCGATGCATGCAAACATTTAATCGATGAAAGAGAAACAACTGAATTCCACCCTCTTTCTTTAGAGTACTGCCTACAGGGAAATACAAAAGATGGCAACAATCAGTTACATGTATATGCATGGAATTGTATCTGTTTGAACCTTGCATGAGAACAATCAGTGAAACAATTGAACAAGAGTATAATATATTAAGTGACTCAACGGCTATTATTGTTCCATTGTAAATAAACTTTCATTTGATTAATATCAAATAAACACCCAATGCCTTTGTGGTTTTGCCCTAATGGTTGTCTTGGGAATATAAGAACGCAAATCAATCAAACCTTTGATTGCAAAAATCGTCATTTTATTAACTGTTTTTTATTCGCTAAAACAAGTTGCAATGTGCAGGGTGAGTGTAAGGAAGGGGACTATTTTTATTGCACAAATATAACTGAAAATATCATAATACGCCGTAGCAAACTGTTTATTGCATTTTTCTCAATAACGCAGCAAATGATCTTGGTAAAAGAAGACGCCCTTATAAATAGTGTAGGGTGTGCAACCTCACACATTCTTTATATATATATTAATACATTATTTTTGCAAAATCAAAAGTAAATAAATTTATTTTTTGATTAATTTTAAACTTCAAATATTTTCTTTTTAATCTACTGTATACAGAGCTTTTCTTCTAGAGGAAATTAATATTAAAGCACAGCCTTCTTGAGTTTGTTCAGGTTCATTCTAAAGAATGGAACCCTGACCAGATAGGATATACACTTTAACATGCAAAGACTGCAGCATCAAATCTTTGCAAAAGTTTTATGTGAAGATGTCGAACATATCTTAGACTAGTGTGCTTTTATAACAGATTTGTTTCCACAAATGTACGTTCTGTATAAATTTGTCTTGTTGATTTTGTTCAATAGAACTGCTAGAGAAGCCCCCCCCCCCCCCATCACTCCTGGAGATTCGGAATGGGGTGGTGGAATGTGGCCCTTTCCAGAAAGTGGCATAAGCAGAACACACTTGACAAAACCAAGAATATGACACAACCGACATTAAATGTCATTTAAGTTTGGACAATATATTTGAGGTTAATGGGTGACTAACAAATTAACAAAACAAAACAACCATAGTAATTTCAGCTACAACGTTGAATATTTTCTTTTTACAGACCTCTTCTGCTGAAGGAGATCAATATACTGATCTAAATATAGCACTCAACTATCTTAAATGTATGTTAATCTTACTAAGATGGGCCGATAGGCCGTGTGGCAAGGGACAAAAGGGTGTATACCAAGCGATAGAGTTACATGATATACTGTATACAGGGAAATATTCGCTTCCGTTTCATTTTTCGCCCTCGCTGTCCGTGGGCTATTTTTAGATTGAGGGAATTCCAATGTCTCTAATTAACTCTCTGTATACCTTTATACACAACTGTGTCTGGGCGAATCAAGACTGGATGAAACTGTTTGCAAGTGTAGAAGGGCAAAAATTACACGGGGCAAAATTAACCCTGTATGCAGTATATACAGACACGTAGCATCGTTTTTGAAAGTGGGGGGGGGGGGCAGACTCATCCAAAATATCTTAACAAGCAAAAAAAAAAAAGGAAATTTTTAAGTTTCCCAAATTCTTCAAAATCCTAATCCGGGGGGGGGGGGCTAATACTATATAACTTCAATTTCACTCCTCATTTACTTATATTCATATCAATTTGATGCTACGTGCCTGATATATACTATCTAAGACTCACCTCGAAGGAGTTTAAAGTCCCAAAGTAAATAGGCACGAAGGCCAGCCAAATGATGCAGGTGGTATACATGGCGAAGCCAATGAACTTGGACTCGTTGAAGTTCTCCGGGATCTTCCTCGTCTTGATGGCATAAAGAGTACACACGATGATCAGAATGATGTTGTACAACAAGGAAACCAGGAACGAGATATCGTCTGTCTTACATTTTAGCATCACTTCATTGCGTTTGTTTTTTGGGGTATACAGTCTAGTCCCTGGTCGCTCTAAGACCAGCCATACAATGCTGAATAGCACCTGTATTGATATGAGTACTAAGGTGATCACAATCTGGGACTTTGGACTAATGAATGGAGGTCGTCTGGCCGACCTTCTAGCACTGTCGAATATGCGAGATATTCGGTTAGTCTTTGTGAGAAGTGAAGAGTAAATGACTGAAAAGCCCAACCCTATCCCAGCTCTCTGGATAGCGCAGGTAATTGTGGAAGGGCGAGCTATCAGGACGAAGGTCACCAAATAACAAAGCACGCAACCCCCTAGCAACATGTAACTAAGCTCGCGTCCTGATGCCATGACAACCGGGGTGTCGTTATGTTGCAGAAACGTGACGATGACGATGCAAGTCGCAATCAGACCGACGCAAGAGAGAACGACCGGAACTAGGGCGTACACAGATAGTATACTGATGTACTGTTCCGGAAGTCGGTGACAGCCACGTTTATCCGGATTGGGCCACATGGCTTCTCCACAGTCTACACAAGTAAACTCGTCTTTGAGATACTCCCACTCTTGGCACTTGATGCATGCCCAGCAACATGTGTCGCCATCTTTCCCGACAAATTTGAATTCGTTGAACTCACAGGGGCGACTACACCTGGACGATGGGACCTCTCTTGTTTTTCCGGCCCAGACAATCTTGTCTGTGTCTATCGTCAGCCTGTCTGTCCAGCTTCCGACCACCTTATATTGGTATGAACCGGTCTTCTCGTTCTTCTGAAAGTTCATTATATTGTATCTACCCATGGCGTCCCCTTTTTCGTCGAATTTCACAAAGGCGCCATAACCGTCTGTAAAAGAAGAGACGGATATACAAGTATCAATACTATCGATATAACTCGAGTGCGCTGATTAATAAATTGAAAACAATTAGATCTTCTGCAGGTTTTATAGTGTAAATAAGCTGATCTGATTTATCAACTGCCAAAAAAGCTATAGACTTGAAAGGGAAAGAGCAGACATGTTCTATAGAATAAGACAATGACCTTGGCAGGCGTGGATCTAATTTACCAAAATGGACAGGTCATATTGATAGGTTTAGTGGACTAAATTAAATACCAGATGATTGAATCGGGCTCGACAATCCGTGCCCTTTGAGAATTGTAGGTGGAAGCCGGCCTAGATAATTAACCAGGATCGATCTCAACCGAAATAATACAGTTTCGATACACAATGAAACATTTATTAATTGAACTTAAGGTATTTATAAAAACATATAAAGGACTGGCCCCACTTGAATTTCACATGAAAAGAAGAATATATTTTTACATGCAAATACGAGAATTGAAATTCAATAAAAACAAAAAAAGTGAATGTAGGACTAAATATTATTATACGCTTGGTCCTTAAAACATCACAGATGATTCAAAAAAAAAGAAAAGCTGTGTACATATTATTTTGATCAAGCTGTTTTCCTAACCTTAAGATGGAAATATCAATTTCTTGTTATCCGTTTAACTTTACAACATTTATTAGCTTTTTTTCCGTCTTCTAGAAATATTCAGTTATGAATCATAAATAAATATTAAGACCGACTGTCATGAAAGAAAGTTATAACAAGACGATTTTGTCCAGAAATCTACCATCTTGCATGGGAAATACAATTCAATGTAATGGAAAAAACAGCGCCATCAATCTTGTTCTCGGAACTAATTTCTGGTTCTGTTAAGCGTTTAAAATTGCTATTGAATACGAACGAATTTTTTTTTCTGTAACCAATCACCATGGGGGAAAACACATCAAAATACGCCGTGCATCATTTCAACACTATGACTATTTTTTTTAAAGGAGATAATGGTTAAACTAAAAAAAAACTAATACAATAGATGAAAACATTATGCAATAGCTGTAAAACTCTCTGTCGTATAATGCACGAAAAACATTATTGTTTTCATTGAGTTTATAATTAAGACAAGTAATCTTTTCAGAGATTGATCGGTGAAAGACGGAAAAAAATATCGAGGACATTAATTTATTAATTAATTAAGGTGGTATAGGACACTTCTATGTTATGACGTACTATATAATAAACAATAATATCATGTTTTTGGTTTTATGAATAGTTTCTTTCCCGTAAGTGTCACTTAACAGCGTAGCGCATTGGGTTAAAGGGTTTACAACCAATCGGATTTTAAAATTTTTACCTTTTCAAAAAAGTTTTACGACGTATTTTTTGGTGAAATATCGTCAAATTTGTAAATCGGTGAAAATATTTTGATTATAATGTACTTTAATACACATTAATATCGACAGATGTCCCAAAACACCTTTTAATTTTCTAAATCTGTCAGTGTCATCTTGATTCGACACCGTGAAAACATTCGCTGTCAGTAAATCGGGCTACCCCAGGGAGACCTCAACACGTTACACACATTAATATCAGACAAAATTCTATGCATAGTGGTCTCTCTGGCCATAATAGTGATCTACAAGAAAACACGATTGGCTATCTCCCACTAACCCCGCGGGAGAATATAAAATGAAAAATTGTCTCGACCGAAAAGATATCTCTATTCATTTTCTTTTCCTCTTTCGTTTCTGAGTGATGTCTTTCTCGAATTTCCTTCAAGCGTCAGGGACCACAGAGAAGAAACATAGACCAACAGCCTATGGCCACTTTGGCAGGGAATTTCATTATCATCTCGGAACCGCCACACAAAGTCTATTCCCTTTTACGCCAAATAGAAAAACCATTTTAGAAATTATCACACATTCTATTATATTGTGAAGCCGAGCGCGCTACTCCGATTTTGTAGATTATGGCCCCTATAGGATCTCAACGGGGAAATAATATTTTATCTTTAACCGGCATGCCTCAACTCATACAAAGGACTAACGGCAAGGCAAGGTTCAGCTGAGATCTACCAGATTGGAACTTTTCGTGGCAATGAACTATAGCTCTGGATTGCAATATACCATTCAATAAAGAAATGCACGTAAAGCATGGCTTCTATATCTACTTACCATTAAATGTGGTGTTTAGAATGTATTCTCTGAGAATCATCCCATTTATTTGACGCATATCATCACACAGTTCCTCGGTGGTACAAGACGCCTTGTGCATTGCGTCAATCGCCAAAGCTATTGCATACACTGCGTCATAAATGAATTGTACTTTGGTTTCTTGTTTGAATGTTCCCGTTGATAGTTTTTCACTTCCGGTACATTTTGCTCTTTCGCCTTGACTGACTTTAAATGAGCAGTTATGAGCTGATGTCCAGTATTCTTTGAACCATGGATTTCTTACATTGTTAAGAGGGTTCAAAGACAGAAAATAATCATTAAAAGGAGGAATAAATGAAGATTGTAATTCAATTGTTAGTGCCCCCTCTGCAACCCAAGAATTCTGTAAGACGGGTTTTTCTTGCGTCCCCCATGCGTCACTAGCAATCCACACAAACCTAGAGCCAACCCCACTTCGTCTTGCTGCGTCCAAAAGGTGCGTTGCGTCCTCTATACGCAAAAACAACACAACTATTTTCGCATTCTCTTTCGCTAATAACTTTGTGATCGCATCATCGAAAGTCGATGGATTAGAATTAGACAATATCTTGATAGATTCTGCAATGCAAATATTTCGCGCCACCGCTTTTTCTTTGAATTCATCAATGCCGGACTGTCCGTAGTCCCCTTCTGAGGCGACGGTTGAAACGTATGTCCAGTTGAAAAATTCGACAATATCCACTATAGCCTTGGCTTGAAAATCGTCCGGAGGCACTGTCCTTGAGAAATAGTCATACCGGGCTTTATCGCTCAAATCTGCACTCGTCGAGGCGTAGCTAATCTGCGGTAGCTTAAAAAGCCGCAAAAGATTCGCCACTTGGATGGACACACTACTGTACGAACCACCTATGACGCCGGCAACATTCTCGAAAGTGTGGTTGGCCTTTGCTTTCGTGCCATCGTCACAGAAGAAATCGGACGAACCTATAGATGTAAAAGATCCACGAATAAATTCCAACGAACGCTCTAACGCATAGGTTCCTCGAGCGCAAGTGTCGTAAATTTTGGCGCCTAATGTAATTTTCGGAAGAACTTTGGGATTGCGGTTGATTTCATCTATTGTAAATAACATAGCCTCTGCTCTCTGAACTCCTCGGTCCATATTGATCTCACCACATATACTTCGGTCCCCGGAACTTTTCTGGTGTATAGGAAACAGCCCCCCTATGATTATCTCCCCTGGAATATATGCTGACAGAGCCGGGTTCTCGGCGCGTACTCGCAATAAAAACACCACGAGTAATACCAATATCTTTTCAGCAAACGACGCCCAAAGAGGAAAAATCACCCCCATCATTCTTCCGGAACAGATCCTAGTGCAGTCTCCATATTTTAAAATAAGTAAAGCGATTACTTATATTACCAGAGCCCACTGCCATCCCGTATCACTGATGGCGGGCAAATAAATCAATTCTTAACGTAATGCTGCTTTTCTATACTGGTAATCCGTCCACTCATTAGCTTAGACCGGCTCTAGATCTCGTATTCCACTTCATCACTTCATGATGCAGAGGACCTATAAATTAAACAGAAGAAAAAAAAAAGATACTACTACACACATTGACAGAGAAGAAATCCGTGTTAATTTTGGATAAGAATCTCACCAAGACTTACAAGCAGGTTTACATGAATAAGCGATCGAGCAAAGAATGAAGGTGTTTTATTACGCCGACTGTCGCGCGGTTCATATACAGATACTCGGAAGCTGTCGGTGCGTGTCTGAATGAGTAAGTGGCGCGACAAAAATATTAGGTTTGTTTTGTAACATGTAACCTTTCTGTGGTCGAAGCTTTTCAAACGCGCTTGTGAAACAGATCTGACGAATCCCATTGCAGCGGTTCTTAATCGCCTCGATTTGCTCAATCAACTTCGCATAATACATATGTATTTGTTATCCCAACCTATTCTATTGGTGAAAAAAATATTCATTGAAAAATCAGTTAATAAGTTTTTTAATTAAACATTCATTGTGGGCGTAAATTGTCATTACAATATGTCATAGCTTTTCGTTATCATAACGAAACAATGATGGCAATCGATTACTCTTGAGAGCAATCGTGTTTCAAAATAAACAAATTTTAAATAGATGAAAAAAAAATGGAAGAAACTCGATATAAGCGCTTTCTATTTCCAGTTTTTAAACGCAGTGTAACGTCTCTTCGTCGAGATCCATTGAAATCTAAACTCGGTGTAGAGCCATTTGAAATCAATTAATGAAACGGTATGAATGTAGAAAAAACATCTCTTCAAGATAAACAAATAAAAATGGCTGATATCAATTTAATACGGATTTCACTGAATTTTTGTTTATCTCATATTAAATCTGTTTTCAAATTTTGGTGTACAAGAAAATGATTATAAAAACTAAAACGTATATATAATTTGTTCAAAATTAATCTGAGAATACAGCTAGAATATGAATACTGAAACAGTTAATGAAGCTAAAATGCTACCGATGCAGATTCTCTTTTATATTACAACAGCGCAATGCGAGATATTCACTAATAATGAAAATAAAATGTCCTGAGGTTTTTCAATTATTCTACCGTTTTAAAAAATTATACAAATAAAAATATGAAATTTCGTCACAAATAAATAATAGCCCTGTAAACAGTAAATGATCTTTTTTGAGAATTGTTAACTTATTTTTACTTACATTACATAGTCAAACTGTACAAGTACGTGTACTTAAATTATTAATTTTTTTCTTCAATTTAAGTTTGAATTTCAAAGTTTTAATACTTACACAACTCGCCTCACGCATAGATAGAAATGAGTAGTATCTTTAACTTCCCAGCATTATATCTTGATAAAAAAAAAATCACGGCCAAACATCAGCGCGCCTTCTCCAATACTCACGCCGATATATGAGAGAGCTGCGCGGGGAAATTGACGCGTTCGCTTTGTACGGGGCAAACCTAACAAGGGCTAATTATTATTGATATGTGAGTTTTCAATAAGATGAACGGCTCAATCAGATAATTAGCCTTGATTCATGAATTCGGCCCTTCATCGAAAACAGTGGCCTATTGGTAAGGTGTATGTACATGTATAAAAGGAAGTTTGTAAAATGTGTGAAGGGAGCCGGGTTTGTTACAGCGGTCAATCATTTTAACAGCTGTATATTCGCAGTGCTTTTGTACTATTATTTTTAATTAACAATGATTATCCTCCAAATGATAGAAGGATACAAAAAGCCCTCCAAACTAACTAAATGTAAACGATTTTAAAATTAAGGAACAAGTATTTGACTGTATGTACCAAAAACTATTCGTTGATATATATTATCATGGACATAACAAGAAAAATATCAATGTGATAACTTCAAGCTGGCTAAATATTAATAATCTGTATACATTACTATATATTAATTATTTTGAATTTCATATCATAAACATATATAACAGAAAGGAAATGTAGTTTTAATAAAAGTTTAAACAACAAACATTATCCTAGATATGTTATTTAAAAAAGCACAGAATTACCTTTGGTTTGGATAGTGCGATTTCTGGTTGAAGAAAACAGCCAAGGATGGATTGATAGATGAACAAATGAAGGATGAGAGGAAGAAAAGAAGAAAATTAAGTGAGTGATGACTGTACTTATCACTGAAACCAAGCTTAATTGGATTTAGATCTTCCAGATACAGCACAATGTACAATTGAAACAGACCGGTTTTATTAATGAAGTCAATTTCTCCCATACGTTTAACAGCTGCTACTTGCACGCATTGCTGAGCAATATACATGTAAACGACACGTCTCGCTGAAAACATGGTATTCGTCAAATAATATCTATCTATCTATCTATCTATCTGTCTATCTATCTGTCTGTCTGTCTGTCTGTCTGTCTATCTATCAGTCTCTCTCTCTCTCTCTCTCTCTCTCTCTCTCTCTAAACATCTATACATCTATCTATCTATACATCCATCTATACATCTATCTATCTTTCTATACACTTATTTATCTAACAAGTATCTATATCTAACAAGTATCTATCTATATACCCATGTCCTTTTCTATTCAATATATATTTTATTTGTTTGTTTGGATTTTAAAAAAAATTATTAACTTACTCCAATATAAAAACATTTTCAATCTATAAATACGCGTTTTATGTGATTATGAATAAACTATACTCGGGAACGTACCATATGTCTCTGAGTAAAACGACGCACAGATAATAATGTCAGCTGCGCTGTATAGTGTGTCTCTTACAGTATCACGCTGGCTATATTGCTGTACACATTACATCTAGGGCAAATCAATCAATCCGGATTAATTTTATGGGAAGCTCGCATCAAGAAAGCCATTCCCATTATACCTGATTTTGGAAATGGTAGAGATTTATAATGAACCCCTTGGGGTATTTGAAACACACAGAAACAAATTACGAATTTGTGTTGGTTGTTTGTTTTTTTATATTGTTTTCATTTGGTATATAAAGAACAACTTAAAACATTACTGTAATTATGAAAGGTACAGTAATATTGTCGGGAGGGGGGGGGGGGGCTGGAAGTACAATTAAAAAATACCCAAATACAGCTTCAATAATTGAATAATCCTCAAATACAGCTTCCATGAGATGAATGTAATGCGATCTGCTATCACTAGTAATACACAATCTACTGATAGATTTGATATTGAATCAATGTCACGTAGTCGTTTCATCCTTTTTCCTTTCCAATCCGTACGCTACATGTGGCACGCGCAATAAATATTATATGTATATTTTATATTTAATTTTTTGTTGGACATGAACTCAATCTACATGACTGTATGCAGTGAAAGAACGCCGTCCAACTTCTATTGTTTTCTTTACCGCTTTCTGTTGTTTCGATAATGTGCAACATGTATACCCTACCATTGCTTATTCATCTGCATTTAATATTTATTTTCCACAATGTTCACATGAGTAGCGTAACGATTACTAGAATGCTATTCATCTGTTTTCGACAATATTAACACTACTACATGTACTTGTTGTTAAATATGTGTTTGGTTGTTTTTTTTTTCACGTCTATTTTTCTCCAATGTAACAGTGTCCTAAATGCATGTGCAAGTTTTCCCAATTTTCCACAATATTAATCCTTTTTGCGATTATGCAATGTAGTTCCTCGTCCCCCATTTCTTAGACGGAAAATCGGCATCTTTGATAGCATTGACTTTGAAGTTATTGCTTATATGTGGTTAATAGCGGATGCCATTGAAGATAATGGCGATTTGTTCAATCCAAGCAATATGAACGTGTCATAACATGCTCTCCATGAAGAAAAGACTTGTCGATATTGGCATTTTGATGAAAAGTTAAAAATTAGGAGGTTGTAGCGTACATACATGTAACAAACGCAATTAACGTACAGAATAGGATACTTAATTAATGTTCAAAGAATTATTTTACTTTATAGATTCACTTTAACATGATTAATGAACAAATTGGGCCAAAATCCCCATCCCCTCACCCCCGTCGAGCTAAATTTGTCAATCGGTCATCAGAAAAAAATATCTTGAGTATAACTGTTACACTCAAAGAAGTCTCAATTTTCTATCCCAATGTTACACAAAACTTCTATGATTAATTTAAAAAATACTGAAAGTAACATGTCCTTCTCTCCTTATTTTTCATTATATAGGATATTTTTTCTCTAATTTTTTTCTAATTCAATTATACCTGTGTATATAATGAAAACGTATTTTCTATATTGTACAAAAATGTAGTGTAGATGCGTTATGCATACTTATATAGATAAGGAATATATTTCGATAAACATACCTACTAGTATTCTTTCATCAACAAAATCAATGCTTTATGCATGTTTAATAACATGCTTCACGAAACTTAAATTCCTTAAATCACTCATTTTTCCTAGCTAATAGCTTTATAGGGTTCTAACCTTTATTAAAAAAAAGGGACATTCTTTGATGAACGTCGAAGGTAATCAACCTAATACGATAATCGGGCATAAAATTTTACATGATTATAATGATCTTACTTTTTGAAGATTGATAGTTAAAAAGAAACAAATAAAAGGGCGAAGCAGAAATAAGCAGGTCTAATTAATTCGCTCAAGAGAAAGGCATTTGATATCCAAAACTAATTTAGGGGTCTGAACCTACGGATATTTTTTTATAGTGATACATATAGCTAATAATACATTTTAATAAGTAAAGAGCAAATTCAAAATGTCTAAATACATGTATATATTTTTTAAAAATTTCACTGTTAAATAAAATAGCAACTGTAAATGCATTTGTTAAATAAATATAATGAAGATGAAATACAAAACGAACAATGACCACATGCATGCAGCGGTGTTTTTTCCACCGGTGATTCAAAGTCAATCATTTATGATAATCTTAGTATTAATTACCTATACCAGATAGGCCTGAATGTTTCAATATCAGGTCGAATGAAATGTTGCATATAAATACCCAAGAGGGCCAAGAACGGTCGTTCGAAAATACTTTGAGGGATTCGAAAATACGCGATTCGAAAATTCTCGAGTATCAAAGTTGACCAGTAAAATCATATACAAATAAAATTGGTGTTTTTTGTTCAGTTTTATAATAATCTAATAGTTATGAATTGGGAACGTTTAAATCCCATTTTATATGAAACTTTTTACATCCTCAGATCAACTTTTTCCAATGCAACACCTTGAAAATTAGAAACTTATTTATTTTCTCTTCCAATGTAGAATCATGCTATCGATGTGGACTATCTAATGAGAATAAACAATATATGTATAAAATTCATGTTTGTTTGTAATCATCAATATACATTTTAATCTTTAAAAAAATTACGACAACTCTGTAATATCTCTAGATATTCAAATTCTAGTTTGTTTTATGTTTGAATTTCGTGCTTTGCGACGTCTATGAGGGGTGTATTACATTCTGCGAATCCTGATCTTTATTAACATACATAAATTCCTTCTGTTTGACATAACATTATAAAAGTTGACATTAAAAAAAAAACATAAATTAAAAAAAAAGAAAAAAAGAGGCCCATGGGCCACATCGCACTCACCTGAGCAACAATTGGCATGATAAAATCAGCTTCATGGAGTCATAATACAGAATATCAGGACAATGTGGTATAATACATGCAGATCCTGTATTTTAAAAAAAACCAGTTTCCCCCTGAATATTCTTATGTTTATAATCAAGTCCCTTTTCTAACAGGGTGAATTTATAGTCATATCACATTCAGCATTGCAGTTCTTAAAATGGCCTTGAACAATTGTATACGGAATACAAACCTACATCAAACTCTGAACCCCTTGTGAGGCCAAAGAATCGTCCAGGGGCCAATGTTTAAACAATTTCAAAGAATCAGCAATATGTAAAAATGATTGCATATAAACAAAACCATGTATAATAACCTTTCAGTTTTTGTGAATAACTTGATCCCAAATGTGGCGCCACCCTACTCAATATTTTGATTTTAACAAATTTGAATCTACACAATCTGAAGTTGCTTTCACTAAAATTAGAGCTTTTCTAAGCAAATGTTTTTTTTTCACAATATATTCCTATGTCAAGAAACTCCCCCCCCCCCCATTGTAGCCTTACTATAACCCGTAGGAGTCATGATTTTTACAATTTCAAATCTACACTACACGAGAATGCTTCCGCACGAGTTTCAGCTTTCCTAAACGAATGGTGTCTGATAAATATTTTTAAAGATTTACTCAATATATTCCTATGTAAAAATTCGACCCCCCCCCGCCCCATTGTGACCCTATTCCACCCCCGGGGATCATGATTTTCACACCTTTGAATCTACACTACCTGAGGATGCTTCCACACAAGTTTCAGCTTTCCTAACTGATTGATTTTGGTGATAAATATTTTTAAAGATTTACTCTATATATTCCTATGTAAAAATTCGATCCCCATTGTGGCCCGACCCTACCCCTGGGGATCATGATTTTCACACCTTTGAATCTACACTACCTGAGAATGCTTCCACACAAGTTTCAGCTTTCCTGGCTGATTGATTTCGGAGATGAAGATTTTTAAAGATTTACTCTATATATTCCTATGTAAAAATTCGATTCCCATTGTGGCCCCACCCTACCCCTGGGGATCACAATTTTCACAACCTTAAATCTACACTACCTGAGGATGCTTTCACACAAGTTTCAGCTTTTCTGGCTTGATGGTTCTTGAGAAGAAGATTTTTGAAAATGTCTCGAAAATTTTCAGTAATTCCTAATTATCTCCCTTGTGAATGGATGTGATCCTTAATTTTTACAACTTTGAATTCCCTTTGCCTTAGAATGCATTGTGCGAAGTTTGGTTGAAATTAGCCTAGTGGTTATTGAGAATATGTTGAAAGTGTGAAAAATTTACAAACGGAAGACAGACGGACAGACGGACGACAGACAAAATGTGATCAGAATAGCACACTTAAGCTTTCAGCTCAGGTGAGCTAAAAACAAAGCAAATTCAAAACGAGGTTTACCTTTTCGATGCAAATGTAAAATTGAACCTTATCTGACTGTGTAAATTGTAAACATAAATCTCATGAATTTATAATGAAGAAAAAATGTCAGAACATTTTTAAAGAACAATATTTATTTATCCTCTTTTAGTTCAAGTTACTAATGCTGTCAGATAACCTTGAAAATTTATGACTGTTGACTAATACTAGTTGCGTAAAAGATATATAATTATACGTTTAAAGGACAAAACTTACAATAAATCAGGACTATCATTACAGGTCAAACTATTGGATTCACAAACTTACCTGATGATTTGTTAAAGTAAATCAGCCAATTTCACTTTAGAACCATTTGATGTTAGTACATTTTGCTGTGATAAGTTTTTTGTAATTTGTTGACCAATACATGTTGCATGCTGCAATTTTGAAAAACGAAATGGAATACACATATCTTAATTAACTTGTGAAGTTAATGTGAAGACAAGAATATCTTTATTAACTACACTTTACGAAACTGTTTTTGTGTTTGAAACAACAAATATGCTTTTGAAACTGATCATATTGGGATATCTATGAAGACCTTTCCTAGAGAAGGCGCATAGTTTAAAAATATCAAGGTTTTTCTTTAACGATTTCCTGAACATGAAATAGGAACTTAGCAAAGATTTGTCACAAAAACCTATTTTCAGTAACAGACAGGACAGTCAATTAAATAGTCCGAGGCAAATTGACAGCAAAAGGAGACAGACATACTGTCTGTACCGTTAAAAAAAGCCTCTCGCCAATAACTTCATTAGTTTTGTTTCTAGGGCTGCGTTACACCAGTTTGACCGAAATCTGGATAGAATATAAAACGGAGGTGTAATAATAACGACCACTTCTATAAACAAATTGAGTAAAGACATCAATTAATCCGGAAATCTGTTTCCAGAATGGCCAGCCGGAAGTATCTGGTTTTCTAAAACTATGATTTATTTTTAAAGAAACGCAATATCATTTTACCCGATTTGCAAAAATTGGCGAAACAATCTGACTTTTTTTTTTATATTTTGTATGATGAACGATGAACTATCTATATAATTTCATAGCTTTCAAGTCTGATTGTCCTCAATTAAACCGATTTTTATCCTAGTCAACTTTACGAACAGCACTTATCCTAATTTGCCTGGTCGACCCTCCGGCCAAATATGCAGACAATGATTGGTTTTGGAAATTAAATTTGGTAATAACATACACTGAGAGAGAGAGAGAGAGAGAGAGAGAGAGAGAGAGAGAGAGAGAAATCAAGAAGGGTGAGGCACAAATACATTTAGATTATAAATTATAAACATTTAAAAAGATAAAAACCAACATTCCCCATCAAGCCGAAGAAACAATGCCTATATTTCTTTGTTTTCAGATATAGCTGAAC
This sequence comes from Magallana gigas, assembly GCF_902806645.1. Lineage (NCBI taxonomy): Eukaryota > Metazoa > Mollusca > Bivalvia > Ostreida > Ostreidae > Magallana > Magallana gigas. Next base: position 412,780 of record NW_022994815.1, read on the forward strand.
ATACATAGTTACATATTATATATAATTGCCAACGGATTGTTGCATTTATCATATCAAACATCTACTGTGGGTTCATACTTGCGAGTAATTGAGTGAGTAGCCATAACGTAACAGGTATTGCCACAATGCAATCCACTCACCAGTAATTATCATGATATCTAGCATGTCAAAGAGAAAATATTCATGCAAATAGAACTTTCTCGATGTGATGAAAATCAGCAAATAATTTGAAAAAAAACAACATTCCCAAATGATATTAGTAATGAATATAGAAGTTTTGAAAAATGTTTATGAGTTTTGTGGAAGCCGAGGGCGTCATGGCCCTAGCAAAACGTGATTTATCTAAATTTATCAAATTTGGAGAGTTTCATTCTCTCTTGTTTCTCGGAAGTTTAAAATTAAAGGACCCATTAACGCTTGGTTCTTCTGATGCACAAAAACCATAGCTTATTTTTTACAATAAAATGCGATCATTACAGATATTTTAAACCAAGTTACTTGTCATCTTGTTTGAGAAATGTGAAAATACTTTTCATTGTATTCAGCAATTGGTTACAAAATCAAACAGAATTCTTCTCTTTAATGACATACTAAATTCATTCGTATTCATTAAATTGAAACAACCACATTAGAATGAAAAAAAAATATATTTAAAAAAAAATGTAGCTTTCATATTTCGTTCTTTAATGTGCTTTATCACCAACTAAGGAAACTCATTTACTGGGGAAAATTTAAAACTATGGATAGAAATGAATCTAATTTGTTGCTCTCATATCAAAAATAAATAAATGCTTTTATTTGTGAATACTGATGTTTTTGGTAATCCTTACTTTTTAGCTAACCTGAGCTGAAAGCTTAAATGAACTTAAACTGAGCACTATTTGTCCGTCTACCCGTCCGTCTGTCTGTCTGTCAGTAGACTTTTTATTTTTTTTAGTTCTTCTCAGAAACTACGAGAACAATTTCAACTTAACTTTGTACAAAGCATCTTTGGGTAAAGGAGATTCAAGTTTCGTAAAATGAAATGCCTTTTTAATGGTGAGATAATTAGGAATTATTAAAAATTTGTTAACTTGGTATTTTTAAAATTTTCTCTTTTTAAAAACCATTTGACCAAAAAAGTTGTTACTTGTGTGGATTACCCTTAGGTGTCGTAGATTTAAGTTTGTTCCAATCATGATCCTCGGAAATAGGGTAGTGCCACATTGAGGATTGAATTTTTAATCGGAATATATTTAGAAAAAATCTTCTGAAAAACCATTAGGCTAAAAAAGGTACTTACGTGGAAGCTTTCTTAGAAAGAGTAGATTCAAATTTGTTCAAATCATAATCCTCTGCGGAAGGGTGAGGCCACAACGGGGTGTCAAATTTTTATATAGGAATATAAGGAGAACAATCTTTAAAAATGTTCTTCTCCAAAACAAATTAGCCAATAAAGCTGCAAATGCAACTTTAGTAAAACTTCATATAGTATAAACGCAGGTTTTTCAAAATCACGATCTTAGGGGTAAGGTGGGGTCACATAAGTGGTCTAATTTTACATAGAAAAGTTTTTAGAATTATTTTTAAAAACTTCAAAGTTACGGTATGATATATTGCATTACCTATATACAAGCATCTTGAAATATTACTGTTTTTTAATCGTTTAGACTGTGGCCCCTGAATAATTCTTGGGTCAACAAGAATTTGATGTAGGTCAATGTGTTAATAATATCTTCTTGAGAACTGCAATGCCCAGTACGTGATATGACTATATGATATCATCCTATTACAAAAAGGCTCAATATCTAACATGTGAATATCCGAAATTGAAAATCTTTTTAAATAGGATCTATTCTACTACATTGTCCACACATTTTGTATATTACTTCATAGACTGATTTTATTATGTCCGTTGTTGATCAAATGAGCGATGTGGTGCATGGGCAGATTGTTTTATTTGAAGACAAACAACAAAATGTTAAATAAGAATATATCATACATACATTACAACAATATATCATCAGTAAATTGATAATTTAATCAGAGACATAAATAACATGTTATTTTTCTCTCTCATGTAATAACGAAACATCCGACGGCTATACCAAAGACATTGTTAGGTTTCAATAGTTTTCTGATTTTGTTTTTTACACATATATGTACCACTTTTTAAAAATCATTTTGTCCAAAGTAAACTTCAGCTAAAGCGCTTTATATAAGGTTTTACAACTTTTCGAACAATGATTTCAAAGAAAAATATGTATTACAAAATACATGGCTATACCGAAAAAACTTCATTAAAATTATGAAACAAGTACCTAGTTTATCTTTTCCCTAGTATTTCATGGGAATTACCAGTGTATCACGTCTTCCTAAGTGTATCTGTGGTTCTTTTTTAAGTTTCCGATTCTGTTTCTATCGTCAAAAAGCTTTCTGATATAAGTATTAAAATATTTATATATCAAAAAGCCCCATAATGAGGCGACAACAGTTTGCATGTGCGGTTAGATACAATTATAATCAAGACCAACAAATATCAAGCAATCAATCACATACATTCAGAAATCAATTTGATGGAGAGAGAAAGTCTTCGTTTCATGGTCGGAACTACCCCACAGGCAGTCAAAATAAATCTTGAGTCATCATGTTGCATGTAATCCCTTCAAATTCGTTTTTATAAGTATAATTCTTATTACTCAATATATATTTTTGGTATTGGTGTTCTCCGAATCCGTTCTTTATTTGACAAGTATCATTATTATCATGTTTACTTTTTATTTATTTTTATAAATTATATAAAATCAAAATGACAGTAACCACCTTACCTTTTGAACTGTTTTTCCCGACGTTTGATTAGCCTAATGACGTGATTAAATTGACAAATCAGTAGACCGAATTTTGATGAAATGATTCATTTTCATGTATTTATAGGTCTAGACTTCGTAGGTATCAAAACGTCACATTCATATTTGTCCTGTGATGTATAAATGAAGTGTAATTTGTTATTATTACAATCGCAAAACTATCTTATTTGGTCGCACTTTTATTGTAGACATTATGCAAATACCGGTAAAGCAAATGTTACTGACTTCTTCTTGGCCAATGCACCCTTTGTACTTAGTAATGAACACAATTATTTATTAGCAATAATAGATATTTTTGTATGCTTTAATCATGTTCGGATATGATTTGTGAACAAGTTTTGGATCTTTTTCCTTTATATCACTTATCGTCACGTATGACTTTGCACGCACTAAAAAACCATACAATTCGGATTCAGTCACAAATCAGGCAGCATCATAATATACGTACTTCAGTCCTAAAAGCATATATCAATCTAAAATTATTTATCTTGATACATGTACCTTTCATGCTAATAGATGACATCAAAATAGGTGCTTCATCTTTAAATTTCCCCAAACAAATCTATTTTCATTGTTTATACAAATCAACTTCTGAACTTTATGAACTACACCAACACTATACAGGAATTCATTTCCTATCTTTAACACGAACATAGTTTTTATCTCTACATTGATAAGGAAGATCTTCTATGCCCATGTTCCAGAAAGTGATCTCTAAAAGCAGATTAATAACCGGATCAAAATATGTGGTATCCTTTCTTTCATTTCTGGAGTTCATGACCAATGTTGGCTTGTTTGCTAATCCTGACTTATGGCCAGCTTCGCTACAATTTACTAATGGAATTGCAAAGCCCGACACAAGTAGGAAACTTTCTGGGAGAAGGCATATAAATAAACACAAAGAAACTGATAAAAATCATTCGCGAAGGAATACCAATATGTTATTGGTTATTTCTGCGTTGATGATTACAAAGGTTGTAGACAAATGCATTGTGATTTACGGAAAAATTGTTTTTGTCTGATAAATTGTATAGATTTATGAAAACGTTTCCCGGGGAAAAGATAAAGACACATTAACAGAAAAATCCACAGCTAAACTATGGAATATCTAGTGCATGAAACACTGACTTATAAAGGCTTGTCCATTTCTATCTATATTCTGACAAAGGAGTTTTCTTTCAATAAATCCTTTCATCAATTATTTAGTATATTTCATTCATGACAACATTAACTTTAAAATTATGCAGTGATTCAATAAAATGAAATTTTCCACTGGTAATATTTCTAAAAGATTAGTAAATAATTTGCATTAATCTTTTTTTTTAACAACTCTATTTACTGATTTAAGTACATCTTTAACTTTTTCCTGAACGTAACAAAGCAGCAGAACATAATAAGAACTATTATCGTTTGAATTACAATCAAGTAGGAATACAATTGATGAATGTTTCCCTATCAAGAAAGAAACCGGGGTTCCAGAATGATATTAAAAAAGACAGGCAATATCACACGACAATGTGTCAACATGTAGGTCACTTTTAATGCACGGAAGGTTTACGATATAGCTTATGCATATGTCAATTAGAATTTGATCCTTGCAAATACTATTACCAAACATCTGCTCCACATGCAAGTATAATAGGAGACGGATAATTTGTTATTTACTATTCGTTTTATTGTATAAATATTGCATACAAGTATCATTAAATGTTGTTACATGTATATACAGTTTTCACACTGTTTTAAGTCTGTTACATTAAAAATTGTGTATTAAATATTACATATTACTTGTGAGACCTTCGAATTTCTTTTCACGCATGATTTGCTTCATATTCTATTTACAGCCGTTTATCTTACCACGTTCCTTCATCGAATACTAAGAGACACTGTATAAAAATATGACTGGTAAGTCATAATCCAATAAGACTGAAATTAAAGGCTACATTAAAGCATCTTTCAGACTAGGTAAAGACTCGAAAGGAATTTTCAAAGAAGTGTGTGCTGTGTATGGAAATAAGTGTATGTCATTGAGACAAGTTACAGGTGGGTCAGCCAATTCAACAATGGCCAAATAGACCTTAAGAATCAGCTACGTCCTGGAGCACCTTGTACGGCTTCATCGGATGCACTGCTTGCAAAAATAACCGATATCATCACTAATGATGATCGATTAACCATTAAACAATTAGCAAATACAGTAGTCATTTCATCGGGAACATTAGCAAATTTTACAATTTCAAAGAAAGATGGATACTTCCTCTATTAACAACAACAACAATAACAAAAGAAAAAAATGAAATGTGTAGATAAAATCTACATGAACTGCAATGGACGAAGTTTATTGGAAATTGTTACAGGTGATGAAACAGGGATACATTATTTTAAATTTCAGAGGAAAATTAATAAAAAGAAGTTTTTGACTGAAATGCAAAATGCCCTGTTACATGTATAGTAAAACGATGCCAAAGTACAAAGAAAGTATTAGACGCAATTTTCTTGAAAAGTGAAGATCCTGTAGTTCAAATTGCTATTTCAAAGTGCCGATCAATCACCGGGTATGTATACAATAATTATTTGCTGAAGAAAGCTAAGAAACATTACAAAAAGGAAGAGACCAACGTCTGGAATTCGCAACCTTCCACTTCTTTAGGACAAGCTCATGAATCTCAAATTGTGAGATTTTGGATGAAAAAGTTCATGTTTTGCCCCATTCTCCCTATTCACCCAACTTGTGTCCTGTGACTTTTTTTCTTTTTCCTTAATTAAAAAAGGCAGTTGTCAGGAAGACGATATGCTTCAAGGAATGCTTTGGGGCTCTGCTGTTTATCAGAACATGAGTACTATTCTCAAAAACATTATATGAATGCCTTCAAAGCTTGAAAAAATCGGTTTAAAATATGTGTGTCTCTTCAGGGAGAGGATTTTGAAAGTAACCATTACAGGGACATGTCACGATTTTGGTCAAAAATTATTTTTCTGATTTTAATGTTTACAATGCTTAAGTAAGGCGTTTTTAATATGCAACCAAAATTTGAGTGTAATTCGTATAGTTATAAGCGAGTTACAGAGCTCACAATTCCTTACTATGTAAACAATGCCTTTGTTTACATTTTGAATGTTGAAGTGAAAAGTCCTATTTTGGACCTTAAATGAAAAAGTTAAACGTTATGAACTATTTATTTATGCTTAAGATGAATAAAGAAGATAAAGAAATCAACTTGAAAAAGATTTTTTACTGGTATATTGAACCTATGGAAACAAAAACAGGGCACGAGCGTTGTTTACATAACCGAGAATTGTGAGCTATGTATCTTGCTTATAAGCTAATGACTGACAATCAAATTTCACTTGATCATTAGAAATGCATATCTAAAGCATTGTAAATAATAAAAACAGAAAAATAGAGTTTGACAAAAAATCGTGACCATACCCGTTTAAAAAACATATCTCATTGTTATATTTTTGTAACAACGTAGACACTATTTATAAAACGTCCTTCGTAGGTTTTTCTCTGGATGTCGATTTCTAATGCTACCTTTGCTAGCTTAATATACAAGTAACACATGGTACAAGTCTTTCACTCAATACTTACATAAACTATAGTCGATAATATGCACTGTCGCCCCTTGAAAAATTCTGTTAGAGGTTTTAAAAATTATTGAAAATTGGCCTTTTATTTATCTCATGATATTTTTATCTAATTATTTCAAAGAAAAGTAACTATGACTTGCCGACTATAATGGCCCTATTGAAAATCTATTTTTTATATGAAATTTTATATAAAAATGCTGTTTATGCCATTCAATAGCTGCGTGACTATATGGTGTTTAAATCTTAAGATATCTTCTTAATTCTGACATCCTTTTAAACAATACACTATCATTTTCCTAAAACTACAATATACATGTATACTATAATCAGCTAAGAAAAATGACCGCCACTTGCTGAAATAAAAATCTGACCGTAATTTTAATACTACCCTGGTAAAATGTACATTTTACAGTCTTGTGTTATATTTTTAGGGGCATAAGTCCAAACGAATGTTGTTGGGACAATGTTTTATTAAATATGATATTAATTATTTTTTAAAACAGTAATTTCATTGACATAAAGATGACATGGAATGTTTTATTTAAATTATATGAACAATTACAAACATCACTAGAACTTTTTTTGTCTTCAACAAAAAGTAAGGGCTTTTCGACATCCCCTTTCCCTTTTTTGATTGTAAATGTCAGGTAAAATCGTATCTATTTTTTATTTAAAAATTCTTCACCGCCTTGGTATAATCAGTTGCCTATTAGAAATATAACCTTATAAATAATGCAATGTCAAAAAAGATAACTTCAGCACTTTAAAAGTAAATATACTTTTAATTTCTAAAAGAATATTTCCAAAAAATCATAAAAAAGTAAGCATTCCTCTCTCAAATAGAAAACGTGGTATGCCTAGAGTATTATTGTTCTACGTTCATTGAGCAAAGCGAGATAACTCTTTCTAAATCACTTTTTCAACTTTTAAAAAAGTTGCAATATTCACACCCTTATTACTCCTATAAGAAGTCAAAAAATGGCCCTACGGACCATAATTTTTAAATTGGACTCTTTACTCAAAACCTTAAACCGAAAAGATTTTAAAAATCTGATGAAAAATAAAAAAGATACAGCTAAAGGGTTGTTTTTAGCTTTGACCCCTGTAGATCCCTTATCTTTCAAAATTTTTATCTCAAAATATTTTCAAGTCTGCAAATTAGGTCCCTCATTATAAATATTAAATATGGAAATATTTACTTGAAAACTGTTTGAGAAAAAGTGGCACGCATGAATTCGGTTTAACATTAAAACACCCATAGACGATTTTTTATCAACTTATAAAACCGGAAGTTCTCAATGGTTTCAAACGAAACTTTAAATATATGATTTTTATGACAGTTTTAACATTTTCCATTCCTCATTTTAAAAATTTGGTGGTTATTCAATTTTCAGTTTTTTCATCCCCCCTTTTTTCATAGTTTGAAGTCTAATATCTCAAAAACAGCAAGAGATACAAAAAAGTTGTCGCTTACGATTTTGTATATCATACTATGAAGTATCTAAATCCAAAATTTCTTAGTTAATAATCAAAAAATAAAATAGATACAAAGGTCCTTTTAATATTTTGTTTTTTGCATGTGTAAACCGGAAGTATATAGACCGGAAGTCTAAAAAGGGACATACGGGAGAACTAAGCAATTGATAAAAGAATCAAACATTTAATTTTGATTTTTCTATTCCGTTTTCAAAAAATCCATGACGAAACTTTGTCGAGAAGAATAATAATAACTAGACCTATTTTTGTCTCCAACAAAAAGGAAGGGCTTTTCGACAGCCCTTAAAACCCCTTAATTAAATTTATCATATTTTCTCTCAGAATCTGTATATTAAAAATTAGGAAAATATCATGAGCATATACCCACACGTTAGCATTTCAGAAATTAAATGCCCAAAGAAAGACAACTTCAGAATTTTTTATCCAACTATATCGTTTGTTTCCTGAAATATATGTTCTGAAAATTCATATATAAGAAAGTACTCATTTAAAATTCAAGAGTTTTGGTATGCCAAAAGCTCTTATGCTAATCATTCATTGAGCAAAGCGAGATAACTCTTGAATTTTAATTTTTTGGAATGTGATAAAGTTATCATTTTCAGGCCCTTAAAACCCCTATAAGGAGTCAAAAAGTGCCCCTTGGACCATATTTTTTAAATTGTACTCTTTATTCAGAACTATAAACCGAAAAGATTTTGAAAATCGGATAAACAATAAAAAAGTTACAGCTAAAGGACCGTTTTTAATATTGACCCCTTCAGATCCCTTATTTTTTTAAATTTTTTTCCCAGGACCTTTTCCGGTCTGCGCATTACGTCCCTTATTGCAAATACAAAATATAAAAATATTTGCTTGAAAACTGTTTGAGAAAACGTTACATGCGTGAAATCAATTTAACATAGAAACTCCCATAGACAATTTTCATCAGCTCATAAAACCGGAAGTACTCAATACTATTCAATGAAACTTTGAATATATCTTAATTACATCTATTTAAACAATATCCATCCTAATCATTTATTGAGCAAAGCGAGATAACTCTTGAAATTGAATTGTGATAAAGTTATCAGTTTCAGACCCTTAAAACCCCTCTAAGGAGTCAAAAAGTGCCCCCTCGGACCAAATTTTTTAAATTGTTCTCTTTATTTTGATCAATAAACCGAAAAGATTTTGAAAATCGGATAAACAATGAAAAAGTTACAGCAAAAGGACCGATTTTAATAATGACCCCTTTATATCCCTTATTTTTTGGAATTGTTTTCCCAGGACCTTTTCCGGTCTGCGCATTAGGTCCCTTATTACAAATACAAAATATAAAAATATTTGCTTGAAAACTGTTTGAGAAAACGTTACATGCGTGAATTTAGTTTAACATAGAAACTCCCATAGACAATTTTCATCGGCTCATAAAACCGGAAGTACTCAATACTTTTCAATGAAACTTGGAATATATCTCAATTACATCTATTTGAACAATATATATCCGTCTTTGAACATTCCTAAGCTTTTCTGAATTTTTTATTTTTTCATCCCCCCTTTTCTCAAGTTTGAGGCCTAAAATCTCAAAACTGATAAGAGATAGAAACTCGCCGCCGCTTTACTTTTTAAACAACTCGACATGGTTGATCTAACTCTAAAATCACAACGAATTTCCTTTAAAAATAAAAACAATATATTGATTTATTTAATTTCTACTATTTTGCTTGTGTGAACCGTAAGTACCGGAACCGGAAGTCCAAAACCTTACATACTGGTGACATTAACAAATGCTATAAGACTATTGTATAGCTATTTCTGAAATCTTTTCCGTTTTCAAAAAATCGCTGACGGAAAATCTGTCGAGAAAAAGAATAATAATAATAACTAGAACTTTTTTTGTCTTCAACAAAAAGTAAGGGCTTTTCGACAGCCCCAGTTTCCCTTTTTTATTTAAAGTGTCAAACAAAAAATATCTCTAATCTATTTGCAAATTTTCTAAACGCCTCGGTATAACCAGTTGCTTAGATAGGAATTTATGAGTACTGCAGTGTGAAAAGAAAGATAACTCCAGAATTAAACAAGTAGCTACACCTGTAATTTTTAGAAGAATATTTTCAAAAAATCATTCCAAAGTAAGTATTCATTCCTTGGACGCAAAACTTGGTATGCTAAGAGTATTTGTGCTCTACATTCTTAGAGCAAAGCGAGATAACTCTTCCGAGAAATAAATTTGAAATTTAAACAAGTTGTGATCTTTATGTCCTTCAAACCCCTAAAAGGAGTCAAAAAGTGGCCCCTCGGACCATAATTTTTAAATTGTACTCTTTATTCTAAACTATTAACCGAAAAGATTTTGAAAATCGGATGAATAATAAAAAAGATACAGCTAAAGGGCTGTTTTTAATACTGACCCCGACAGATCCCTTATTTTTCAGACGTTTTTTTCCAGGACCTTTTCCGGTCTGCGCATCAGGTCCCTTATTGCAAATATTAAATATAAAAATATTTGCATGATAACTGTTTGAGAGAACGTTACACGCGTGAATTCAATTTAACATAGAAACTCCCATAGACAATTTTCATCGGCTCATAAAACAGGAAGTACTCAATACTATTCAATGAAACTTGGAATATATGTTAATTACTTCTATCATAATAATATTCATGCGTCAAATAAATTTTTTAAGGTCATTTGAATTTTTTTGTTTTTTCATCCCCCCTTTTCTAAAGTTTAGGACTTAATATCTCAAAAACAGTAAGAGATAGAAAGTTGTCTACGCTTACAATTTTGTTCAACTATTTATGATAAAGGTAATTCTAAAATTTGAATGCTCTACATTTAAAAATAAACAAAGAATTGAGTTTCAAACAATTTTTGCAATTTTCCTTGTAAAAACCGGAAGTACCAAAACCGGAACTTCAAAACCTTGTATTTCATAGACTGATACATTTGCTGTAAGACCAATTTATACTTGTATCAATATTCCTTCCAGTTTTCAAAAAATCGCTGACAGAAATTTGTCTTAAAATAATAATAATAAAAAAAGACAAAAACAATAGGTCTTTTCGACCGAAAGTCGAAAAGCCCTAATAACTAGAACTTTTTTTGTCTTCAACAAAAAGTAAGGGCTTTTCGACCTCCCTAATGGTTAAAATAATGTTTAGATCTTAATAGAAGAATAAATTCGTCTAAATTCTAATAAACGCTTTGATAAAACTGAATTTCCATTTATGATTTGTAATGTCACCAAGACAAACTGATTTAAAACTATTTACAGCTTTAATAATCACTATTTTCTTTTCTTTCTCTATATATATCATACTACATTTTAAGAGCCGCATTTTGTTGTACTATATTAAAAATGTTAAAATCACACCGATGCAATGAAATTCTAAAAGCAACACTAGTAATATTATTCAATAAAGATTTTGTAAGCTAATCTACTATCTCTTAAAGTCATCAAGCATATATATATATATATATATATATATATATATATATATATATATATATATATATATATTAGACCTTTTCCAATATAAACATTAACTGAATTTCTGGGTTTGTTAAGAAGTTCAGAAAATTGTCAATTCAAGTGCTTCATGATAACTATAGTATGTTGGAATCATTGATACTCTTGCATTTATATCTTTGCCATACACGTGATCTATCATGGTTCCACCATCAGTTGTTATTTCCGTTACTAGTTGAGTATATCCATTTCTTTCCATTAACTGCTTGATCGAAGAGATGCCATTGTTTATGTTTTGATTAAAATCGCCAATAATAAGGCAAGGAAGATTCAAAGTCTGAACAAATACTAACATTTTATTCATCGTTTTCAAAAAACATTCAACAGCATACGATGAAGGTCGGTACAATGTAATTAATAATACATTACTCGCTTTAATAGCTATGTATTCTAGATTGTCAATGGGTAGAATAACTCGTTCATACTGGCATTGTCTGTTAAGCTTTCTGTAGACACATACTCCTCCTTTGCCCTGGGCTTGTAATGCATTGTCTGAAGTGTATGCATTTCTGCGAAGTTGGTGGACTGATGCAAACAAATTCAATTCCGTATCAGGAGTTATTTCATTTGTCACCCATGTTTCTACTAAACAAATGAAATCAATACTTCGGTTTCTTAAAGTAATCTTAAGATCCTCTAAATGGTTTCGCAAACCCTCTATATTGTGATACAACACTGTCAGTCTCTTTTCAGTCACCTCTTTGTCTATGTCAAGAAACTGGTGCATTGAGGCCAGACATTCCGGGATACATGGATTTGAGTATATTGACTTTTCATTAAAATCTCGCAATGTCAAACCTTCAAGGGAAGTTACACGACTTAAGGCAACATAAGCTTGTCCTGGTTGAAAAATCTTTTTCAATGACACAACTGCTTTAGAAACGGTTAAACCTTGCACTTTATGAACAGAACATGCCCAGGCGAGTTTTAATGGAAACTGTTTTCTAACAATGTTACTGTTTTTCCCTACCATCTCTTCTACTCGCTCGATGAGTACTCTAATTTCGCTATTTACTGTTGTTCCACGTCGCTTACCAACACTTTTGTTGTCAAAACATACTTCTACCAACTTCACTTCTGATGCATTCGCAGACTTTCCATGTACCAATTTTGTAACAGTTCCAAATGCACCGTTAACTAAACCATCTGCAATATCAATGTTATAAATCAGCATAACCCGTGCACCAACACATATCTGAAGCTCTTTCACTAACCTAAATTGATTTTTTACCGACGAAAGCGTATTTCCTTTCTCTTCTCCACGTGAAGACTTTTGTTTGATACAGTCTTCCGCTCTTAAAACCGTTAGTTCTATTTCATTGTTTGAACAGAGTGAAGCTAATGCTTGTGCATTGAATTCATTGACTTGAGCATTTGTCGAAAATATATGCAATGCGTTGATAATTTCGTCATTTTCTCTGCTCTGTAGTAAATCTTTGTCCTCCGAACTTAAGTTTTCCTTCTTAACCTTTATTCTACATCTGTTGAGAAGCTCGGCAAATTGTTTATCTTCTTTTTGTCTCATGATCTCGGTCAAAGTCACAACTTTAAAGGAATCATTCCAAAGATCAAAGTAGCAATCGTGTATGAAAAGAGGCTTTCCCTTAACAGGCGGTAACTGAAAAAAATCACCAAAGGCTAAAACGCTCACATTTCCAAATGGTGTATAATCTCCAGTTTGTTTTATTTGTCTTAGACGGCCGTGTATGTAAGTCAACAGTTTCTTATCAACCATCGAGATTTCATCAATTACCAACAACTTTAGCTGCCCAAGTTTTGTTCTCAGCGTATTTAATTTGTCATCACCAAGTGGTTGATATTCAAATGGCAAAGCGCTGTTTCCAGGTATAGCAAATGTACTGTGAATAGTTGCCCCTCCAATATTGAATGCTGCTACACCCGTTGGTGCAGTTAACAATACTGATATATCGTCTGGATTTGCTAGGGAAGGAGCAAATAATCGTGATAACTCATAGTAAATGCTTTTAATCAAATGGCTTTTCCCAGTTCCAGCACCTCCTGTGATAAAAACTTGTAGTTGCGAAGGTTGTCTTCCACCTATTGTTTCAACACACCATGATTTTAGTTTGTAGAAAATCCTTTGCTGAGTTTCATTCAAAGATCGGATAATCTTTGTGCCCTCATCTTTTGAAATTAGAGGTTGGGAAATTTCAACCGATTTCGAAGACTTTTCTAACAAATCAGGAACTTGCAGTTCTAATTCATTATCGTCGGTTTCTTGAGCGTCTTTCTCAATTATACATTCAAGCCTATCAACTTCTGCTTCTGGACAAATCTGTGACCATGCATTTTCTCGAATACCACCATTTTCAAGTGTTTCTTCAGCCTTTTCTAAGGCATCAATATCCATTTCAAATGAACTCCGGTTTCTTTCAACAATTTCTTTAACACCTGGAGAGTTATAAAATTCCTCGTAGCTATTTCTAGATTTAAATTCTTCGATTGATCTGTGAGGACAAAATAATTGCAAAATACTGAAATAATATTTCTCGGCGGATTTATCTGGTGAAAATCGGGGGTATCGTATGACAGCTTTTTCAGTTAATGTTCTTTTCTGAATGTAACCCAAGTTCTTCTGCAATAAATGAATGGGGCTTCTTGGATTTTTTGATACCTGCGATGAAGCTAAAACTCTATACTCAGAGCAGAATGCAGCTAAGCACATACTATCAAATTCATTAGAGACAGGTCTTGCAATGTACTTCTCAGTGAGGCTTGACATCCAAATTTCTTCATCTGCATCTGATTTCTTTTCCAAAACTTTTAAAGGTAGACTCATACGAATCGGATTTTCTCCTATAGGTATAAACTGAACTTTTCTTGAACATCCTTTCAACTGAAAACTGCAAACTCTGAAAGCAGCTTCTTGTGCACTGACTTCTCTATGATGTAAATATGCGGCTCCAAGTTTCTTCATGGCAGTTTTTGCTTCATGATTACCATCTCTGGCTTCTCTTTGGGTGCAATCCAAAATTTGACTCATTTCTCTTTCTGCTTTTGAAATGTAAGATACTATATAGACCACGCATGCATATGCATCAGTTATATACTGAATGTCCATATTTGCATTCCAGCAGGAGAGTAGCTGTGCGTTGTACTGATTGATCCATGATTCTTTAGGATTTCGTTTAAGGACAACACATGTCGACCTTGTTAGAGAGTTGTTTGCCTCCTCAAATTGTTCTTGAGTAATACCTAATGTATGGAATAGTTCTTCAGCAACCATCTCTTTCGAGTCATTTTCTTTAATATAATTCCAAATCCTTGATAACAATTCTTTCGATCGTTCTTTTCGGTTAGTTTCTTCGACATTGTGACGAATAATTTTATCGTAGTCTTCTTCTGACATATTCAAATCAACAGTCTTGATATTTTCTTGTTGAGGATGACAAACAAAAGTTCTTTCTGATGGTGGTCGTGGAAAATTGAATCTACATTCTTTTGAACCCTTTTTACATGACTTAGAATGCGACTTACTGTGTGTTTGAACGCTCTTAACAATTTCAAATACTTCGTCATCTTCACAAGGAATTTCACAAGTAACATAAGTATCAATAAAGTCAGCTACTTCACAATCAGCATCTGTATGTAATTTAGGCGCATCTTCAATCCAAAATAGACAATGTGTATGTGGGGATCCTCTTTGCTGGAATTCAACTCGATAAAAGTAATCTTTTACTTTTCCAATAGGATTTGCATTTGATAAGATCACTTTCTTGAGAAAAGTTTGAAACCGATAATCAAACATTCGTGAAACAGTTATTGGATTCTTTTTAAGAATTTCCCATTTCTCTGACAGCGTCAAGTCTTCAACATTTCTTAAGTCATTCTGCTGTTTTAAGATTGCTTCGAATATTTCTGGCCATCTCATTTCAGCAGCAGAGAAAGAACAAAACCATGTTGGAAGACCAAGTTGTCTAATCATTGCAAAAAGATCTTTTTGTGTTGTCTGCCAATATGGGGGAGTCCCTCGTATCGGTTTTAGAAATTTGTATCCATCATCTGATTTAAAAATTTCCTGCAGAGAGTCTTTGTTTTTCAATGACTTCAAAGTTAACTTACTTCCATCAAAACCTTTCTCTGGTGTCTTTCTTAATGCTATTGAAACGTTTGATACCACTTGTTGCAATTCTGTCAAATACTGGGAAAAGAAAATGAAATCGGTATCATTTGCGTATCTAGGATCAACATTCATCAATCTGTTCAAAAGGTATCTGGACAATGTTAAACGGACATCTCTTTCATCGTCGAATATATTTTCACCTGTAGGAAAGTGACATGGAAAGCACTTTGTGTCTATTCCTTTTTCGGTTAAAATGCTAATTGGATTATTTTTTTCACAAGGTGCAAAACAAAATATTTGATCGAAATATTGATCAAGAACCTCTTGACCTAAATCAACTGGCTGGAGACAAGTATCATGTGGCAATGCATGATTTAATTCATCATCAACAGTTTCGCACATATCTTTCTCGTGAACATGTTCCTCATAAGAGTCGTCATTGTCGGCAGCAGACATTTCAATGGGGTTCTCCCAGGTCTCATCAAATTTAAGGTCTTTGTAATATTTATTTGTTTTACATAAATACTCAATTGCTCTTCTGACCTTTTGAGTGTTAATGAACTTGAAATCACAATGACCTTTGTAAGCAAGTTTTCTTTTTAATTTGACTTGAATTAATTGGTTATCATTTCCAGGTCGTGGCAGTGACTCTACAGTCTCCGAAACATTGCTAGGTACACAAACAACGGGCCCTTGAACACCGAACTGACCTCCTTTAGGTAAAGCCATCATTTTCTTGAATGGAATGATTCTCGAGACAAGGTGACGCTCAACCGAGTTTAATTCTCTTAAAACGTCTGGTACCTCTACGTTTTCTAATTTATTCATAAAACATTCGCCAGGCATAGTACCAGATAGAAGTTTTCTATGGCAAGTGTAGCACACCCACAGTTTACATCTAGATGAACATATGTGTTTTTTAGTCCCTGGACATCTTTCTAAATATTTCGTAGATACATATACCTGTCCTAATCCAATTCCGTCTGCGGTTGTATTTTTGTTGTATATTTGAGGTTCGCATATCAAGACTTGTTTTCTAAATAATAGTTTGCAGCATACCGAACAGACATAATCGGGTAACATTTTCATTTCATTACGAAATTGTTCGTGAACAAAAGGCCATTTCTTTTGATCTTCATGATTTTTTCTCAGTTTGGCATAAACACATTTCTTTATGTTTTTTCGGTGAATTTCGCTTGTTTTATACTGTTCATAAGATGCCCTCTTGACTTTTGTTTTATGAATGTCATCAGTATTGTACTTTTTCACAGAAGCTTCTTGAACATTAGCTCTATGACTGTCGTTAATTTTGTACTTTCTAATTGATGCATCTTTCAATTTTGTTTGGTAGAGGATATCTGTATTGTACTTCCTTTTCGATGCGTCTCTAGATTTGTCTCTATAATGTTCATCCAGTTGATACCTTTTTAAGGCATAGACTCTTTGTTGATCTTTGCGTTTATCTATAAGACTTGTACGATCAAAATCATTATTAAGCTTTGCTTTTTTCTTTCTGTAAACTCTCAATGTTTCTGAACTTTTTCTTTTTCTTCTCATTTTTGCAGAGTCAGGAACTTCCTCCGGAACAAGCATAGGACTATGTTTAAAGTCTTGAAAATCTGTGTTTTCAACAAGATTTGGTACCTTTTGATCTATTTCTAAATTCGTTTGTTCTAACCCATTTACCTCAAACTGACCGTTGGTTGTTTTAAAAACAGGAAGCTTTTGACATACGTTTAGTTCTGTTACTCTTACACCAGTGATCTCAAACTGTTCGAACATAGCAGCATTCATAGAATTTGCCAGCGTTATACAATGCAAACTAAGCTCTTCTGTTGTATTGAACTCAAGAAGAATACTATTTCCACATCCTGACACTTTACCAAACCTATCTCTAGAATGGGGATCAAAAACACAATATGAATTTCTGTTCTTGATAATAATGTATGTGTTGGCTTTAAATGTAACAAAAGCACCATCTGATTCTGTAAGAGCGCTGTCTAATGCTTCATGGACAGTATAAGTTTGAAAACCAGAATCATGCAGACAATTATTAGAATTGATCAATCCATACAACGAATCATTAAATTCAAATTTAAATTCTTTATTAAAGCATTCGATCTGTCTTGGAATTTCTGCAATTAATACATAATCATTTTGCATGGTGGAGCTATTTGACAATAACTGATACAATTCATTTCCTGTATCCAACACAACATTCATGTCATTAACATTCCAGTCCTTTGTGAGTTTTACTTTACTATACATCAAGGAAGCTAGACTGTTCAAAACACATTGTTTTCCAGCAGATGCACCGAACTTGGAATGTCCTTGGTGACAGTTACCTTGCAGTATTTTTCTCTCATTTTCACGGTTCTCTGCCCCTGTACTACAATGATATGCCTCTTCAACAACGATGTCGTCAGATATTGGACGGCCACATCCAAATGTCTCAATTTTTCTATCAACTTCAATATCACGTACAGCTGTTTTTGAAAAGGCGTTGTTTAAGGCTGTGCTTGCAGACATCTTTGATATGTTTTCATTTTGCGCGTCCACAGACAGTACAACTTCGTAATGCGCTCGGTAACAATGTTTCAGATAAATAGCCTCAGATTCTACACTTAATCTGCCGTTTGCCTGCTTTCCTGAAAATCTTGCCCATGATTTGCTATAATCGTCAAAAACATAAATGTCTGTTTGTAGCAAATGAGCTGCAGCAATAATTTCAACTTCGGTAGCCCATGAACCGTTCTTCAGCATGCCTTTTTTTAGAACATAACTGCAAACTGATTGATATCCTGATCTTAAAAAGCTAAAAAATGTACTTTCATTCTTCAAAAGATGATTAACAATTGTGCTTCTGATCTTGAAATGATGGCATTCTTCACCAAAGATTGCAAATGATATCGCTCTAAAGAAACAATTTCCATCCCCTATAATAGATTTTGTTCTTGATGGAGCTTTCAGTACCTTGCCAATAGATACAGATTGTTCTTTTGATCCATTTGCAACAATTGAGCTTGCTCGTTTTTTCAACCGTTCTTTTGTGGCGTTTGAAAGTGGACAAAAACTCAATTCATTTTTTTGACTATCGGTCACATACACTTCATCATCCTCTTTTTGTTTTCTTGAGTCTCCTACTTTTTTCGTTTTTGGTTTCTGCTTCAATACATCAATTAATCGAACTTCCCTTTTTCCATAGTCTGGTTGCGATAACTGCTGAAGTTTGTGTTCGATTTGATTTTGTATATCTCTTGGAATTGAACAACACTTTTTCTTGACTGCATCAATGGACTCACCATTCTTAACTTTGTCACCCTGTATTTTTCGCTTATTTGTAACATTGAATATTTCTTCATATTTCTCTTCTTTTTCTATTTCCTCTGCTTCAATTTCATTAACTGTGCAAACTCCCGTTTCGTAGATTCCTTTCATCAATGTTACTTTTCCTTTGACTTTGGTTTGGGAGTTCAGTTTCGGTTTATTTGTAGCTTTTCTTTCAATATCAACTTTCAGTTTCTCTTTTTTAAGTATCTGTTTTGAGTTTTTTTCATTACTCACTTTTGTTTCTTTTTCATTGTTCAGGTTTGTTTCAGTTTCATCGTTCAGTTTTGTTCTTGTTTCAGTTTCATTATTCAGTTTTGTTTTTGTTTCAGTTTCATTGTTCAGTTTTGTTTCAGTTTCATTGTTAAGTTTTGTTCTTGTTTCAGTTTCATTTTTCAGTTTTGTTTCCGTTTCATTGTTCAGTTTCATTCTTGTTTCAGTTTCAGTGTTCAGTTTTGTTTTAGTTTCATAGTTCAGTTTTGTTCTTGTTTCAGTTTCTTTGTTCAGTCTTGTTTCAGTTTCATTGTTCAGTTTTGTTCTTGTTTCAGTTCTTGTTTTTGCTCTTGTTTCATTGTTCAGTTTTGTTCTTGTTTCAGTTCTTGTTTTTGTTTCAGTTCTTGTTTTTGTTCTTGTTTCTGTGCCAAGGTTTTTTAAAGAGGCCTTGACAAGCCTCTGGCCACTAACTTCGTTAGTTTTGGCCACAGTTCCTGAAATGGAACAAGGGTTTTCTGGGTTTTTTAACGAGTCACCCACCAAACTCAATGATTTCTCAGTCCTTGCTTTCCTTCTCTCTTTTTCTTTGGCTGCTCTCTGGGCAGCTGACACCCGTTTAGACCTCATCCTGTAAAAGCCAAAGAAGAAAATATTTAAATTTTTTATTAGTGTGATTAATTGAATTGACAGAATTTATATATTTAGATTACAAAACGAATTTATATATGTATTTCAGTATTTATAGAAAAGTCAACTTTGTTAGTTGTTTCAGAACAACAATCTTCAAACCAATTCCACTAATTCAGTAAAATGGAACTTATTTATGAAAAGTAGCAATATATGTAACAAGATGTAATTATAATTGGGGCGATTATAAAGTCTCCCAAACAAACAAGGTCATCATTGGCAGTAGGGAGGACCCACATAGGTAAAACTTTACAGACAAAAAGATTTAGAACTTGATTATTTTTTTATTTCTGAAGTTTCATGATGTTCCCCAGGGGTCCTTTATTATACATCAGGTGAACCAACATGGCCCAAGGAACACAAATATATATGGTTAAGGGGTTGGGATCTTAACCATTTTCAAGATATTTGGGCACTTCCTGTTTGAGGGGGGTCAGGACCACCCCCGGGGCCAATGACCTACATACTATGTGATGCCCCTTGACACAAGGAACAGAAATATATATGGTTTAAAGGTGGGGATCTTAACCCTTTTCAAGTTATTTGTGCATTTCCTGTTTGAGGGGGGTCAGGACAACCCCCGGGCCCATGACCTACATGTACATACAATGTGACTCTCCTTAACACAAGAAGCATGAATATATATGGTTAAGAGGTGGGGATCTTAACCGTTTTCTAAATATTTGGGCACTTCCTGTTTGAGGGGGGTCAGGACCATCCCCGGGGCCAATGACCTACATACCATTTGATGCACCTTGACACCAGGAACAAGAATATATATGGTTTAAAGGTGGGGATCTAAACCGTTTTTAAGATATTTGGGCACTTCCTGTTTAAGGGGGGTCAGGACAACCCCGGGGGCATATGACCTACATACCATGTGACTCCCCTTAACACAAGTAGCAAGAATATATATGGTTGGGGATCTTAACCGTTTTCAAGATATTTGGGCACTTACTGTTTGAGGGGGGTCAAGACCATCCCAAGGGTTCATGACCAACATACCATTTGATTTCCCTTAACACATGGAACAAGAATATATATGGTTTAGGGGTAGAGTTCTTAACCGTTTTCAGGATATTCAGGCACTGACTGTTTGAAAGGGGTCAGGACCACCCCCAGGGCCAACGGCTTACATACCATTTGATGCCCCTTAAACCAAGGAACAAGAATTTACATGGTTTAGGGGTGGGGATCGTGACCATTTTCAAGTTATTTGTGAACTTCCTGTTTGAGGGGGTCAGGACCACCCCTGGGGCTCATGGCTTACATACCATTTGATGCCCCTGGACACAAGGAACAAGAACTTATATGGTTTAGGGGTGGGAATCTTGACCATTTTCAAGTTATTGGTGCACTTCCTGTTTGAGGGGGGTCAGGACCACCCTCGGGGCTGTCCTACATACCATTTGATGCCCCTTAACACATGGAACAAGAATATACCTGGTATATGGTTTAGGGTCAGGATTCTAACAGTTTCTGAGATATATGGTCATTTCCAATTCCGGGGGGGGGGGGGATGACCCCACGGGTCAGATCTAATAAACCCTATATATTGCCTGTAACAGTCAATATGTGATTCTGAAAACCCTATATTATTATCTTTGTCCGTTTTCAAGTTTTAACCATTTGCAATAGAGTCTAAGATTTTCCTCATAAGGTTCAATGTTAGACCCCATGACCTTTTGACCCCCCAGAAAAGTGATCGGTAAACCCCAAATGAGAAAAAGCAAACAAGCGTGCACATTAAGATATACGGGCCTATCGTATCCTAGAGTTTTGTACAATTCTGTTAAGCCATCTCTGAGAAATGCGACTTAATTAGACTTTAGGTCACAATTCTGTACCCTAACGTCCAACAGTGATTTCTTGGTTGCATATTAAATAAAGCAACATGATTTCATAAATGTAGCTTCATAACTATGTAAATAATGTTAATTGGTCTTTGATTCCATATCCAAGAAATTCATTGTGGCCACACCGATATAATCTCTTGTTTGTCGGACATCTAGTGAAAAAATGTATGAGCAGGCTAGCGAATCAATAATAAAACTGTTATTTCTTGTAGTCAACGTTTTTAGATGGTACAATTATGAATAAATTTATGCAGACGGTCATATTTGTTTTTTTATTTGATTCTGATTTATAAATTAAAACAATTTAAAATGCAAAAAATGGAGAAGAAAAGAGTGCAGAATTTCCTAAATGCGGTAAATCAATAACAATATTATTTATATAGTTTTAAATAAATATGAGCGTGCAGGGTCCGACGAACAATCTGATATTATATTGGTGTATACTTAGGAAAATTAGATTCAAGCAAATGCATATTTTCAATGAATATATTAAGCGGCACAGAAATAAAGTGGGAATGGTCAGAACTAAAAAAAAAATGGACCTTTCTTGTCTTTAGAAAGATGATCAGTGCAAACAAGAGGACCATGGGTATACACTACTATGACTTTAATTTAATGCAAACTAAAGTTAACAAAAATAATGCAAATTGCAATTCAAACTATAAAATTATTGAGATAAATAATACAATGTACTTTCAATTATTTTTTAAAGAAAAATATATAACAAAGAATTATATGTATATCAATGTGAGTTTACTTTCTATATATATATAAAGTTCAAATTGACAAAATTATATTTGGTGCAAACAAATTATAATAGAAAATTAAAATGAAATTCCCAATCACACAGCAGGGTGATGAAATAAAGCTTTTTATAGTTATTCATCGACTTCAGAAGGATTTTCCTGTTCTCTCTGATGTCCTTTATCATCGTTTCGAAAAACTCTGCATGTGATAAGCATAGCCATCTAGCAGTTTGGATATAAGTTTGAATTGATCGAGTCATCATGTGTGTACGATGAAGTATCAATAATAAAGTTGTTCTTTGATTCATATTCACCCTTGGTGTTTTCAAGAAATCAGGGATGGCATTTGTAATACGAAAGGAGGAATGAGTATATAAATACAATAAAAACATATGCCTGGACCAGGAATCAAACTCGGACCCCTGCAACTCTAGTGCGGAGCTCTACCATTGAGCTACCAAGGCCGATATCCACAGTCCATATAGCCCCAACTACTACAGCATTCATACTCTAAAACTGAAAAGTACTTTTTTTGCAATCATTCATACAATACAGGTCAAAGACACTTTTCTTTATGTTTGTAAGTATCCTGATTGACTTTACACTAATAATTGCAATGCTTGCAAACAAGGTCGTCGTTTGTAGAGAGATCTCTAGGCTGTTTGCTTAAGATGACCAAGTGCGAGGGTCCAAGCTTTAAAAGAGTGCTATTTTCTTCTACAATTGGTTTATCTGTGTTTGGAAAGGATGGCGAATCTGGTCTGAAAGTATTAAATGCTTTCATTAGTCATTAATAGAATGTATTATTGAATTATTTAGAAATTATATTAATAAAACAACATTATAGCTTTTTAGTGATGGTATTTACATTATAGATAATTTTAAAAAAGATGTCTGACCATTAACTAATAAACAGAATAAATTCAATATATTAACCTCTCATTATAACAATATAGCAACAATTCTTTCACAATTTCTCATTTTTACGTTTGAGAAATCTCGCCATTTGCTGGGATTTCTTGGTTTTTATTAACACACAACCCGGGACTCAGGTGCTAATTGACACCTTCGTTATTCCCAATATTTAATATGTCTTGCATTCAGCTCTCACTTCCACATTATTCATGCCATAAACATCACAAAATATTAATAGATTAGAATAATATCAATACAAACAAAACAAATTGTAATGAAACAATAATGAAATTTTAAAACTATTTTTGTTTTCCTTTATTAATTTTACACATAAAATCCTAATCAAATCTACATCAAAATTGTAAGTATTCACTAAATGTTTGACCCCATCAAAGGGTTACACTTGTTTCACTTTCAACAAATTCAAATCAACCATACTTGAAAATGTTTGTATTATAATGATAAAAACTATCATTTAGTTTCTTAAAATATTTTTGAAGGATTTTCTACTCTGTGAGTGTGATACTAAAATTGCTTTTTTTCCTGAACCCTAAGGATCATGTTATGAATAAAACTTTATTCTAAAATGTATCAAAAAGCTTGAGCAAAGATTAAGTAATTCCTTTCATTTCAAAATACTATAGTAACCTCCTCATGGTTATGAACAAACTTAGACAGTTGGACACTGCAGACCAGAAAAGCTCTGTAAGTTAAATAGTTTAAGAGCCCATGCACCACATTCCTTACCCGAACAATATTAAATCCTTCCTGCAGCTCATGAATATACCCAAGGTCATGGTTTAAACAAAATACAGTCAAACACGGTTATAGCGAACATGCTTATAATGAATTGATGCTTACAGCAAGTGATTTTCATTCGCCGTGACAATAATAAGTTGTAAACTTGACAAATATAATGAAATACACTTATAACGAAGCAAAATCACCAATCCCTGGTACTTCATTATAACCGTGTTTTACTGTACATAGAATCATTGGTGTTTTAGGACTTTTTAAGACACCATTTCTATTTTTCTATTTTCAGTTACATGATACATGTTATATCACCTTTGAAAAGAGCTATGCTCTGTAAAGTGTTTTCAATTTAAAATTATTTTCTTATATAACAATGGTTGAATTCAGATTTAAACTGACAAACACACAACAAATGATCATAAAATATCACTTGAATTTTCAGTGCAGGTGAGCTACAAACAATCAAAGTGCTGACCATATAACAATATATTTAGTGAATATGCTACATGTGTGAATTAATAATTGAAATACTACCTACCTGATAAAAAATTGAAATAGTCAAGTTACACTGGATTGACCAATTTTCATAATCTTCTTGTTGTTTTCGTTTACACTTCTGTGCAGCCAGAATAATACCCGAATGGTGTCTATTTTGGTTTGCAAAAGAACCCGTTATAAGACGACGAAGTACCTTTATATTTTGTTATGTGTCTTGAATATCATATAAAATTTATAAATCCTTAAACTTAGAGCTGTTTGGTCTGATTAAAAATAAAATTTTGTTTACGCTTAATGCTTTTAATCAACATTTATGCCACTCATGTTAAAAGAAAGTGTAAAATATTAAGAATTGCAGTAGTTTTCCAAGTCAATCAAGCCATATTTCATTAAAACGAGGCCCATGGGCCACATTGCTCACCTGAGCAACAGTAGACATGATAAAATCAGTTTTATGGAGTCATTATACAAAATATGTAGCATAAAACATGAAGATCCTGTATAGATTAAAATTCATTCCTTCCCTCTGAATATTCTTATGTTTATAATTTAATTAAGTCCCTTTTCTAACAGGATGATTGTAAAGTCAAATCACATGTTGAGCATTGCAGTTCTCAAAAAAGATTCAAAACAATATTTTATATATGGGAAATAAATATAAAAATTTGACCCCCCATTGTACCCTAACCCTAACCCCTGGGATCATGATTTGAACAAACTTGAATCTAACCTATCTGAGGAAGCTTCCACACAAGTTTCAGCTTTTCTGGCCAATTGATTTCTCAGAAGAAGAATTATATATATTCTTATTTAAAAAACTACCCCCCCCCCCTTTTGGCCCAAGCCTACCCCAGAAAATCATGGTTGGAACAAACTTAAATCTACCTCACCTGAAGATACTTCCACACAAGTTTCACCTTTCTGGCCAATTGGTTTTTAAGAAGACAATTTTTGATTTTTTGTCTTTATATATTCCTTTGTAAAAATTGAATGCCCAATTGCGGCACAACCCTCCATGGGGATCATGATTTGAACAATCGTGAATCTACTCTACCTGAGGATGCTTCAACACTTCCAACTTTGAATCTCCTTTGCTTATGGAGCTTTGTGCCAAGTTTGGTTGAAATTGGCCCAGTGGTTCTGGAGAAGAAGTTGAAATGTAAAGTTTATGGACAGACAGACAGACAGGAACAGATGGAGAACAGATATAATGCGATCAGAAAAGCTCATTGAGCTTTTATCTCAGGTTAGCTTAAAAGTTGTTAACCAATAGTTGTTACATTTTGTTAATTCTAATGTGGATTAATCATATTTTATTAAATAACATATTTAAAAAATATGATCTTTTTGCACTTTTTGTTATATCCCAAATGGGCCATTATATCTGTTACACTAGTGAAATGTAAATAATGTAGTAGTCAGTCAAGTTCCTAACCTATCCGTTTGCATCTACATGTACCTGTCATTGTCTTGGCCCTATGTACCATGCATATTCCACGTTCAACTTAAAGACACCTCTCGTAAAAGGCAGTGTCCACCATATTTCTCTCTTATTGCTGCTATTCTAACAACACCTATATACGTCGCAGACCTTTTCGCAGTTCAAAGTATTTCGCTGAAGAGGTCTGACATATGTGAACGTACAGCTTAATTGCCTCACCCTGATACTCGGTTGCGATGAAAGTATCAAATTTTTTGCACTTTTTCCAATGCAGGAGAATACTATCATCAAACATAAAGGTTAATGATTTATTTTCAAACATAATATGCAATAAAACAAAACAAATGCACACAACTGAAGGCAAAGAATGGAATATTACACGTCATCCACAAGTTTCAGGTATGACAGACAGACAGATGGATAGACAGACAGACACACAAGGGTAAAACAGTATATCCCTTTCTCCTTCGGAGCAGGGGTAAAAAAAACGGATAAATATGTATTTGAGAGTAGAGAAAATTTTCCAAAATCTCCTCTCTTTACTTTCAATTTCTTTGCATAAAGAAAACGAAAGCACAGTTTTCATGATAGCCTTATTAAATAATACATATTGAAATCGGTCAATGTTTAATGCCAAGAATGTTTCAACAAGTTAATTGCATTTCCAATTTCTTGAAAATGTTTAGCAAACATTTCAAACTGTGTTTCTCGTAAAGTGAAAGTCAAACAAAACTTGTGACTGCTTCTCGAGGTTGACAAGAGCCTTGTTGTTAACATAACATTTTATATCTAAAATGAATGTGTTGATCGTTAGGAACTGTTTATTTATGCTTAAAAAGAATAAAAATATAGACAAATCATCTTGAAAAAGATTTTTTACTGGTATACAGGGCTCTACATTAATTTTTTTCCATACTTGTCCATTCGGACAAGTGACCAAGATATTTACTTGTCCGAACTTCAACTTCGCGTGTCCAAAAAATTCTCAATATTAAAGATCAAATATTGTCAACTTGAAAACTACACTTCTGTATTACTAAAATAAAGTCATTTATTGACTATTCTTGCTATAATTAATAACCTGACTTTATAAATGGAAACTTAAAGTGTCTTTCCTAAATGTATTGGTTCCATATAACATTAAACATGATTTGTCAGCTGTAGCATTGTCATGGCAAATTACAAGACATTTTGAATTTAGCATCAGGTTTTAAAATACTGGTAACTGTTATATTGATTTCTCAGCTGTTTTTAAAACTAAACATGGAAAGCCATCATAGTCTATCAATGATGAATGAAACCTAAAATAAATTACATTTCTTTCCATAATCCTTTATCTTTGCTACCTTTTCTTCCTTTCTCTTTCTTAACATGTGTTTGGTACTTTGTAAGAACTAAGATCCACACCTTTACAGTTCAATATTGAAAGTTGTTTGTAATTAGTGGCCTTCAATCCCGATCAAGAGTAACTCAATTCCATTGCAATTTGATATCATCGAAATTCAAAATAACTAATCGATAAACTTAAAACGAGACTACGGATAAACTTATCACAAAACTTTCTTTTCTTTTTAAAATGTTGAAGACTTCTTTACATAAAAACACTCTTGTCCAGTCGGACCAGTGGCCAGCAATAATTGCTTGTCCGTATATTTTTTTAACTGGTACTGGACAAGCAGACAAGCGTTAATGTCAAGCCCTGGTATATTGAACCTATGTAAACAAAAAAGGGACGAGCCTTGTTTACATTACGAGGAATTGTGAGCCCTTTATCTTGCTTAAAACTCATAGGCAGGCACCCAAAATTCATTTGATCATTAGAAATGCATTTATAAAGTAATGTTAATAATAAAAAGAGAAAAATAAAATTTGACCAAAATCGTGACCATGCCCCTTTAATATCAGTTGGAGATAATTGTGACCGCGAAAATTTTACGGTGCTAGGGAATTCGTCTGGAGCTGTATATCCGCCTTGTGCAGTACGGACAGGGTGAGGGAATGTTGGCGTAAAGGGTATAAGGATTAAGGTGTAGGCGCGCTGTAGACCGTAGGGTAATAACGAAGGGTAGGTTTGCCGTATTCCCGGAGGTCCACCAGTATACAGTTCCAGAGAAATAAACCAAGTGATGAAGGATTCCGTATTTATTGGACGAGATTCAACGATGGCAACATTATATCATTTTAACAGACAGACATTTTACAAACAAGTCGGATATGGCCAGTAGTGGCCTCCGGACTCAAGACTCTGGGTGAGTTGGACGTGGCCGAGGCTGGCCGCCGTATTCCAGACTCTGGGTGAGTCGGACGTGGCCGAGGCTGGCCGCCGTATTCCAGACTGCCGATTGACAATTGTACATAATTATTTTTAAGAATCTGAACAATAAGTATAAATTGACAAGTGATGACATAAGTAAGCTGAGTGAAAGGTTTACAGATATTAAATAATTAAATAAACTCAATAAGTCTTTGATGTCCAAGAAATGAAAAACTGATAATTGCACAATGTTGGTTTAAGAGATTAACAGTCCTTGAGACATGACACTCTGTCTCTTTGAAATCACATTAAGAGTCCGAAAAGTGTCAATCACTAAATAAATAAGTAACTTTGTAAGAAATAAACTGTGTGAAAATATTACGAAACAGATGTTGAATTTTAAAAGAAAAGTCCAAAATAAAGTTATAATTAAACAGTGAATTTTGCACGGTAATACAAGTTTCAGCTTTCCTGCCTGATTAGTTTTAGAGAAGAAGATTTTTAAAGAATTACTCTATATATTCCTATGTAAAACTTCGACCCCCCATTGTGGTCCCACCCTACATCCAGGGGGGTCATGATTTTCAAAACTTTGAATCTACACTACCTGAAGATGCTACCACACAAGTTTCAGCTTTCCTGGCTGATTAGTTCCTAAGACAAAGATTTTTAAAGAATTACTCTATATATTCCTATGTAAAACTTCGATCCCCCATTGTGGCCCCACCCTACCCTCGGGGATCATGATTTTCACAATTTCGAATCTACACTACCTGAGGATGCTACCACACAAGTTTCAGCTTTCCTGGCTGATGAGTTTCTGAGAAGAAGATATTTTTAAAGAATTACTCTATATATTCCTATGTAAAACTTCTACCCCCCATTGTGGCCACATCCTAAATCCAGGGGGGTCATGATTTTCACAACTTTGAATCTACACTACCTGAAGATGCTACCACACGAGTTTCAGCTTTCCTGGCCTAAAGGTTCTTGAGAAGAAGATTTTTTAAATTTTCTAAAAAAATTTAATTAATTTCTAATTATCTCCCCTTGAAAAAGGGTGTGACCCTTAATTTTCACAACTTTGAATCCCCTTTGCCTAAAGATTATTTGTGCCAAGTCATCTCAGACATCCGCGTCAATTTGTCCCTGCCCATTTCAAATGTTTTGACAGTAACAGGTGAAATTGACTTAAGCTGTATGTTTCAAATCTTGCCATTTAATGTTCCACGGTCTTATAATTTTCTCTTTCTCTTACTATGTTCTCTCTATTTGTCTGTCTTTCTCTGTCTCTTCTCTGTCTATCTGTCTGTTTTTCTCTTCATCTGTTCTCTCTGTCTATCTGTCTGTCTGTCTCTCAAAGTCTTTAATGTTAGTTGATAACTGAATGACACTAAGTTGACAATGATGCATTGTATGTGTGATTCTTGCTGTGCTCCCTACAACGGGAGCACTGTAAAACATATTATTTCAGCAGATTTACAATAACTAGTTAGAGTAATTTCCCATTATTGTGACGTCAAAGTTCATTTGGTTTAGTGTCGTCTGTGTCTTTAAAACTACTCTATTGCTTTACATAGACACTGCTAAAATTAAAGTTACATCGATCATTTGTACTTGATAATGACGACATACGTACGTTTCTTCACAATGTTTATCTAAACAACAATCATAGGGTTTGACTATAATTAATCAATCAAATCATTTCTGGTTTATGTCTGCAAACATTATTACTTGTAAGCACTAAGCTCGGTTGCCGTTCTTCTCTACGTATGATGATCTTCTACTTCTCCGATGTTGTAAGAAACTCTTTACGAAGTGTCAAATGATATTTGATACCGCCCATGTATATCATGCCGTCCTTTTTAATTAAAAGTGTAAGAACTTTAACTCTAATATCACTTAGGCCATGTTCCAGTCACGAAATTACAGTAATTATGCTTGGGTTAAAAAATTATCATTAAACATCGATAGTTATTTGGGAAAATGGCGGCCGTCGATTTTCATCGTCCGTGCTATGTTCCGATCTCAAAATTAAAGAAATTGCGCATGGATTATAAAATTAACATGAAACATAGATAGTTTGGGGGAAAATGGCGGCCGTTGATTTCGCCATTTTTTGGGTGCGTGTTATACATAGGACCTGCTGTTTTTTCGCCATTATTTGGTCAACTTTGGGGGTGCGTATTATACACGAGTGCGTATTATACACGAGACATTACGGTATTTTATGGTTTATTTTGCTTTTAACCAATACAACAAATAAGATTTCATGTTTAAAACAGAGTTTTTGAAATCCGCCGGTCCCACCGGCAAAACCGGTAAATATTTCAAATGTCCGGTAATTATTCTTATTCAATCGGTCTTAATGACCGGTAATATAAAAACGGCCGATTTAAGACTTTAACCTCTTTACAAGAAGAATTAAAATGTTTGCAAACACCTTCAATTTGATTTAACAAAGCGATTCACAATCTATCGACAAGATTGACTTTTACGCGCATTGGGCACATTGTAAGGGAAGGCTAATTAAGGAAAAAATGCTAGATGACATACTTGTGATGAGGTCTCTAACTGCTATTGTAAACCACAAGCTATGATTTCCAATCTTTTGTTAATGGACTAACTATGTTTACATTTTATTACTAAAAATTAAAAACACCCAAAAACAAATTAAAAACCTAATTATTTGTTGTTGTGAATTTCTATCCTTTTCTCAGTTTCGTCATTTAGTACGACCGTACTCCGTAAACAACATGGCTCCTGTCAGTTTAGTTTAATTTCATTTTACGCGAAAATTTGACGGAGTTTGAAATAGTTGTAACAGTTTAGAATTGCAAGTAACTTGATCAAACAGCCTGCGCATTAAGCACGTTATTATATCTATAGTACTATAATGAGGTTATTATAGATATATAACATATGATTACGTTTTTAATGTAAAGAAATTAAAAGTAAAGAGGAGAGATTCAGAGGAAATTTCCCATTCTAACATGATTTATGAATATAAACTTGTTAGTTTTATTTAATGGTGTTTTGTTTCTTTTATATGAAAGTCTAATATTGACCTGTGAATGTTTGTTCAGACCAGTAAATTTCATAAAATCACTGGTCCACTTGACCAGTGATTTTTTTTTTTATTTTAAAAACTCTGTTAAAAGGAATGTATCTGAAACTATAATAAGCAATTAGGTAAGTCATACAGAGTATAATTTCAAGCAGTCATCGCTAAAACTGTTGTTGCCATTGAAAAATTTGAATGCACACTTAGGTGCTAGGAATAATTTATTTAATGCGCTAATTTTCACTTAAAGGCAACTATGACGCGTGGCGCAGTTCTCTCCCAATCAGAGGTGTCATAGGTGTTAATGTTTAACAAATGTTGAATAATATAAATGAGGCAATTCATTTCATGAATGCATGATTTTAGTTTTTTATGTATACAACACTTGCAAAGCACAACCTCTGGTGAGAGAATGGGATTAAATTTTCTAGAACAAGGTAACCAATAATGTGGGTTAACTAATTAATGTCATGGCGAAATAAGGACGAGGTCACCAAGCATCAAGGGCAGATAACTTGTCTAGGACAACTTTGCTTTATGCAAAAAAGCAAATAGCTAATTTGGAACACTTTGATGTGATTTTTGTTTTGATGGAGAGAACTTTCCAGAACACGGTGGCTAGGAACTAATTAACGTCAGCAAGTGTAGGGCAATTTAACCAAATAATTTGGATTTGACAACTTTAGTTAAAATGTTTAATATATGCAATATAATATGCAAACACTAGCCTTTTTTAATTTCATACATTTTTATCCCACAAAAGATTGGAAGAAACCTTTAATATACATTAATTTATAAACATTCGCAATGAACAGATTAGTGCCCTATGTCTATATAACTAAATGATAAACGGGGAAGTTAATTGGGGGGGGGGGGGGGGGGATGACCCCCTGACACCCCCCCCCCCCCTTAAATGGTTTTTTTAACAGTCTTTTCTTAGAAAATTTTATTCAGAACAGTGATAAATAATCATAGTACTTACAATTTCATCTAAAGAACAAAATTTAGAGATACAATGCACTCCCTGGTTTGAAATTTAAAAAAATGTTTTTTTCAGTTAGCAACACAAAGACGTTTATGAATATATCATCCAATTCAGTTTAGACTTTTCAACTCTACCCGCTCCTCTAAATGTCCAGCCAATATAAGCTGTCATGCAGTTATCTAAACTTTAAAGAATAGCAATTAAAAAAATTTTGGGACACAGTACATATTATGTGGAATCATTTAAATTTGTGGGGGTCAATTTTCGTGGATTGTGGGATTTTTGCTTATTTGTGGGGATGTCATTTCGTGGATGCGTCAGTTTTTTTGTATCAGTAAGATGACAAACTCTTTCAAAATTTGTTTTCGTCAAGGATGTAAATTCATGGGGGAGGGCTACCCACGAATACCACGAAAATTGAGCCACCACAAATTTTAATGATTCCACAGTATATATAAAAATGAACAAAATATATGGTTGAATATCTTAAACATTGTATCATATTAATGTGTAAAGTGTTAATTCCTGTGCTTGTGCTAAACATCATCTAGTGGAAAACAATATACAAGGCAAAAAGCCTTACCTTAACTTCAACATGTAATATGCATGGTACAAATAGGACAAAAACAAGACAAGGACGATATATACATGCAAACAGGTATACGGTAGGAACTTGACTGCCTACTCTGGAGGTCCAGGTAAAGGGTTTGGACGTTGGGTATTGGACCAGGGTCAGGGGTCATTTGCATATCAAACATGTATTAACATTTTAACTGTCCCTACCTTTAAACGGCTTTTTGATAGAAAGCCAGAGGCATGGGTAAAAACATAGTTTTGAAGCTGTAGTTTATTTAGTGAAAAACAATGACACACACGTTTTAACCATCTATAAAATATTACAACACTCTATAGAAGTTTGCAGTAGCTATTAAACAGGCTACACAAATAAAAGTCATTTTACTTACAGGTTTTTTAAGAAGGTATCTCCCTGATATAACCAAAGGCACAAATATAAACAGTACTGCCTTCAAGAATTCTTCGTCACTGGTTCTCAGAGCAACAGGTCTTGCGGTTGTAATAGAACACGCTAATATATTATTTAGAGCCGGCTGTCAAACAGAAACGTGTGTGGGGCTTCCACCTGCACGAGGAGTATTTGCTATTTATGTACTCCCGAACCCGATGGACGTGATTTCGCTCCGCGACACATTCACACCTTTCATTAGATAAATGTGCCATATATGATACAAGAAATCATATTGACACAAGTGTCAAATGGGCCGCAAAAAATATAATTGTTGTATGAATCATTGGTTGTTTACATAAAACACACCAAAAAGAAGAAAATAATAGTTGGTTGTATTAATTTTTATGGTAAATTCTAATATACTTTCAGCAACTTGTTTTGAAGTTTAACATTTTACTATCATCATTAAGAATCGAGTTCATTACTGTAAGCATTTCCTACGGTAATTTTATGGTCATTGCCATAGCATGAAGTAATGGAGAACACATTGATTTGTACATTACTTTAATACAAAGTTCAACTCATCATTTTTCTCTTGGATATCATGTATTTCAAACCATTTTTTGTTGCTTTGTATTGAATGGAACTTAATGCACTAGTTTATATGATTTTAAGGGACCATATGATAAAATAGTAATGGATTAGTTCAAATTTTCCAGTCAATTCAAATTTTCATTTCTGTCATATTTTTGCGTAAATAATTGATATGGATATCACGTTTTACATGGAAATATAATAAATACACACACAAAGTCATTTAATTTGACACGGCAAATAGAAATTCAAATATATCATTTATATAAAATTTATTGACATTCAGGTCTTTAGTATTTCGGGTCTATAGTATGTCCCGCATACAGATCCCGATGGCATTGCTTTGAAAAGAATGAAGAACTCCGAAATTTTCCGGATAAACTATAGTCTCGATAAAAACGCGCCAAACACGACAGTCTACTAAGTATGACCTATTTTTCATTTACGAGTAAAACAAAAAATATGTGATATTTTTTAAAAGGCATTAAACATATTTCAACATGCAAATTTACTTTTAATTCATGAAAAGAAGCAAAATATTAATTCTATTAATATCCCGCAGAAACGCAGTTACACTATTTAATTAAATGTATATCAAATAACGGACCGCCTTCCGGCGGCCCGTAATAACAGAATCGTATGTCTATTATATAATACCTATTTGCTAGCCATGAGGACAATTGCAAGTTTAATCCTAGACAGAGATATGTTTTTCCAACCTTGTATTTCTCAGTTTTGATAATAAGAATCCAAAGTAAGTTTTTTCGACTCCCATTTTGAAAAAAAAATCATAAAAATATCCGTGCTGTGTTTGAAATATATATCTTATCTTACAAACGAGTTGTCAAAAAACTATTTCAATGTAAATGTATGTCAAAAACTAAAAAATCAATATCAATTTCTTCAAAATCTGACCCGAAGAAAAAAACCCAAAAACAAAACGAAACAAACAAACAAACAAACACCCCCCCCCCCCCCCAAAAAAAAAAAAACAAAAAAAACATTAAAAAAACCATAAAAAAACCAAAGAGATAGATTTGACAAAAAATTATTTAATATTTTTTTGTCACGTGTCACGCATGCTTTTACAGGAAAACCAGAAATACTTCGAAACTGTAAACAGAAATTAAGCGGAGGTAGACAGACGAAAATTCCATGCGCGGATTTAGATGAGGTGGCGGGGGGGGGGGGGGGTCCTTGAAAAATTAAAACATTAAATTGACAAAGTGATCGGATTTGTATCAGATCAAATCTTGACATCTCGCTGTATTGTGTATTCTCATCACTGGTTCCCAACTTTAATTGAAATGAAAATGAAATGAAAAAAAAATTGTTAAAAGATGGTAAATTCCATCAAATATTACTACTTTACGCCATAATTTTTGTGCTAAACGTACAGTAAATTATATTTATATCATATAAGTATATGTATAAAGGTTATATATACAATCAATTATATA
The DNA here is from genome assembly GCF_902806645.1 of Magallana gigas. Lineage (NCBI taxonomy): Eukaryota > Metazoa > Mollusca > Bivalvia > Ostreida > Ostreidae > Magallana > Magallana gigas. The sequence goes on from NW_022994815.1 coordinate 448,073, forward strand.
GATGTTGTTTTAAAACATCGCACTTGGTATACAAATAAGGACACCTTGGTATAAACAGATGGTCAGACTTGTGAGTAAGGGCTTTCTGACAACCCCGTTTTCCTTTTTTTAGTATTTTTTTTTTAAATCATTCAGTCCCCCCCCCCTCCCCCAATTCTTCAACGCCTTGGTACATGAACATGTACATACTGTATATCCACTTGCCTGAATAAGAACTTAAAAGAAATATCAAAAGAAAGATAACTCCAGAATTTTATAAGTAACTATACTCTAAATTTCTAAATGAATATTTTTTTAAAAATCGTATAAGAGTACTTTTTCATTTCTCTGACACAAAACTTGGTTTCATTAGAGTATTTATGCTCTACTTACTCTCAGCAAGGCGAGATAACTCTTTCTTAATATTTTTTTGAACTTACATAAGATTCTATTTTTTAGGCCATGTAAGTCCCTATAAGGAGTCAAAAAGTGGCCCCTCGGACCATAATATTTAAGTTGTACTTTCTACTCTTAACTATAAGCCGAAAAGATTTTAAAAATCAGAAGAAAAATAAAAAAGTTACAGCTAAAGGGCTGTTTTGAACGTTGGCCCCTGCAGACCCCTAATTTTTTCAAATTTTCGATCCTAAACCCTTTCCGGTCTGCGGATTGTGTGTGTCATTATACAAATATAATATTGTAACATTTGCTTGAAAACTGTTTGAGAAAACGTTACACGCGTGAATTCAATTCAACATAGAAACTCCCATAGACAATTTTCATCGGCTCATGAAACCGGAAGTACTGAATACTATTCAATGAAACTTTGAATATATGTTAATTACTTTTATCTTAATAATATGCAGGCGTCAAATAAATTTTTAAAGGTCATTTGAATTTTTTTGTTTTTTCATCCCCCCTTTTCTAAAGTTTAGGACTTAATATCTCAAAAACGGTAAGAGATACAAAGTTGTCTACGCTCACAATGTTGTACAACTATTTATGATAAAGGTAATTCTAAAATTTTAATGCTCTACATTAAAAAATAAACAAAGAATTGAGTTTCAAACAATTTTTGCAATTTTCCTTGTAAAAACCGGAAGTACCAGAACCGGAAATCGAACACCTTACATTTCATAAATTGATATATTTGCTTTAAGACCAATGTACACTTGTACTAGTATTTCTTCCAGTTTTCAAAAAATCGCTGACAGAAATCTGTCGAGAAAAATAATAATAAAATTCCAAATCTTCTGAACACCGTGGTATAACCGGTTGCCTAGATAGGAATTCATGGGTAGTGCAGTGTGAAAAGAAAGATAACTCCAGAACTTAACAAGTAGCTTTAAATCTAATTTCCAGAAGAATATTTTTTAAAAAATCATTTCAAAGTAAGTATTCATTCCTTGGACGCAAAACTTGGTATGCTAAGAGTATTTGTGCTCTACATTCTTAGAGCAAAGCGAGATAACTCTTCCGAACAATTTTTTTGAAATTTAAACAAGTTGTGATCTTTAGGCCCTTCAAACCCCTAGAAGGTGACAAAAAGTGGCCCCTCGGACCATAATTTTTAAATTGTACTCTTTATTCTGAACTATTAACCGAAAAGATTTTGAAAATCGGATGAATAATAAAAAAGATACAGCTAAAGGGCTGTTTTTAATACTGACCCCGACAGATCCCTTATTTTTCATACGTTCTCTTCCAGGACCTTTTCCGGTCTGCGCATTAGGTCCCTTATTGCAAATATAAAATATAAAAATATTTACTTGATAACTGTTTGAGAAAACGTTACACGCGTGAATTCAATTTAACATAGAAACTCCCGTAGACAATTTTCATCGGCTCATAAAACCGGAAGTACTCAACACTATTTAATGAATCTTGGAATATATGTTAATTATTTCTTTCTTAATAATATTCAGGCGTCAAATAAATTTTTAAAGGTCATTTGAATTTTTTTGTTTTTCCATCCCCCCTTTTCTAAAGTTTAGGACTTAATATCTCAAAAACGGTAAGAGATACAAAGTTGTCTACGCTTACAATTTTGTAAAACTATTTATGATAAAGGTAATTCTAAAATTTGAATCCTCTACATTAAAAAATAAACAAGAAATTGAGTTTCAAACAATTTTTGCAATTTTCCTAGTAAAAACCGGAAGTACCGTAACCGGAAACTCAAAATAGGACATTTCATAGACTGATACATTTGCTGTAAGACCAATGTATACTAGTATCAATATTCCTTCCAGTTTTCAAAAAATCGCTGACAGAAATCTGTCGAGAAAAATAATAATAACTAGAACTTTTTTTTGTCTTCAACAAAAAGTAAGGGCTTTTCGACAGCCCCATTATCCCCTTTTAATTAAATGTTAAAAAAAAATATTCTTTAGTTTATTTCCAAGTGTTCTAAACGCCTTGGTATCCCTAGTTGCTTAGATAGCAACTTATGAGTAGTGCAATGTGAAAAGAAAGATAACTCCAGAACTTTTCAGGAAGCTACACTTTAAATTTCCAGAAAATATATATTCAAAAAATCATATTGAAGTAAGTATTCATTCCCTGGACACCAAATTTAGTATGCCTACAGTATTAATGCTCCTTATTCTTACAACAAAGCGAGACAACTCTTTCTAAATTTTTTTTTGAAATTTCAACAAGTGATGATCTTTAGACCCTTCAAACCCCTATAAGGAGTCAAAAAGTGGCCCCTCGGACCATAATATTTAAATTGTACTCTTTATTCTTAACAATAAACTGAAAAGATTTTTAAAATCGGATGAAAGGTAAAAAAGTTACAGCTTAAAGGCTGTTTTGCACGTTGGCCCCTGCAGATCCCTAATTTTATCGAGTTGTCTACCCAAAACTTTTTCAGGTCTGCGGATTGTGTGTGTCATTATAAAGATGAAATATTGTAGCAATTACTTGAAAACCTTTTGAGAAAACGAACCACGCGTGATTTTTGTTTAACATTGAAACTCCCATAGGCGATTTTCATTGACCTATAAAACCGGAATAGTCAATATATTTTAATGAAACTTAGAATATATGTTAATTACATCTATGTTAATAATATTTAGGCGTTTAATAATTTTTCAAAGGTCATTTAAATTTTTTTGCTTTCTCATCCCCCCTTTTTTAAAGTTTAGGACTTTTTATCTCAAAAACGGTAAGATATAGAAAGATGTCTACGCTGAATATTTTGTACAAAGAGACAAGATGCATCTAATTTTAAAAGTTGAACATTCTAATATAAAAACTAAACAAAGTATTGCGTTTTAATCAATTTTTACATTTTTCCTTTTTAAAACCGAAAGTACCGGAACCGGAAGTTAAAAACCTTACATTCCATAGATTGATAGATTTGCGGTAAGACTGTTTCAGAACTGTACCAATATATCTTCCAGTTTTCAAAAAATCGCTGACAGAAGTCTGTCGAGAAAAATAATAATAATAATAATAATAAAAAAAGACAAAAACAATAGGTCTTTTCGACCGAAAGTCGAAAAGCCCTAAAAAAAGACGAAAACAATAGGTCTTTTCGACCGAAAGTCGAAAAGCCCTAATAACTAGAACTTTTTTTGTCTTCAACAAAAAGTAAGGGCTTTTCGACAGCCCCAGTTTCCCTTTTTTTATTTAAAATGTCAAAAAAAAATTATGTCTATTCTATTTCCTAATTTTCTGAACACCTTGGTATCCCTAGTTGCTTAGATAGAATTTCATGGGTAGTGTAGTGTGAAAAGAAAGATAACTCCAGAACTTTACAGGTAGCTACACTTCTAATTTCCAGAAGAATATTTTCAAAAAATCATTTCAAAGTAAGTATTCATTCCTTGGACGCAAAACTTGGTATGCTAGGAGTATTTATTCTCTACATTCTTAGAGCAAAGCGAGATAACTCTTCCAAAAAATAATGTTGAAATTTAAACAGGTTGTGATCTTTAGGCCCTTCAAACCCCTATAAGGAGTCAAAAAGTTGCCCCTCGGACCATAATTGTTAAGTTGTACTCTCTACTTTGAACTATAAGCCGAAAAGATTTTAAAAATCGGATGAAAAATAAAAAAGTTACAGCAAAAGGGCTGTTTTAAACGTTAACCCCTGCAGATCCCTAATGTTTCAAAATTATGTACCCGAAACCTTTTCCGGTCTGCGCATTGTTTGTGTCATTATACTAGTGAAATATTGTAATGTTAACTTGAAAACTTTTTGAGAAAACGTGGAACGCGTGTTTTCAATTTAACATTGAAACTCCTATAGACAGTTTTCATCAACCCATAAAACCGGAAGTACTATATATTTTTTGTTATGACTTATAATGTATGTTAACTACTACTACGTTAACAATATTAAGGCGTCTTCTTAAATTTCTAAGGTTATTCGAATTTTTTTGCTTTTTTATCACCCCTTTTTTCAAGTTTGAGGTCAAATATCTTAAAAACGATAAGATATATAAAAACCTTTATACTTACAAATTTGTACAACTTGAGAAGATACATCTTATTCTAAAATTTGAATGATCTAACTTAAAAAATAAGTAAGATATTGCGTTTTATTCAATTTTTAGTGATATCCTTGTAAAAACCGGAAGTAACGGAACCGGAAGTCCAAAACATTACATACGCGTGTCATCAACAATTGCTTTAAGACAGTTGCAAAAATGTTTCAATATGTCTTTTCGTTTTCAAAAAAACGCTGACACAAATCCTGTCGAGAATAATAATAAAAAAAGACGAAAACAATAGGTCTTTTCGACCGAAAGTCGAAAAGCCCTAATAATAAAACATCAGAATAACAATAGGTCTTTTCGACCGAAAGTCGAAAAGCCCTAATAAAACAGAACGAAAACAATAGGTCTTTTCGACCGAAAGTCGAAAAGCCCTAATAACATGCGTTAAGTGAAATGATAGCAGACTAGTTTTTGTGTTTGAATATAATTGATTTTTTACAAAAGTCATGTATTAAATAAACTCCAAATGACATTCCATATAACAAGATCATTTTTAAAAACAAAATATGTCAAATCAACTAAATAGCAATCTATATAAAAATTTGAACAATCGATATTAGTCACCTGATGATTCCGACAGGTATATGTGAAAAGGAAGACAAACAATATATGAAATTCTACCAAATAACAATTTTTATAAAAAATTGAACATTATACGATAGTCACCTGATGATTCTATATGTAAATTAAGGAAGACAACTCCATTCATTACTTGCATACGAATTGGTCTTCAAAGTAGCGCTTTTATTAATAAGCATATTAAGACATTTGCAATATTTTACAACATTTCCTTTAAATATCGATAAAACAATAAAAATACTGGAAATAAATCATACAATTGTATGCAAATAAACATTATAAACAATCCATATTATTGCATGAATAAAGTATAAAAACACATGTGTTTAAATAACGAATGATGTGGTACTGATGTGTATATAGATCTGGGTAATTCCCAAGAAGATACAAATAACTATATATGATAAGAGTTAAATTTGGCCCCCTTAATTCGCCATTTTTTAAATGTTTCGGGTACAATGAAATGTTAACTAATTTTTTAGAAGAGTTGATATAACATATATTTTTCATCTATTTATTTGATCTATTTGCACTCACTGGCAGTATCTGACGTCAGAAGTGACGCCATTTCTATAATTCAATCAAAATCAGCCAAAAATTGACATTTTTCTTATCTATTTACGAATGGGAAATATAGAGCGCATGCTTGAACAAGGAAATTTTTTTTGTCACTTATTAGTCTTGGCTAGATACATCTCTGATTAAAATATTTTATTTGTTCAAGAATGCGCTCTATGTTTTCGGAAGGAAAAACTGCTTGAAAACAAGCTGTTTTTATTTTATTTGTTCAAGAATGCGCTCTATGTTTTCGGAAGGAAAAACTGCTTGAAAACAAGCTGTTTTACGCTAAAAATGCAAAAATGGCGGGAAAAGGTTGTCTTTACAATGTCATTGTTCTAAATTGTGGGCACTTGAACCAAAATGAATATTATGTAAACACATCACATACATGTCTGTACTAAGAAAACAAAGAATGATAGTAAAATAATGATGTTCATTTTAGGGGGCCATTTTAGGCCCTTATCATATATAGTCCTTTATTAGGTGCATTTTCAAATAATTTTTAATCGTGGGTACAAACATCACTTAAACATAAACTTTTCGGGAAATTACTTCAATAAGGGTGTAGGGTTCTCAGGGAAAGAGTACACTATATATTAAGTTGAAAATAAAAGAAGAAAATATTTTTTTTTATCAAAGCACACCTTATTAAGCCATCAATTATGTGTTTTTCAAGTAGTAAATAAGAATGAATAGTGAATAAAACTCGTTAAAAAACAAAGCATAAACATAAGAAAAAGGTTAAGTAAATGTTTTAGCAATCATATCTTCTTACGGCATTTTTATAATGGATATGTTATGTACAATATTAATTTATCTTAAAATGAATACGATCGAGGTAGGCCCATCGGTTCCTTCTCAAATTTAAAAGAAGTTGTTAATAACAATTGAAACTTGAGCTATATGTACATGTTTAATAAGAATAAGACAGCATTAAGAATGTATTAAGGTATTAAGAGTATGATAGAATTTTTTAATAGACTTGCACTTAATTTAAAGAACATTATACCTTGAAATTTTTTGGATTCCTTAATTATTGTTTAAATATTCTCTTATAATAATCTCAACATGAACGATCTATCATTATCATATTGCAGAGCCATCGCATTGTTGTTTTTTTTTTAAATTTTGCTGAGTATAAACTTATTATAGGTTTACCATGTTTTCATTTCTATAGCACGCGATATCCTAATAATATCGGTTTAACGTAACATCTGGTCCAAGTCACGTAACGAATAACTTTTCCTCAGGTAAAATTTGTAAAAAGCTACACTTTCTTTCTATTTGATTCACTGTTGATATCGCCTTAGTCATTGGATAAGCTCATAACACAGCGTACCAAAGTAGCAATGCGTTCCCAGTACCTACTTCAACTTCTTCTGTGTGTAATTCTGTTCACATTGGCAGAAAGTGGGGTATATGTTTAACTAATAATGATACCAAGTTTAATTTTGCCGTAAAATGTCCTTGAAGTTATTTGCAAAGCAATTACAATATACCTGTTGGTACTCAATCTACATGTACTTTCTAATAATTTTGAAAAATTTAATATAAAAAAGGTAATTGGTAAAAACAATTTATTCCTTATTTTTGTTGTAGCGGACCTCGTATAAAATATGGAAAGTTGCAAGAAATTATAGAGAATCATCAAAATGGAGTGTGTGGAGCAGCTGGGGCTGGAGAGTTGATTTTTTTGGAAAGAATAAGTGCAACCTGTTTGTATATGATGTTCTGAATGAGGCTGGGGCAAAAGCACCGAACAGAAAGTTTGTATCTTTAAATTCATTTACTTATTTAGTGAACTGTTTTGAATTCGTTATGCAACTATGCAAGTATTTTTTTTCTTCAAATAACTTTATAAAAAAGCTTACTGCACAGACGTTTTAAAGTTTTTTATAAAGTTAAATTTGTTAATATTTAAAAGAATAAAACAGCGATTTTAGCCAAGATTGAAATTGTCCTGATGTTGAGGTGGTCTTTTTATTGCACTGTATTTCTTATCAAGTCCGATTGTCTTCATTTTGTGGTTAACAAAACAAGATCTGCTGGACTTCCAAAAGATAATTAGCTTGGGTAACAATCAAAGAAAAAATAAAGAAACAAGCAAACAAAATTTTTATTTGTAAATCAACTACGTAGAAGTTTAAATTGACAAGCTATTGAGGCACTGAAATTAATTCAACAATTTGAAAATAACAATTTTTTTATATATTCTTTTTCTGTTTACTTTTTTAAACATCCTCATTTGAATTTTTGTTTATTAACAGAACAGAAACAATTTCATTAAGTTAAACTTTCATTAATAATATCATTAAAACAGGTGTAATTTTATATTAATGTATAACTTACAGAGATTATAACAAAACTAGAGATAAAAAGATTTGTATGATTATAAAGCTCTATCTCATTAGGGTGACTGTTAGAAAAATTTCCTTGAAAGTACAGCAAATCGAACTATTGTTTATATTCGACATAAGTAACATGACTGCACATTTTTCAAAAACTTTCGAAACTGTCCATAAATTAAATATATTGAATCTTTATAACAAACAGGCCAGGTAAAATTTCTCCAATTGGTGCAAATGAATGGGCAAACCCTAGATCAACATACGTGAAGAATACTGGTTGCTACAGCGTAGTTTCATTTGGGCAAAAAAGGAGAGGAGATATCATTGCCTTTGGAAGATATAAAACAAGCGGTCACGTTGGGATAGTGTCCCTTTGGGGAAATTATATCAGCGCTGGTAGATATCGTATTGTGGAAAAATCTATCCCTAACATGAATGGTACATCCATCATCCGTACAACCGTTTGGAGATACACGTGTTAAGCGTGATTTTATTCTTTAAGGATTCCTTCAAGAAAGAATCGAAATATTAAATAAATACATTGTTGGAAAGAATTGAAAATATGTTTTGTTATAATTTTCTATAAGAAGATTTGGAACATAAAATCAAAGTAGATGTATACAGAGTTTGAAATAACAACCCAGAAAAAATATTACCTTTCAGTTTTAAAGCGTAGCCATCTCCATTGCTGTTAAGAATTGAATGGTCTAACAAAATCTCTCTAAGAAATTTTGTTGTTCTATAGATAGCAATCACTGGCCTTATCGATGAAATCTGGATTTCATAAAGCATTAAAAAGATAATAATGGTCTTATTGAGGTGATAGTTTGGATGTTTTCACAACATATTTGTACATTATTATTATTTTTTTTTTTACAAAAAACGGTCAATTTCTTTCAAATGTTTCAGAATGATTTGCTCCTCCATTAAACGACATGTCTGTTACATGTATATACATGTTCGTATATTTAATGACATTCTCGATGATGCCATGCAGGTCTGTCAATTCACGTGAACTGCTACTGAAGCGAAAAATTTAACAAAACACTTTCTCAATATGATTTTGTAAAGTGCAGTTACTATTGTTGGACATTTTGTTAAGTCTTTCTTTAGTATATTCATTACTTAAATTAAATTTTAAAATTCACAGCTTTTTCACGAACATCTTTAACCTAAGTTATAACTGAGAAAAACACCACAAAAGCAAATCAAATTTGTAAAATGTTTCAGTTTATTTCGTTTCTAAATGTGGCACAAAGCCACGCAATTAACGGGAAATTGTTTGGCTGGTTAAATAAATGAAGATCTGACAGGGAATCGTGATATATGCTATTTATGTTCATAAATAATGTTATGCCCATTTCCTTGGTACATACAATAGATCAAGCGGGATAACTCTAACAACTCTCTAAGATATCGCGTGTTTACCATCTGGGCTAGCCTCAGTATCAATTTAGATTTAAGGTCGGCGCCATATTGCAGGGAAAATTTTTTCAAGCAAACCCGCCCACCTCTCCCCATTTGTAAAAATTAGATCAAACTTTTGTTATTTTTGGCTAATATTAATATCATCCAGGTGTACTTTGGTTTCAGATGTTTTTTTGTTTTTTTGAAGTGGGTGGCATTTTTACCTTACCCCACCTTTGATGTTAACATTTTCATTGGAATTTTTGAAGTTATCTCATTTATAATACTGCAAGTTTTTTGGTCAAATTAAATTTTATAATTTCAATATTTTTACAAGTTCGTCATTTAATAATGAATGGCCTTTTTCAATTTCAAACTGTGAGTTTGTTGTCAATTATAATGTCACATCAAATAGAGCAACCTTTAGTGGGATTCATATTTTGGAAGATGGGCATCAAAAATAAATAACAACAACACTATAATGCACATAAATTTTCATGTATAATGATGTCAAGTATTTTCGACTCTCCAGCAGAGCATGGTTACTGGAGCAATCAATACTTTGCAAGTAAAAATGAATTGAGGTGATCCTATTCAAAGTTCATATAGGAAAAGTCCAGCAACCTCTTGTACATGTATATGCTTCTAACAATTCAAGCATTCTGTGGTGAAATCTCTTTTTTGTTTCAATTTTTTTATTCTTCGTGATATGAGTATAGCACCCATTCTGGAGCAATCGAAACACAATTTAGGAGCGGATTTCAATGCCATATGAAACAGATCTGTATCCCTAGAACTACAAAAGGATTAAAGATGACGCCAAGGGGGACATAACTGGTTTTTTTTTCAATTTCACTTTGAGTACACAGACTTTGCCAAGGTATGTTTTGAAGGATTGAATTTCATTGGTCTATATTTTAGCTGAGACGATGGCCTGCGTTTGTTTTTGTCACAGATGATCTGGTGTAACACAATGTCCTTATAAGCCTCCCAGTTAACCCGTGTGGTGAGATTGCTCTGTAGTTCATCGTCTGTCGGATATGGCGATACCTGCCAAGACAAAAACAAACAAATGCAATTAAGGTTCAACACTATTAGGTAAATTCATGTAAATATCAAATATTGTAATAAATACATGATGAATTAATGTGTTACGTACATTTTCCGCTGATACCTAGCGTACATACATGTATTATAGACAATTTTTTCTCCGTCTAAAAATAGATTACTTATCAGCAGATCCTAATCCTGTTGCAGGACCTTTTTTCTAGTGACTAGTAATTTATGTTTTGAAAATTATAGGACCCTCTACATTGTAACATAGCATTTATTTGTTGGTTCTGTTGACAGCGTTTTTCGACTGTTTGCATGATTATACTTTCAGCAGAATAAAAGCAGTTTGAAAGATATTATTAACTCTTAAAACATCTAGAGTAAAGTGTTATTATAAAAACCATACTTATCATACATATCACATGTGAAAATTATTGCATTATATGATATTATTATATGTGTCTTCGATGTAATTATCAATTCAACTAATCAGAACCAATTAACATTTAAAGACATACCTCGCTTCGAAGCCTCTCTCTGGCATTAAAATCAAGTTTCGAAATAAACAAGGAGCGACTGATTTGAACCACTTCTGCTCCGTTGCTAATGACAACAAAACTTGGTTGTGGTTTGTTTTCCTTTTCAAACATCACATATTGTAGACCCTATCCAAATGATGTAAATTTCATCACATAAATATATTGTCTTGTGACTTAATCTTTAACAAAAAACCAGACGACATTATAATTAATGAAATATTTGTATTTGGGTATATTGTTACATTTTTTGTTGTAGATTACTTCCTAATTACAAAGCAATGAAAACTTTATCGGTACTGGTTTTTATACAAAATCAATATAGTGAAAAGAGTACTATATTGTATAGTTAAAATAAAGACGATGCAAGGACAAATATATAAGGACTAATACTTACAAATGTTTGGTCCTTTGTCAAGGTTTGAACATGGACCCACTCCGTTTCTTTGTTCGCCTCTGGTAATGGCACGTCGTGTTCCTTTACATAACAAAATATATGAAGATCATACTTTTGAAAAAAGTCTCAACAAAAGAAAGTTGCATAATGTTCATACAATGATGGTTTGTCATTCTTAAGATTTACTTGTAAGGCGCCACAATACTTACTCTTTTTTTATAAAGTATTTAGATGTACTGTGGATGAAAATTATTATAAGCAATGCACTTTATAACACTATTAGTGGTTTAAATTGCACAAAATTATATGCAATAAAACTAGTATTAATAACCATTGCAATATACATTAAAATCACCATTTCAAGACACAAGATTATCAAGCATTCTTGCTTCTAGGTCAGAAATAAGCATGTTAGGCTCTCATTATAAAAGTTTTATTTATCTTAATGTTCAAATAAATTCATTAACTTGAAATACTAACACTTGATTACAACATAAGAGTAGTGTGCTTGATATTGCAAGAGAATTAAATTTTTAAAATTAATTATTTAAATAAGTTTTTGTTGAATGTGAATGACAATCCTTAAATGCTAAAACAATCTTATTTGTAAGTTAGTTTCACCTTATGTTTATTTTTATATGATTACTAAAATACATTTTGAATTATACAGATTGAAACACTTTTTTTTCAGATAACACAGCAAAAAATAGCACTTCAAACAACCAAGACCTTTATTTTTCATATGACTTAATTGTTAAACATGTAAGCCCAAGCTTTATGTTAAAAAGCATCAACGCACTCAACTTTCCAAACACACACAAAAAGACATATATTTACTTCCATCATAGGACTAATTCTCACTTGACGAGGTCTCAGCTCTTCTGTCTAATTCACAGAAAAGACATACAGATATTTTCAAACAATGAAATGATATTTCACTGCATTTACTAGTGAATAAAAGAAGAGAGATAATTAAAAGTATATGCTGCTCTGGTTACCGTTTTGGCACCAACATCAAGATCTGTGAAGATTGTCTTTAATCCTATCCGCTTCTTACCGTCTGTGGCTACTGTCGATGCACAAAATGAATATAACCATAACATTTAATCTCTTAATAAATTAAACATGTAAAGGGAAAGAATGTAAAGGATAAAAAAAGTAGCCATTAACAAAAAAAACAACAACAAACAAACAAACAAACAAAATCCATAAAACAAAACAAAAACCCTAAAAAATCATAAAACTTACATTCTCCTTCTGTTATACTTGATAAAACGGGAGAATCTGTTTTTTCTCTGCTTGATTCAGAAGCTTGAGTCTGAAAAAAAATCATTTTAAATGATTGAATCATTTCAAGCACAGAAATGCTTATGAGCCATTTGTTTTACTCGGCTAGCCTACCTTAGGGCTTTTTGAGGCGGGACTATCACTAACTGTCGACCTCGGTGATTGGTCAGCAGACGTCAATCGTTCACTTCCGGGCGTGATGATCATCCTTCCGGTCGTGTGTGGTCGGAGAACACTGTCCAAGCGTTTCACTAAAGACTGCGCCTTTTTGTGCCGCGGGGTTCCCGGGGTATAATGGGGGTCACCGTATTCGTCACCGTAGTCTGTTTCCATGTGGAGGGGTGACGGGAGACGGATATCATGATAACTGACGTAACGGTCAAAATCCTCGGTTCGACTAAGAAACGAAAAATACCCACTAGGGTGCGCTGTCATTGTGTATTCCCCGGAACGTTTACTGACGATGGGTTTCACCTTTTCGAGTCTTTTTAGAACCCTAAGAGATCCCTGGAAGAAAAATGATAGCATGAAAACTCAAAATTCTATTTTTCATTATTTTTTTAAAAAGTAAACAGGTTTGCACTTAAAAAAAGGTTCTCACCTCTTTAACTAAGTAAATCCAGTCCGATTTATTACTATTTCTCGTTAAAATCACATTTCGTCTGAAAAAAAATTAAGATTCATGCTTTCAAATGTAAGAAAACATTTCTATCTTTAAATGAAGAGACTATTAAAGTTAAGACCCCATAGTTGATCAGTATATTCCAAGATAAAGAGAATTTGTATAATATACATGTATACATCAATACAATTATCAATATTTATTTAGTAATCTAAAATTTACAAATATCCATATGAGTTATACTTACTGAAAATATGTAACAAAGTATTTTCCAGGTTCCTCTTTCAAACATTTTAATGGCCAGTGTCGTAGAAACCCAAATTTCCTTTAAAGTAATTTGCATAATATACTACACATTCAATAAAAAAAAACATTTGTGGACAAATGACGGCGGCCATTTTTGTTTACCACAAACGCTTGCCGATAATAAAACTTCTTTTTTGGGGGGGATTGCACAAGAAAATTGACATGTACATAAAACTGCAGGAAAATATCTAATATTTTCGTAAGATGATAAAAATGAAGTAAATAAATAACTGATTAGTTAATCAGAGAGAGAGAGAGAGAGAGAGAGAGAGAGAAAGAGAGAGAGAGAGAGAACATTGGTATGGTGTATAGCTTACATAAGGAATGGATCGTTTACTGGGTTGGTTTGTACGCCACCCATGAATATCTTCTTGTATTCCTTCAAAAAAATCCTCAAATGCTGACTTAATGTTCGACAATTCATGCTTAGTTGATAAAATTCATTTGTAGGTACTAAAAAGTTAATTTTTCGTCGTTTCTCCTCTGAGTCAGACGTAATTATCTGATAAAGTTTAATATGATATTCAATGTGGCTAGCTATTAAAAGATATTTCATGTATATTTGAATCATATTATCATTCCAGTAACTTTGACTATATTTAGCAATGTGATCATTTGCTCACTTTCCGTAATATACTCGTACAACCTAATCGGAACGTACATGTAAGTACTGACAAACTATCAATGAAACAAACATGATTCTGTTCTCGATAAATGGTTATACCTCTGCAGGAATTCTCAGAACTTCTGTGTATTCATTCGTAATGTTTGATCCGCCTCTTCTTTGATTTTTGAATACTCCTATTTCCTGTATAAATAATTCAATATGAACTAATGAAGAGGGATTAAAAATGATTTTGAATGATTTTTCGTTGTGATACAAATCATACATTCAACATATTGTTAAAATAAATACGTGGTTTCTTGACTATTTTAAGACTTTTTTTTATAAACTATTAACTAAATAATCACATTTCTATAAATATTACAAATATTTTGATTCCTTTTTACCCCAAATGGCTGTCCTCGTTTAATAAGCACATCTATAGATGTAGCTGATAACTTGTGGTCATCCAAAATGGCGGTAACAACTGAAATAAAAAAGAATTATCAAATAGATGTCCTCTTCAAGCTCGGTAATTAAAACAAAAGCTGTATTATTTTTAAGGTCCAACTTACCTCTTTTATACATGTTGTATCCAAAAAAAAGAATATTGAAATAATCATCAATGTACAAATTATACTCTAATTTTACACAACTGCAATATTACTTGAAGAGCAAAAATTCGACTAAAATGAGTTGGACTTGTTTGGATATTCAAGTTCGAGTTATCTTTCATGTTTAAGAGATTACTTGTAGCATTATAATTATTAACTATAGTACTTACTGGAGCCATACAGAACGATGTAGGCGTTTTCCGGCGCCCCGCCCTCTTTCACTATGAAGCGCTTGGGCTCGTAACACTCAACGTAGCCTACCCGAGCCAAGGATTCCTGGATTCTCAGAGGAAACTCGGCGATGTACTTCACATTCCGGAGGGCGTTGGTTGCCTATTAATTTGAAAAATATATAAATAAACACTTTAATACTAGTATGGTAAGCTTGAACGTGAGGAATTGAAATAAATTATTCTCTTTTCCACGATATGAGAAATAAAAATGAAAAAAAGAACAGTTCCTAAAATCTGTATTGTTTTATTAATTTGGCATTGATTGAATATCAAAATTTTAAAACACGGACTTACATATCGGATGTCATCGGTCGTCCTCTGGTCTGACGGTTTGGATAAAATTTGTAGACCTCTTTGTGACATCCTCATCTTGTAAAAGAAAACAAAAACTTCCCCATTACAACTAAAACTGATTCAGCAGAATAAATATTGCAACAATCAATAAATTTCAATAAAAAATAGAGAATATAATCATATCAGTTGAATATATTAATTCAATAAGTTGATTTGGTTAACTTGTGGCATTTTTCGCATACCATAGCAGCGAACATCATGCAAGAACTAAATCTAAATGGGTTCACATTTTCGAAGGAATAATGTGAATTTTAGCAAATCTTGTATGTGAGCATACAATGTATAGAATACAGTTTCATTTATTTACAATAAAACCCCTGATAATTATTTCGCGCACCTGGCGTATTTAGAGTGTTTACCTGTCGGTTGGCCTTGAAGTAGGATACGTCTATCCTGTTGGCTCCATACGTATTCTTCTCGTTCACGGGGGAACTCCCGATATCCTTCAGCTGGGACTGATACACAGTGTCATTGGCACTAAAAATAGCCATCAACGTCACAATAACTGAAACGCTTTGAATATATGTGTACGATGTTTGGTATTGAATCTTGCACTAAGTATCAAATCATATACATGTAATTTCATAAGTATTGTAAGAATTTTCAAATATTATGATTATTGTTCTATTATGTTTTTATTATGTTTTATTATATGAAACATAATTATTGTAAGAATTATGAAATGAATAATACTGAACAAAATTACTTATTATAAAAATCAGTCGGGACTTACGACTTAAAATAATAATAAATGTTTGTATGATCTAGCTTTAGCGCAGTAAGAGAAAAGCACTTACTTCCGCTGCATTACGATCTTCTGCAGCGCACAAACACGGCCGACAACTCTGCTGACAGTCTGCAGCCTCCTTAACATATTCTGAAGCAAAATTAAATATATAAAATATATAGGTAATTGATATACAATGTCATTTTCAAACACGCTGATTTCTTAGTTGAATAATAAATGATTAATTGATTAAATAAATAAAATGTTTACTACACCCATTTCTTAAAGAATTTAGATTACCCCCCCCCCCCCCCCAAAAAAAAATAGCGTGCGCTCATAATTGACATGAATGCTTATGAATGCAATTTTTCGTTACAAAAAATAGCATAGAAATTAGTGTAAAAACATGCGATCATGAAATGTGTAGGGTTTTATTTCTAAAGAGATTCTGGAGAAATACCTTAAAAAGATTTCATTTCATTTTCTACCAATATATACGACTATCTAGAATAGGAATCTTGATATTAACGGGTATGAAACTAATCCTGTATGATTTGTATATATATACATTTTGTAAAAAACGTGTATAGTGTTGGGAAGGAGGAGGGGGGGGGGGGGGGGGGGGGAGGGGCGAAAATCTGAAATTATCAATAAAGAGGTTTGGGGGAATTATTCTCTTCATCTCACTGCATATGGTTAGTAAGTGTTCAGGTTATAACCATGTATAAAAAAATTTCTGTATAATTCAAATATGAAAAGTATTTGAGATTTATTATATCGGGGAAAGGAGGACAATGGGGAGGGGGAGGGCAGGGGGAGGGGTATGGTGTGAATGGTTACCTTTTTCTCCTCTTCCTTTGCTTTCAGTGTGGCTGACAGTAGGGTACTGAGTCGTTGCTTTGAGATGGGTTCGTCTATCCGCCGAGACAGCCTCCCCCCGTCACTGACCACATACAGCTGACTGCCGTGGACCGTACCTCGACGACCTTCACCTCTCACGTCCATGGTCAGCTGTTCATCAATTTCGGAAATTCTTCTTCCTTTTAATCTATTACTAGAATTCATAATAAGAATATGCATTATGCAATTTATTATTCATGCATACCAGGATATAATGGACAATAAAACTGCTGAAACATTGAAATCAAATTATAAATTTATTTCATGCGAATACATCTCTTTAAAGCCGTATGAGTTAAAATAAAACGCACATATTCCGATAACATCCTATACTACAGCATTTGAATTACAATATTGTACATCAATTATCATATAAAATTTTAGTACAATTGATGTAATATCAAACAACGTCAAGACATTAGCCTACAACAAAACGCTACTGACACACAAAATCCATGAACACAATGACTTACGAACCATTTGAACTATGCATGTTGCAAGCGTATGGAACGCCATAGCTGCCTTAAGGTCAATTTCATATTATATGAACTGGTATTTCATTTATATGCAATAGTAATATCATTATATGCAGTGGTAACATCATTACATGCAGTGGTAACATCATTATATGCAGTGATAACATCATTTTATGCAGTGCTAACATCATTATATAATATTATTTCACCATTATATTCAGGGGTAAAATCTTTATATGAAGTGGTAACATCATTACGTTATGTCGTAAGATCATTATGTGCAGTAGTTTATTCATTATATGTTATGAATAAATCTTTATATGCTATGATAAACTCATTTCATACAGAGCTAAACTCATAATGAACTATTGTTCAATCGTTATGTTATATGGTACACTCTTCATGTGCAGTTGCAAAATCCTTTTATGCAGTGCAACTTCTTGATATTAGGTGATAAATTCATTATATGCAGTACTAACATCATGTTATGGTGTATTAAAACCATTATGTATGGTGGTAAAACCTTTATGTATTGTGGTGAAAGCTTTACATGCAATTGTAAATCCTTTATATGATGTGACAATTTTATAATATGCCGTTGTTGAGTCATTATATTATGAAGTCAGTTCTTTACATGATGTGATCATTTCATTATATGGAGTGGTAACTTCTTTACATGCAGTCGTAACTCTTTATGATGAGGTTTTAAACTGGTTCTCGCTGAAAAGTTTTAATGGGGAAGAGGTCCAGTTTTATTTATAAAAAGATGCCGCGTTCGTTGTGACGATGCACATTTCCTGGTCAACTTCTCGGGTTTTTTTAAGAGAGAGAGAGAGAGAGAGAGAGAGAGAGAGAGAGAGAGAGAGAGAGAGAGAGAGAGAGAGAGAGATTTTCTCTGTTCTTTTAACATCGATATCATAATATCAATCATTGAACCCATTATGTACGGTGGTAAATCGAATGTATTATTAGTAGAGTATGCTTTTAATTTAAGAGTAAAAGAAATTACAAAAAATGAAGCAAGCGTTTTAAAATCAAAGTCGAAAGACCTTTGTTTCAATGTACCAGGTAGATGCTACTTCTCGCTGATTAATGCCTCCAACACAAAAGGAATAGACAGATTTTTATTCATAGACATAAATAAAAATAATTTTTCATTTTTCTTAAAATTAATTTTATTTTTAAGAAATAATAAAGAAATTGGTTGGTCTTAACCTCTTTTTATGGTTGTTTCATCCACTGTATAAAATTTAAGCTCACCGGGCATGTATTTTTGTATTTTAAATCCTACAAAGAAGGTGTTGCAGTTCCTGTGCTATTTTCCATAAAGCTGTTGCAGATATCTTCATATCATTTTTATAGGACCATTTTATACGCGGATCAATACAAAATTTTCGGGGTGGGGGGGGGGGGGGGGGGGGGGGTGCGATGAATACTGAAGTTTGCCGAAGGGGTGGGGGGAGGTGGGTCCGAGGCAAATTTTTGGTAATTTCATGGAAATTTTAAGAAATTTTAATTTTTCTGGGGCGGGGTCCTCCCCGCGACCCCCCCCCCCCCCCCGTTCAAGACCCCCATGCATTAAACAAATTGTAAAATGGTTTCACTGAAAAATGTGGCTGGTTTCATGGCATATCCGATTTTTGTTTCAAAGAGGCATATTTTTAAAGATTAAACTTCGAAAAAAAAACCTCCGAAGTTAAAAAACGGTGTTTTAAATCTTAGCAAACTTCATCGTGTCTAGTATAGCCGAGTGGTTACGCAGGATGTCCGAATAATCACCGAGACTAACTACTTGGTATTTTTTAAATTAATTTTTGAAAAGGTAATACTCCTATTCCGATGGTTTTGAAAATAAATGATGTCGGGATAAATAAGTTTCAAAACGCTTGTTATTGTAATATTTTACATGTGTGCTGATTTTTTCAACGTTACCGACTTTGTTCACATTATAAACATTTGTAGCTGCAGATCTGTAGCTCTCTGGTTGAAAAAATTCGGATAGCCAAATTGTCTATCCGATTTTTTTTTAAACCAGAGAGCTACAGATCTCCAGCTAAAACATTTGCTGCTGAACGAGGAAGTAACGCATTAATCGATAATGTTAATGTATTTTTTTTGTAAAATATGTCGTTTTCAAAATATATATACATATTGTTCGACATCGTTAAAAGCAAGCCGTGCAATAAAGTATGAATCAGCAAAATACGGATAAGTTTGTTCCAATCACCACGGTTTATATGGATGCTATTAAAATTATTTTAAATAACAATCAAGAGCAAAGTAACTCCTCAATTTAAACGTTTTTGAAGAGACAGAATTAGATTTATTAATTCAAAAAGCTCCAAAGAATTACATACATATTTAAAACACGATAGCAAGTAGAAATTAAATTGTTCTATGTTAATATCAAGATACATAAAGTGATCTTCCTATCTGTATGCGCGGATCTAGAAGCAGAGGGGGGTATAAAATTTCTACAAAGTACAATTATTTAATTTTTGAAATTTATTTTACTTTTAAAATTAAACGCGTACTCTACTAAAAATTCATTCGATTTATCACACATCGATGTATCAAGAACAGAGAAAATCTCTCTCTCTCTCTCTCTCTCTCTCTCTCTCTCTCTCTCTCTCTCTCTCTCTCTCTCTCTCTCTCTCTCTCTCTCTCTCTCTCTCTCTCTTCAAAACAAACGACAAGTTGACCAGGAAATGTGCATCGTCACAACGAACGCGGCATCTTTTTAAAAAATAAAACTGGACCTCTTCCCCATTAAAACTTTTAAGCGAGAACCAGTTTACAACCTCATCATAAAGAGTTACGACTGCATGTAAAGAAGTTACCACTCCATATAATGAAATGATCACATCATGTAAAGAACTGACCTCATAATATAATGACTCAACAACGGCATATTATAAAATTGTCACATCATATAAAGGATTTACAATTGCATGTAAAGCTTTCACCACAATACATAAAGGTTTTACCACCATACATAATGGTTTTAATACACCATAACATGATGTTAGTACTACATATAATGAATTTATCACCTAATATCAAGAAGTTGCACTGCATAAAAGGATTTTGCAACTGCACATGAAGAGTGTACCATATAACATAACGATTGAACAATAGTTCATTATGAGTTTAGCTCTGTATGAAATGCGTTTATCATATAATATAAAGATTTATTCATAGCATATAATGAATAAACTACTGCACATAATGATCTTACGACATAACGTAATAATATTACCACTTCATATAAAGATTTTACCCTTGAATATAATGATGAAATAATAGTATATAATGATGTTAGCACTACATAAAATGATGTTATCACTGCATATAATGATGTTATCACTGCATGTAATGATGTTACCACTGCATATAATGATATTACTATTGCATATCAATGAAATACCAGTTCATATAATATGAAATTGACCTTAAGGCAGCTATGGCATTCCATACAAGCGCATCTACATTCTAAATCTTGTACTATAGAATAATATCTACATGTAAGCGTTCAACAGTGCGTGGATTACCTAAGTGATTGAGCGGTGTCTCTGTGGAATAAAATAACGCAAATTGAAGTTAGAGAACAAACAAATGTGATATTCATATACATGTTATACTTAATAAGTGAGACACTGCATTATTATTAATATGGCATGAGTTAAAAATGCTTAACGTGTAAAGGGGACCGTAAAATATAAATTCGCGAGTGTCGGAAAAGAATGTTAAACGTTCACGTTGTTGGTTTGAGTTCTAGAACTCAGTGCATGGCCCTTTTGTCGAAGAGCGTAATGGTACATTGTATTATGGAAAAGCTACATATTATCTTAAAGTGATTAAAACCAATTGTTCCAATTGCTGCAGTTGCATTATTGACGTCCAAACTAGGTTAAGTTCTAAGTTCTCGGCGGTACGTTAATTTTTTTTAAAAGTTATACCATGCATTATATATTTACATCTGCATCATTGCATTATTCAAAAAAAAATATGCAGTATTGAATATTGAAATAAAATCCTAACCTGAAAATGGTTGCTTTGGTCACATTCCTGAACTTGTTGAGATGACTCTTCTGGTCCGCCGCGTCTAACGACTGCTGATGGCGGGCCTCCAGAACATCGCCCTCGGAGAACCTCTTGGGACCGGAAATGGCTTGGAATCTGGGCCGGTGGACTGAAGGAGACATTATACCATACTTATTATAGAATACAGCCGTGACATGCCCGTGTTTTTGGAGTGAGACTACAGCCATTATGGATTTAGTGCGTAGACTCTTGCCATACGAAACGACGTCTAATAAATATATTTTTTCGTCGCTACATCGCCGGTTTTTTAGCATTCGTTTCATTTGGTTTTGTTGTTCGATGCATGAGTTTTGGTTGCTCGATGTCACGTGGTTTTTGGGGTAATCTTTGAGAACATCGCTGGGTCTGCGTTTTGTATGGTACACTTCGCTACGTCGCCTTCCGTCGGATATTTTTTGGGGTAGGAGGCTTGCTTCGGACATGAATTCACTGTGTCTTCTATTCGATTGTTGCTGCCCTCCATGTTTAGCAACAAATCGATCTTGTTGAATCCTTGGAAGAGTTCGGGTCTTGTTGTGTTCTAAACCGAACGAGACTTTGTTTCGGCGGAGGTTTGTGTTGACGTTCATCTCAAAAATTGATCAACCAATCGCGTTTCGTAGCACTGTTCAAAAATTTATCTTTTTCGAAAAACAATTTTTATCACCTGGGTTTGTTAAACAAGAACATCTAGACGGGAAGTCTACACGCCATATGTTTAAAGTTTACTATATATGTCACAATTTTCGAATTCACGACGATGTCTTGATTAAAAACGTATCCTTCCAACACTCAAGTGTATAATTGGATTACAATGGTGTGGAGTGCTCTAGCCACTCGCAGTATTTACTTAATAACAGCATCACTTGCTGTGAGATTTATTGTCTCTAAGACTCGCTTTATAAATATACGTAAACCCATAAACCGTTAAGATGGCGTCGACCCCGGATGGAGATTAATGTAACCAAACAAAAAATTGCAACAACAACAAAACATGTCATCAAAAGTCGTGTACTTTAAAAGTATGACAATCAAAATAAAAAAGAAAAGAAAGCCCCTTTCGTGCGAGGCTGTCATGGGCCGGATTCTGTAAAATTTAATAATCCGTAAAAGAAATAATTTTACATTTTGTACATATTAAAAGATGTTACAGCTTACGAGCACTGACTCCATTAAAAATCCATTTAATGCCTTATCGTTTTAAGAATATAAATAAATGTACATTTGCCCCACGTAGACTTCATCTTCTGTAATATCACTGGAGTAATTGCGGTTCGTAGAAGACGAAATGATTATAATGTGATTAAAACTGACAAATAATCTTCTTAATGGCTATATTATAAGCAATTATAACTGTTTTTTATGGTTCTTTGTGCAATATCTTCTCATTAATGTTTTAAACCATCACAATGGATGAGATTTGTATGAGGAATGTATGATTTTTATAAAATGGGCAACTGACACGGCATTTTTCTATTGATAAAATCTCACATAAGAAAATGCTCTCTCTCTCTCTCTCTCTCTCTCTCTCTCTCTCTCTCTCTCTCTCTCTCATCAAAGTGTATGTATTTAAACTTCACCTATCTTGACGCGGTGTAGTCGTTGGTTCGTTTTAAAAACAAAATCTCCCGTCGCTATAGCCCTAGAACGACAAATTCTTAATCTCAAGTGCCCCTCGATGCCTGTCTTAAGTTTGTGTCATTTCAAATATTGACTCAAACGATTTATATCAAGTATACTGTCAACACTGATCGGCATTTCCGACGGAATCACAGTTTACACGTTTATTGTGGCATGAACATCTTTTTATTCGATCGAAGATATTTAATTAACTATACGAGGGTTGTTGCTTGCGTTTAAAGCTATATCATTTTTCTGTAACATTTCGTATACAAATATTCATATGGAATTTTTTTTTTTTTGGGGGGGGGGGGGATGAGCATTAGACTTGTTAGTAAGCAATAGAAAATGAGCGATGGAACGTTTTGCTCTTTTTGTCTATATAGTGTAAGATATTTAATTTCTTAGATCGATAGATTAAACCATTAGTACATATACAGGCAATTTAAAATGTAATAATGGATTCATATAAATATGCAAACGAAAAATAATTGAATAATTTATAAAATTTATATAAAGGGATCTATAAATAACATTTGTAAAGCTTGTTGAAAGTGGACATATCAGGAAGCATGAATTATTAAAAATCTAACTATTCCATTGCTATCTCTACATACATGTAATTACTTACGAATAATTCTAGAATATCATAACATGCTACAGGTGAAATTATTCACTAACCTGCACATGCATAATTTTTCAACACATTTAATTTTAATCTAAATTTTTGGAATAATTTACCCACATAATCTTACATAAATCTCGTCATACAAATACATGTAGCGCTACAATATCTAACCCCCCCCCCCCCTCCTCCTACAACGCACCACCAAAAGAAGAATAGCTAAAAACAATTAAATGCATACTATGCCTGAGAGGTGCATGTATGATTATCCATTTTTTCCATCTGTCAATCATCTTTCATGGGTCCCATATAGCAACGTGTCACTTCTTCCTTCAAACTATCATTCGTAGTAAATGTACATGTAGTAATGCTTTAGCCAACATTATTTTTTCTAGACCTAAACAAAATTTGAAATTAACTTGGCCCTAATAGATTTTTTTTAAAATCCTTTCACGAATATCAATCGCTCTTTTGGTTAATTATGAAAATATGGAAGAAAAAAATCAACGAAGTACATTCAAAAAGACGTCGAAATACAATCAATATTGACAAAAAGTTTAAAAGTTTTGTCCAAAGAAAACGTAACTGGATTTATAAACACTAAGTTCTTAGTCCAGGTTGCCTTTTGCTTTCTCTCTTGAGATTTTTTTTCATGCTCTCTCTATTTCTCTTTCTCTCTATATACTTTAAAAACAAGTTTGTATTGATTAGGCGCAAATTTAAAACCCACTTTATACAAATACACGGTAATTAGAGCAAAAATAAACGGCCTCCTTTCTATAACATATCAGATTTAAAACGTCTTCAAGTGACACGAGTCGGTTAGTTTATATTTTGGGGGGAGGGGGGGGGGAGGGGTGACATAGAAAAACGTAAAAAAGATTAATCAAGTTTGATAGACCTTAAAATTAGCGGGAGAGGATGTGTATTTATTTCGGGGTTTTTTTGTGTTTTTTTTTGTTTTTTGTTGTTGTTTTTTTTGGGTTTTTTTTTTTTTTACATCTGTTGAATTAGACTTGTCACCGTTCTCATTAGGGCGATTTAATCGCTACGATCGGAATGACATGTCACGAGTAGAATTTAGTTTCTTACAAAATCACAACTATCATTTCATTGTTGAAGAGAAAAATTAAGACGTTTAATGGGATCACTTTTGTTCCAGAGAATATGCTTCAGCTAGGTTAAAAAAAGGGACAACAGCTGAAATATTCAAATAACGCAGAGAGAGAGAGAGAGAGAGAGAGAGAGAGAGAGAGAGAGAGAGAGAGAGAGAGCATAGGATCTTGATTTTTGAGACTTATTCAATTGCAAATGTTTGCCTTTATAAACGACACTTTAAATATTTAAGGTTGAATAACACATCGTCACAAAATGGTATTCCGTTTCATTAAAAGAAGTTTTTTGATGGTAACATGTAACTTACTCCATAGCAGAGTGAATAAGGACTCGGTCTTGTGATCCGTACATCCCGAGTTCGAATCCCGTGAGGGCTTTTTTTGTTACTTACTGAATTAATTTTTTTTAGATAATCATTCTTATCCCCAAACTGCAAATTGTTCGCTTATTTGACATACGTATAGTTTATTTATCATTATATCATAATAAAAAAAAAATACTGTAAATATGAGTGATTTTTCTAGGTGTATTATTCCACCTTAATCAGATTGTTAACGAAACTACGCATAAATCAGAAATCAGTTTCCATGCAGTTGTGTCATCCGCTGCCTATTCAGTATTGAATTTCGTGCTTTCGCAGTCAATATCAGAACTTTTCTATTTGGGGAAACTTTTTGTCATTTAAATCCATAGCAGAACCTAATCCTCGTCTGATATAACCCGGGTATCAGGACTACGATAGATGGGAGGGGATCAGCCACTTTAGCCCTTTTACCCCCCCGATACCAATGTATACCAATATCAAAAATCAATGTCTGGTCTTTGCCAGGATTAAAAGCTTTGTAACGAATGACAATTTCACTCAAGTTTTTATGAAAAGAACAGATTTGCCATTAATCTAAATGTACATAAGGAAACGTTTGAATTTTCCTCTTTTCTTGTTGGCCTCGATCAATCAATATTCCTCGTCGATGTGAAAGTGCCCTTTAGAATGGGTTCTCAATTTTTGAAATCTTGAGACGATTTGTGAATTGTCGAGTTTTTCTTTTCTTTTTTTTATTTTAAAATATCGTAATAAAAATAGACCATTTTAAGTGTGTGATTTCTTGTTATTCTCGATCATAATTAATTTTTTTCTTCAAAAGATTAGTTAAATTGAGAATTTACCTTCGAAATCCTCCAGTGTGCTACACGGGCTAGGGGTTCTCGAATTTGAGTACAGATCATGTTTGAAGTGCACTCTTCTGTCACTTCCCGTACTTTTTCTGTGAAAAATCAAGTTTTTGACGGTCAGTCGGTGCCCGCTGTGTGTATCGGGCCGAGGGACCGAGAGAGACCAGTTAGTGAGGGAGGAACTTCTCCTCCATTGAAAACCGTCCGAGGATGGCCGAAATCTTTTGTCGCTGGACGCCGCGGCGGAGTTTGATTTAGCGCTGATGGACCGCTCCTCTTTTTTCGAACGTTTTGATTGGACGGATGGCAGTCTTCTGTCGTGAATTTTTGCTACACTTAGCTCCGTTGGTTGACGGACGAAATAAGGAACTTTCTTTTCACTCGATGAAGTCATTATCAAATTAAACGAATATCTGTTCTTTCAATAAATCCCAAAATCATCTCAAGAGAATATCGTTAATATAAGAATTCCAGCACAAATATTATTGATATCTATTCCAAATGTCAAATGCCGCTGTATTTTTTTCTCCACACAAAGACACCTGTCCAATATTGCGGTATATTTTGTGAGACGGCACGAAGTTTCTTTGAAATAAATCTCTATTTAACAGCAGTGTTTCTATATAGACAGGTACATATTCTGCTATCGCTGTACGTGTGGTTGTTAGGTAATTTCTCCGATACACAAGGTAAAACCCGCTACAAGACTTTTCAACGAGTGTTCGCATGAAACAACAGAATCAACGACCCAAGTAGAAATTGGTTTTGTTTTGCCCAAACGATTCCAATCAAATACATTTTTCTATTTTTTTTCCTTTCACTCTGCTCTACTGTCTTTTGGAACAATGGATTATTTTTATCTATTCTTAATCTTGATAATATTATTTCGCGAGTATAATCTCTCGGGGCATATCCCTTTGAATTTTTAAAGATCACTATCAAAATAATTACTAGATTGAATTGAAATCTCTTTTGATACTTCATTTAAATCTTAATTATGTTTTCGAATTTTTTTTAATATTTTCTTATGAGTGACAGATATATATCCAATCCAGGATAAATATCTCTTTTGATACTTCATTTAAATCTTAATTACATTTTCAAATTTTTTATATTTTCTTATGAGTGACAGATATATACCCAATCCAGGACAAATATGTCAAAGGACTACACACGAACTTTTGTATAGCTTATAATGATATATACAACGAATAATCCAACACGAATTAGATAGCTAGTGAACTAGCATACATGTAACTACTGTTTAGACAGTGGGCAATACCGTGTACAAATTGTTACTTACACTGTACATGCATATATATATATATATATATATATATATATATATATATATATATATATATATATATATATATATATATATATATATATATATATATATATCTAGAGTACTCATGATTCAGTCCCTATCATATTAAATGATACTTCTCGTCTCAGGATAACTGGCCTTAATTTTATTCAAAGGTATGTAAATTTAATGTACGGTTACCTGAAGAAAGGTTTACGAGAGAGGGAAAATGCATCATGATTAATCATAGCTAGGCCTGGCTCCGGGGCCATAAAACGTAGTCACACTCACTTTTGATCTCAATTTCACTCTTTCAAAAGGAATATGTAAGTGGAAAGTTGATACTGTGACCACTAGTAAAATAATCTAAATTCTAGGGGTCCGAAACCAGCTTTTCCAACCTGGACACCCCCCCCCCCCCCCCGAACCAATTTATTAAGAGAAGGGACTGACATAAGAATGTCTGACCGCTCTATCTGACAAAAGGACCGTGAGTGTTCCCGGTCTCCGGGGTACACGTATTATACAGTACACTCTCCTATAAACTGATAAAGGAAGCTATGCTGATTACATTATATAAGGTGAACAGTATCATTATAAAGCTAGGGGGGAAACATTGAGCGTTAGGCAGTTCATAAAAAGGAAGTGTTAGTGTGTGGTGACAGTGTGGGTATGGGGAAGGGTCGGGGAGGTGATGGGGGTTGGAGCTAGTATATGATTCTTTTAATGTCCCATTTATTTTTTCACCCATGGACACCACCTGCATGTACTATAACTTTGAACAAAACTGGCGCAATGCGTGTTGTTTCTGAAAGATGTTCAAAATTCAATGCTTGCAAATATTTTACCAAAAACGGTATATCATCATTTATCCTTAATGGTTCATTTCATCTTACTGTACATGAAATGAGAGTTGAGAGAAACAGCCCCCCCCCCCCTAAATCCAGAAAACCAAACATAGTTACCCTAACTCCGACATTTTAAGCTAATTGTAAATGTAACTATCAAAACAAATTAAGTTCATCAATGTGCTTTAATTTTGTGGTCTTCTTACCTTTTCTGTCAATAAATTCCATTCATATCAGAATCATTTCACACTCGTCCGTTGCCTGGATTTTACATGTACCAATCAAGAGAAGAAGAAAAAAGAAGTTGAATAAAATATAATTTTTAACACGGATTATGCCGCTCAAAGAGTAATCACCCTTCAGTCTTTTATTCATGAATAAATAATTCTCCCTCCTCTGTGGAACAATAAAAATTATTAATTAAGCGATTTTTGCCGCGAGCCATCGAGCTTGCAAAAGTTATTCAAAGATAGGTCCACTTCAGAAACCACTCTTTTGTAAAAAGAAAAAAAAAGAAACTTTATTCCTACTCGATATTAAAAAACTTTTTTTAAAGACTCACTTGTCTAGTTGGGAATCTCCTTGTGTACTTTGTCCATATCATCACCTTGATTCTTTGATGTAATACCTAATTACGGAATCGCTTCTTCTTCCAATGTTGACTTAATATCTTCTTCAACGTCTTACGAAAATCACGGTTTATTTGTAAATATCAAGTTTTCTTTCATGAATATGAATATTCTTTTCCTGGCACCTTATTTGCATTGAAATTTGCAATGTTTAATTTTCTTCCTCAAAGATGTAATTATGCAATGTTGTTAATTATAGCACATTAAATATAAGGTTATTTCAGTGGCACCTGCCCGCATCGATATTAGACCATACCACATATATACATATACTGTCCCGCAGAGTCCAACATTACACAAAACAACCCATCTCCGCAAACAAAATGAAAAATCCGCGAGACCGTGTTGGATCTGTAGAATATTAGTGTTTACCTATAATACAAAATCGATTCCAATCACTTCATTTAAACAAACTATCACCTTTCACTTTTCCTCACCATTTCTGAAGAAATTTAATCTGACTGTGTACATAGACACGCAATAAGATTAGGCCTGGATATAGTAGATTTACTTTCACGTGCATTTTGTTTTCTTATGTCTCTCACCATTCTTGGTCTGTTTGCTGAAAGTTTAAATCACGTTAAATAACATAATAGTTGCTAAATATGCTTTGTCAAATATGCTCAATGAACGAATTGAGAATCTTCACTTAAATATGATTGTTATATTTCGTACAAGAATGTTTCTTTACGGCGATGCGATTTAGCCTTTAAAGAGTTCTTAACAAAAAATTTTTACATTTATTTTAGAAGTTCTAAAAAAAGCAAGATGAATTGCAAATGTCTGTGCAAAAAAATTCGTTACAGGACGTTATATAACTCAAAAGATACATGTATGTGTATTACATGTACACTTTGATTTTCACTACAAAAGTAGGATGCTACATTGATTATCAAGCTAAAGGGGGAGGGGGTACTAGTAGTATGCAGTAGGTAATCGATATTGTCAATTTACAGTTTATAAATTTATGAATTGCAGTAGACATACTTTTTTGTGTTAAAAGTATAACTCAGATATAGTTAACACTTGCTATTGACTTCGTAAAGAAAATAATGTGGTTTTGGGGTTAATTGGTTGTGATTAGATATAAGTAGTGAGTTCTCAATGATTCGGGAAATCATCGGGATCCAACGGTAGATGGAAGTCGCTCTCCTATTTTAATATTTTCTTGCAATTATGTACATCCCTCTTTACAAGCATGGTCTTGGAACAGACAACTTTTGCACTGTGCCAGCTAAAAATAATTTTGGACAGCTCTACACTCTGTGATATTGGGACCTCCGGGTTTTGATCGACTCTCTAGTGGGGTCCAACGGTCATACAGTTTTAATATATATATATATATATATATATATATATATATATATATATATATATATATATATATATATATATATATGTTAATTTTGATTTTAACGACCGTAAAACGTCTGAAGATTTTTAACAATGAAAGCGCTTATGTTTTGCAGTTAGTGTTGCTTTTTTTCTTTTATTATATTTTTACCGGAGACTGAGAAAATACTTTTGTGATTTGGATATATATATATATATATATATATATATATATATATATATATATATATATATATATATATATATATATATATATATATATATATATAAAATATTTCAACTTCACTTCTATTGAAGCTGAATAAAAACTGACTGCATAATTAGAAAGATTTAATTAAGCGAGTCCTCTACCAGGTTTATTAAATCTATAAATCCGAGGGTAGGGTTTCTTACTCTAGGGTGTGACGAGAAAGGTCATTTAAACAAAAAAATGCATTCTTTGGTGATTTATTCCGTATATAAAGGTAGCGACATTGCATTCAAATACATAACCCGCTAACGCGGGTAATGTCATTTTTTCTGCAATGATTGCTACCTTCATAACCCGAATGAATCATCAAAGAAAGCATTTTATTGCTTATATCAATATCTTTTTTCTAGCTAATTAATAAATTGATAATGAAAAGTAAGTAAAATTTACTAAATTACTGTTAATGAACGTAAGTACGTTAGCTAAAAGAAACAACCAAATCGTCTCCTGTGAGACTTTGATTCAGACATCGTCATGATTATTTCGTGCAGTCCGTGATTTTTCCTAGGTCGTTCGAAGGTTTTGACCAATCGATAAACAGTCTGTCCTGCCATTTTCTTGTCAGTTTCAGCCGCTGTAGATTTCGACCAATTGATAAACGTGGGGTGTAGATTTCAGTCTGGCTATTTCTATAGAGCTATGAATTAACTATAAGTTTCCGTAATAAATGGTAGGAATAATACTTGTTTTATATAAATATATAATGTTGAAGGTTACTGGTATATACATGTATATGCCGTTTTAATTTGCGTTTTTTCCATTAAGCTACAAGAGTTATGAACTTTCTGCGAATTATACAGTTTAAATCGAACGTATTTAAAAGTATTTTTTTTTTCAAATTTTTATAGTATATAGACAGACAGACAGAACACCCCTTTCTCACAGACTCTCACACACAGCAAGTTGGTACAGTGAATTTGTATACACCTATATATATTTAAAGATACATACAGTACAAATTATCTAAAGAAAAAGAAGAAGATTAATATCTACATCATCATTGATGTGTTAATTAAATATTTATACTGGAAAGAGACAACTCCATGGTGACCATCTCTTAGTAAAGTCTACAGTAGTAAATAGTTTCCTCTCAGTATTGTAATAGGTTTGTAAATAGGACATTAACATTTCAAAACATATCTTTATATCTTTTCTCGACCTTTGAAAATAAATTTTTTTACTAATATAATAATCAAATTAACTACATGATCCATATCTGGATCACTTAATAGTACACTCTGGATATCAAATGTTATTCTCTTGCCAGATCTATTAAAAATATAGTCTGACAATTTTGTCCAGAGATTAAAGATTAGTGGGCATTGGTAGAATAAGTGCTTAAAAGTTTCAGGTTCCAACATACATATTGCACATAAGTTATTGTTTTTTATCTTAGAAAGATACAAAAATTTATTTATACCTAAAATTCTATGAATTATTCTGTAATTAAACCATACCAGTTCTGTATCTTTTGTGATTAACTTAGAGTTGCAATATATGAGGTTCCAATTTAAGTCTGGTTCGAGATTTAAGTCAATTTCCCACTTAGATTCACATATTGGCCTATGCTGTAGTTTTGAGATAAAAAAGTCATATAATGTTCTTGAGCCTTTTTTTATCTTTACACAGAATTATTATAGATTCTAACTGGTACGGTTTTACTACTAATTCATGTGAAAATTGCCTGATACTGGGCCAGGAGCTTAATATAGCCTTTTTTAAGCCTTCATATTTAGTAAATGGTAGCTTAACTAGGTAATCATTGGTTATTTGTTCATAACTAATAAAATTCCCCTGCTTATCCAGCAGATCATATAAAATATAAAAACCCTTTTCATATAAAGACTTATAAAAAATATAGTTATTTTGCACACTGATCTTCTCATTAAACCAAAGTGGTTCTAATAATATATCATGTTCACATTTTGGCTCTATAGAATCCAGAAAATCAGCAAAGTAAGAAAGAGTTTCTTTCCAAAATAGATTTGTTGTTGAATTAGCTTTTTGTTTAGAGTACTTTGATCCAAATTGTATGAGATGAGCAGTGTTACAATTAATTACTTCATTGAAAAACATGGACCATTCCGAATTAGAGTGAAGAAGCCTTCTTATCCAAGTAAGTTTAAGAGATTTTATGTATGTATCAATATGAACCATTCTACATCCCACTTTATCATAGTCCAACTGTAAAGTTTTCCTAGATACTTTATCAATTTTATTACCCCAGATATATTTATAGAAAACTTGCTCTAATTTTTTAATCCACTGAGAGTTTGGTTTAGGTAACACTGTAAATAAATGGGTAAACTTTGATAAGAATAAGCTTTTCACAACTGTAATTCTGCCAATAGGAGAGATGTTTCTCTTTGACCATTGTGTTATTTCTTTTTGTACCAGATTAAATTTCTCATTAAAGTTCAGATGTTCCATGTTTTCCAGATTAGCTGTATAAGTTACACCTAAAACTGTAAAAGGTTCATATGTCCACTGGAGCCCAGTATCTTGACAAAGGAAAACTTGACTGTTAATCATGGATCCTATCCAGATTGCTTTAGTTTTGTTAATATTAGGCTTAAGCCCTGAAAATTTTGCAAACTGGAAGAGTAGGTCGAGAGCAGACTTGAGAGATTTTTCTGATCCATCTAAAAACAAAACTGTGTCATCAGCATACTGTTGTAAACAAATTTTTTCTTTTCCTATTTTAATACCTTTAATATTTATATTTTGTCATATCATGTGTCCCATGATTTCGACACACAGGTTAAAAGGATATGGAGAGACAGGGTCACCCTGTCGACAACCCCTTCCAATTTCAAAAAATTCTGAGAAGATCCCATTCTGGATAACGCATAATTTTGCCTTATTATATAATACTGATATCCATTTGATGAGTTCATGACCAAAATTAAAAAATCTTAACGTATCATACATAAATCTCCAAGATATGGAGTCAAAAGCTTTTTCGAAGTCAATAAGTAAAATCATTCCTGGAATTTGTTCTTCTTTAGTGATGTGAAGAGCATCATATATAAGCCTAGTATTTTCTCCAATAAACCTATCTTTGAGGAAGCCCTTCTGATTATCATGAATTAAAAAGTTTAAGACTGTTTTTATTCTGTTTGCAATGCATGCTGATGCTATCTTATATGTAACATTAAGTAAAGATATAGGACGCCAGTTACTCGGGTATTCTCTTGGCTTAGTTCCTTTTGGTAGTATTGATATTATACCTTGTTTTTGAGTTATAGATAATTCCCCTTTACTAAATCCAAAATTTAATGATCTAATCAAAAAGTGGCCAATATCCTTCCAAAAAAATTTAAAAAATTCTGCAGAGAAGCCATCAGTACCAGGGCTTTCATCATTTTTCATTCCCTTCAAAGCAGCAAGGGCTTCCTCTCTAGTGATAATACCCTCTAATTTACATGACATATCATTATCTAATAAGTTAACCTTTGTCTTATCAACTATTGTACTAATATCAACATCATGTAATTTGTTATCACAACTGGAGTACAAATTTTTGTAAAAATTTTCAATTTCCGACAGTATGTCAGATTGATCTGTAATAGTATCACCATTGCTCTGCACAAGTTTGTTTACTGTTTTATTTACATAATTTCGTTTTTCTAAACTTAAGAAATATTTTGTAGGTTTTTCTCCATGCTCAATCCATTTCAGTTTTGTTCTTACAAATAATCCTTTGATATAATCTTTTCGAAACTCTTCCAGTTTGGTTTGAGCAATGGATAATTTTTCTAAATTTCTTCGGAATGATCAAAGTTTCTTAATTCTTCCAACCGTTTAATTTCTTCTTCAAGGAGTTTAGTATTCTCATTTCGAATTCTTTTTTTATTAGAACAATAACTTATTGTGATTCCTCTTATGCATAGCAATAGTTGTTCAAAAAAGGATTGGTCATTAATAGTGAATAATAGTTGTTCGTCCTGAATAGAGGTGACCATTGAAGGATTGAAGGGAGGGGCAATATATTGCGCTTTTATTTTTGATAATGTGTCTTTAATTAAGTCAACATAAGTTTTGTCATGAAGAAGTGAGTTATTAAATTTCCAAAAACCCTTTCCCTTTTCGAATTTAGAAAGAGATATGTCAAGTTCAATCATTGAGTGGTCTGATCTATATCCAGGACTAATATCAGCTTTGTCAACTAAAGACATCAGCTCACTAGAAATTAAAAAATAATCTAGTCAAGCTTTTTTAACTGGTTTTGCCTTAAACCATGTAAACCTCTTTCGTTGTTGGTATTTTAACCTCCATGGATCAACCAGACCATGTACTTCTTTCATATTTAAAACTACATCACGTGCTTTTTTGTTGTTAGTATTGACATAATTGTAATAATCTAAAGTTGTATCTTGGACAAGATTAAAATCACCTGCCATTATAAGTCACCATCAAAATTATCTACTAACTCAGATAAAGATACAAAAAAATCTGGGCTGTCTGTATTGGGCCCATAAATATTTGCCAGTAAAAAAGTATATTTGTCAACAATTTCGACCTCAATAGCCAACAGGTTACAATCATTATCCTTAAGTACATTTAAGACTTTATATTCAAAGTTATTGTTAAAAAGTATGGCTGTGCCTCTGGCATTTGAAGCACTTGGGGAGATATAAACATCATGCCCCCAGAACGATCTAATTTGTACATAATCATCAGCAGTAAAATGTGTATCTTGAAGAAAATAAATAGAGCAATTTTTTTGTTTAATATAGTTTAAAACGTCTCTTCTTTTTTCCATTCCTTTAAGTCCCCTGCAGTTCAATGACATAATCTTAACACTCATTATAGGTTAAGACATAGTGGATAAAAAAATAATATTGTACACACATATATATAAATAGTTGTAAGAGTAGTGTACATGTTATTCAGGGGACGAGTTGGGTTTAAAACATTCAAATACTCCACGACTAAGGAAAAATCTATACCAACCTGCGACGCACACACACCATTCACTCCGAGACAAACATATAGAAGCAAGAAAACACAAACAGAAAGAAAAACGATTACAGTTAATTCCATTATAGAAATCGCACAGTGGTTTTTTTTTGCGTTGGCCAGTTCAGAAACTACTGAGTCGCCACCGGAAGTTGACACTGGTATCATAATATCACTTGGAGAAACCCACTCGGAACGGGTTATTTATTTCCGGTATTGTTTTTCGCGCAGTTTCTCGGTAACATCGTCAAATATGTCGAATCTAATGCGACGTTTTCCATACTGTCCGTACACATGTCCATTGAAATACCACGCTGATGATATCCGTTGGTCGCTACTCAGTCTGGAAATGAGGGTCGCATTATCTCTGGTGACGTCATCGGTGATTTTGACTCCTCCAGTTGCTGTCTTAATATCGGACCTCTTTCGCATTATGGTTGTCTTAGCATCCATGGTCCGCATTTTGATAAGAATTGGTCTTGGTCCTTCTTTTCCTCCTGGAATTCTGTGTACAGCTACGACATCCTGTGGGTCTATGGCAATGCTCACGCTCTTTGACAGAGTGTCGTTTATCAAATCCAAGCAGTTTTCTCCTTTATTTTCAGTGATTCCGTGAAATTTTATATTAAATTTCCTTGAATATTGCTCGTTGTAGTTTGCTTTTGAGAGAGCGTTTTGTACCATGTTCTCATTTTCTTCTACCTGTACATGAATTCTGTTCAGAGCCTCGCTTTGTTCTTCTAATTCTTTTCTAAGATCTCTATTTTCTCTCTCTAATTCTAAAACTTTTTCATCGTATTTCTGTTCTATTTTTTCTTGATGTTTTTGGAATAGCTCCTCAACAATGCCTTTTATTAGTTTTTTCACATCATCGCCTTTAATAGTTTTTTTTAGTTCATCCTTTATTTCGCCTAGTTGGGCATGTATCGAGGCCCATTCACTCTCGACCGTTTTTGCAGTAGTTGCTGATTTTGTAGTGTTTGGTGTTTGAGGTGTTGTGGGCGTTTTGTCAACTGTTTTTTCAGTGTTAAGTCGGCGAGTTGTGACACCATCTTTCGGCATGTTGAAATATTGCTTAATTGTATTCGGCCTATTCATGTACATGTAAACATGTATACACAGTGAATCTATTTATAGATCGGACGTGAACAATACCCAGTGTTAATGAAGTACTCACGGCGTCAGAGAAACCTTTCTAATTCCACCTTTCCATGGAATATTACGAATTTCAGTTGAAGATAGTTAATCCCCGACTCACTACACACAGAATTGGAAAAATTCGAGGGTCTCACTAGTCTCTAGTTCCCTAATTTTGGCCACAGTTGCACCGCTGTTACTGACCGTGACCTACCTGGTCAAGCGCCATATTTGGAATCCGTATTTAAAAGTATTTAATATAAATTATAATTTATTTATTTACTGACCGGGTCGGTTGATATTATAAACAACCAACTTTGAAATATCCATAAGCACGTGGTGGGACAAACTAATTTTAGAACGTACGTACACAAGATGTCGACGCGAGAACGAGGTCAGTCCGTAGGCAGTGGAATAACGCGTTCGTAGAGAAAAGAAAAAAAGAAACAGTTGGACAGAGAACGTTGTAAAATGAGAATCTGTATATTGAAGACCACTTTGAGCGGTGGACACGAGTAAGAAATGAATTAAACTTTATGTTTAATAAGAGTTTTCCGGATTCTTGCTGTTTTGAGTCGAGTGCCCAAGAAGGGATAATATTGACGTTTTGTTTTATACTTATTAGTTGTCAAATTTATGAAAATAATGGTCAATTGCAAAAGTGCTCGGTGAAAAAATTGAAAAAATCGGTGTCGATTGTTATTGACACCGACACGCAACCATCCACAAAAATGCAGATGATCATATCTGATATTTTTTTCTATTAGCAGCACAAACATCTGTTTATTGCATTCAAACAACTGTAAACAAACCTGTCGTATTACCCCGTTTACCATGCTGCTTTTCTGAATTACTATTCCCGCGCACATGCACAAATTCATATTAAGCTTTAATCGTTTATGAATATACATACATGTAGGTTAATCGTTGTTATTCATTTTCAAATTATGGTGAATACCTCGTTGATATTTATCAAAAAATACCAAAATTTTCTTCAACCTTTTTTCACGTATCTAGTCAACCATCCTGGCAGAATTAGTGTCTGTTTTTCCCAAAAATGCCATTGAAAAGGCATATATACCTTTAATATAAAATATAATGTTTATATATTCTTTTCTTTACTACCTCTGACACTTAATAAATTATATATAAGTAGCTGCTTAGAAAGACTATCAAGCCTTCTATTAAAGTTGTAAATTACAAGATTTTTTTTTAAGGGAGGGGGGGTCAGATGAGCAGACAATGGCTGAATTCTGATCGGGGGGGGGGGGGGTTATAAGATTACAATACACGGGGAATAACTCTAATTTGTGTTCAATCCTCTGTCATGTGACCACATTCCATATAAGCACGCTTGGTCATATTTGAGAACGTCTGCGCGTTTGATGCGTGTCCAATTCCATGAATGTCATAAACAACTAACACGAGGTTTGTATTCCTTATAAACTTAATAATTTAATCTATACATGAAACATTAAGATGCTGACGTGGTGTTGTTGTTTTATTTTAAACAAAACTACAAAGTACTTTCGTTTTAAATTCAGTTTTGTATTATTATACCACCAAAAATGTATTTTTACGTCCAAACGCTTATCAATTAATACAAGTCGATTATTGTATTTGACTATTGTTTCTTTGCATGGAAATCTTTGATGAAAGCAGTGCGACAACACACAATTTTTCACACTTTTCGGGTGACCTAAAATATATTTGGTGATTCATGCATGATATGAAGGTGGCGACATTGCAAAATAAATACATAACCTGCGGTAGCGAGTTCTGTCAATTTTTTTCTGCAATGCTCGATACCTTCATATCATGATTATGCATGAATCACCAAAGAAAGCATTCTATTATTTCTACCTACATCTTTCTTTTAGTTAATTAATAAACTGATTATAAAAAGTAAGTACAATTCACTTAAATTATTGCTAATGAACATCAGTACGATGGCTAAATGAAACAGTCAATCGTCTCCTGTGATACTCTGAGTCTGACATCATCATCATTTTTTGCGCAGTCCATAATTTTTTTTTAGGTCGCTGTAGGTTTTGATCAATCGATAACGGTGCGTGTAGATTTCAGTCCTGTCACTTTCAGCCGCTATAGATTTTGACCAATCGATAAACGGGGCGTGTTGATTTCAGTCTGACTGTTTCGATTGAGCTATGAATTAACTATAAGTTTCCGTAAGAAATAGAGGGAATCATACCCGATAGATGTAAATATATACATAATAGTACATGTATTTTTAGAAAGAATTTCATAGGCATTTTAAATAACATTTAATTACATATAATAAATAAGTTAGATCTGTAATATTTTTCGTGTTTATTTTTCTTGATTAATGACTAACCTTTACTTGGATTTTTTTCATTTTAATTTTTAGACAAATTATGGATCCTCAATCTAGTGCCCAGGATGTGCACCGATGTGACCTTTGTGAGACCGCCATAGTACACAGCTACTGTGACTTTTGTCATGTCAACCTCTGCAAGCCCTGTATAGGTGAACACATCACAGATGGATATGACAAACATAAAATAGTTCCCTTCCAGGATCGACGATCAACCCTCGTTTATTCAAAATGTAGGACACATCCACAAAAAAATTGCGATTTGCTGTGCAAGAATTGCAACCACCTATTAGTTTGTTCCTCTTGTACTGCCAGTGAACAACACAGGGGACATATATTTGTAGATGTTACGGAGGTTTACAAGACAAAGAAAAACAATATCGAAAAAGACACAGAGGAATTAGAAAATCTTATTTCTCCTAAATATAAAGAAATTGCAATGGATTTGGAAAATCAGCTTGCCAACCTAGATGGAGGATATGAGAAACTTACAACAACAATGTCTAAACAAGGAGAGCAGTGGCACACAGAAATCGACATCGTTATCAACAAAATGAAAACTGAAATCAGCGAAATAAAAGTGAAACATAAAGACATTTTACAGAAACATTTGGATGAAATCAAACGGATACAGTCTCTGATAAAACAAACATTACTTGCCTTAAACGAAATCGAGAAATCTACTGCAGTAGCTCCTACCATTGAATACAAGTCGAAGAACAAAGAGTTTAGCAAACTTCCACCAAAGGTTCAAGTAAAACTGCCAACATACATTCCAAAACCAATAGACCGCGAGAAGCTGTATAGTTTGTTTGGACATATTACCCCATTATCTACTGCTACAGAAGAAAATGTCTTGTCACAAAACCAACCCAACACTTCAGTCAGAGAACTACTGGATGAACCAGAGCTTGTTGTCACAATACAGACTGGGTATGAAAAACTACGCGGTGTTACCTTTCTAGATGAAGACGGTGTATGGACGCATGGATTGACCAATAAAATAAAATGCTTTAACATTAATGGTTCACTTCTCCAAACAATCGGGACAAAATCAGGACAAAGGCCCAATGACATAGTTGTAAACAGTGATGGGGATCTACTGTACTCTGACTGGAAAACTAGGACAGTAATTAAAGTAAAGAATGGGCAGACTGAAGAATTGATCAGATTACAGGGATGGTTGCTTCGTCAGCTGTGTGTCACCTCTACTGGTGATATCCTGGTTACCATGTTCAGTGATGATGAAACTCAATCCAAAGTTGTCCGTTACTCGGGATCTACAGAGAAACAAACAATTCAATTTGATAATAAAGGTAAACCTCTGTACTCAGGGAATGCCAAGATTAAATACATCACAGAGAACAGAAACCATGACGTCTGTGTAGCTGACTTGGGGGCTTGTGCAGTAGTGGTGGTTAATCAGGACGGGAAACTCAGATGGAGATACACCGGCCATCTCTCAGTTACCAAAAACAAACCATTTACACCCTATGGTATCACAACAGACAGTCAGAGTCGTATCCTGACAGCAGACAGTGACAACCATTGTATCCACATTCTGGACCAGAATGGACAGTTTCTTCGTTACATTGATAACTGTGATCTGGAGGCTCCTT
Organism: Magallana gigas; assembly: GCF_902806645.1. Classification (NCBI taxonomy): domain Eukaryota; kingdom Metazoa; phylum Mollusca; class Bivalvia; order Ostreida; family Ostreidae; genus Magallana; species Magallana gigas. The sequence goes on from NW_022994815.1 coordinate 488,644, forward strand.
TTGGTTTACGTATGGATAATAATGACAATCTGTTTGTGTCAGAATATAATAAAGGCAATGTAAAGAAAATAAAATATCTAAGATAGACACCACACTGGTCACTGATAAAGATAAAGCAGAAACCATTTTCATTATTTTGGCAATTTTTTTATAATTAAATATATACTGAACAGGTAATTAAAATCCAGTCATCATTTCCTCATTCAATATATTATATTCATATCTACCAAGCATAATTTCCTCTATTTCTTACGGAGACTTATAGCTAATTCATAGCTCTATAGAAACAGCCAGACTGAAATCTACACGCCCTATTTATCGATTGGTCGAAATCTACAGCGGCTGAAAGTGACAGGACTGAAATTGACACGCCCTGTTTATCGATTGGTCTGAACCTACAGCGACCTTAGGAAAATCCCGGACTGCACGAAATAATCATGAAGATGCCAGACTCAAAGTCTCACAGGAGACGATTTGGCTCTTTCTTTTAGCTAACGTACTTTTGTACATTAACAGTAATTTAGTGAATTTAGCTAACTTTTCATAATCAGTTTATTAATTAGTTAAAGAAAGATGTTAATATGAACAATAAAATGCTTTCTTTGATGATTAATGCGGGTTATGAAGGTAGCGATCATTGCAGGAAAAATTTACATAACTCGCTAACGCGGGTTATGTACAATGTATTTTTCCTGTAATGTCGCTACCTTCATATCCCGAATGAATCACCAAAGAAAGCATTTTATTGTTTAAACATATCATATACGTGATTTAATAAATGATTGTTGAGCAAGTTGAGTTTTTATTGTTTTTTAAATGATTTTCTTTTTTTTCAACAAAATATCCAAGATTTTGCATTTGATTAAGTTATGTTTCCATATTAAACAGTGTTATATTGGCTCATGTATTTCATTAGAGTTTTCACATTGAATGACAAATACAAAAATGAAAAGTATTTACATGTCATAATTATTTATAGACTTTTACAAAATAATAGATATATCAATAAAAACACCTGTTCCAATCAATATATATATATATATATATATATATATATATATATATATATATATATATATATATATATATATATATATATATATATATATATATATATATATATATGCATATTTATATATATATATATATATATATATATATATATATATATATATATATATATATATATATATATATATATATATATATATATATGCACATCCTATTGTACTTGTGATAGAAGGTATATAGAATTCAACATCTGAGAGTTCACATAATGTCCTGTACTTGGAACATAGACATATAACGAAGGGACCGCTGACTCACGTTCGCGCCAAATTATCTTCTAATTTTCGCAGCGCCCTCACCGGGAGGCATACATCGAACTTCCTGTTATCGGAAAGAGCATGGCGAGCATCACAGAGAGTGAAGATCTGCATGATTTGAGCGCGTTGTTCGAAGCTGAGGTAAGTACTTCAGGGAAAAGAGTACCAATTCATTTCCCATAGGGCTCAATGTTAACCTAAACCCACCTGGCTAGTTTGCTATTATACTTACAGACATATCCTTGGTCACATTTGAAAGTTCATTCCAAGCACTAACACAAAATCAATAGAAATACATAGGGTCCCGTGGCGTTTATAGGTCAAAATTGAGCTTGTTTACAACTTACAGCGATCCGCAGCAAATAAATCCAAGTCCCAAAATTGACACCCACCCCCCATTTCAACCCCTCTTATTTCTTTAATTTTTGCAGTACTTCTTCAATCCATCATTTATTTTAAACAGTGATAAATTTACTGTGAAATAATCATTATTTCAGCAATTAATTCAGCCAATCACCTTAGCCATACCTTTTTCTGCGCAGCTCAATCTTGTATTAACACTTCTCTGATGTCAACATCCGGTGCATTGGTACTCTCATTCCTATTCATATCAATCTGCTATATCGACCATAACTGTTCCGTGTTTAGCCACGATATTTTTACCATTACCCTTTTTAATTGATTATTTCAATCGAAAACACAGGTTATTGTACTTACTTGTGCAAATATTGTGTCTGGTTTGTATTTTGAAAAATAAGTTTTTTAATTGTCGATAAGGATTTTGATGCCGAATGTCCACATGAATAGCTATCTGTTGTTAATACAAATCAATCAGAGGAGAGCGTTAGTGAGACCTTGATTGAGGGTGTCATTAATGATATAAAATGTGACGAGATGTTGTCAGAGCACATTAAACAAATGCTTGTGTCCGTGCATGGTAATGTATTTTCTAAAGAGCCAGTTGAAGCAATGTTGTTGATATATTACATTATGCTGTTATTGTTGTTTTCTTTGATGGCTTGCCTTAATGCATTTTATAATTATTTTTTTCTGTGAAAGCTGATAAAAGTACAGAGCTTGGCTTTAATTTGATAGTCAGTTTTGTACTTTAATCACTGATAAATTCTATTTCATCAAGAAGTGAAGGTAAACATTTCCAATCAATCTTCAAAGTTTGTTTTAGAACAGTAATAAAAAAATCTTTATCCTTTTTAAAAGTTACATATTGATTGTTAAAGCTGACATTACATTATAGATATGCATTATTTCCCGACCACCGGCATATAAGTTGTCGATTTCTATTGTTCAGTTCATCGTTTCACACCCCCTATATATGTCCAATTTAGTTTTCAATTGACAGTAACTTTCTCGAACAGTATATATACCTCAATGGCAGTAGAGGAGCGATCGAAACTAATATGGTGACCTAATGCTATTATGAATTCATGTGAGCTTTAATTCATTGAAGTTACAAAAGAGTTTATACATGTTGCATCTTCATTTTCATTGTTAATATACAATAACTAAACAAAGAGAAACTCAATGATTGTCACTTATTTATTATATATAAACTTTAAAATACTATCAATAATTTTTATCAAAGAAGCTGTCAATTGAACTGATGATATATAATAAAAACTGTAAACTATATGAAAGTTATGCTTGAATTCATTAATTGTTTATTAAGGGATGAGGTCAAACAATTTCATTTAAATATTTTAAATATATTATAAATATTTTATTCTTTTAAAAATGAGATTTACACAATAACAATTACAGCTGTCCAGTTGGTTCCAGCTTTAAAGTCCCTAGACAACATTATTAAATCAGAAATCTTCTCGTCTTCCGCCAAAGAAAAGGCCTGACATAACTACCAGATTCTACAGCCTACACTTATTGATGAAATTTTCCAAATTATCAAAAATCGCCAGCTTTCTGCTTTTATTTCACTTAAAACGGCTGAGAAAATCATAAGCAAACCACAATGTAAAGCAACAGCAAAATGTAATACTACAGGTAGCAAGGTTTTGAAATCTGATGAAAGAGATATTGTAGCTTACATTGCAGGCTTTGTGCTATTTCGGTGCAAAAAAAAGTTTTGTTCACAACATGACACTGAACAATGCATAGATAGATTAACCGACAAAGATGGTTCAACCAAATTAGTATCTGTTAAATCTAGAGGTGCTCTGACACAGCCATCATCAGATATTGGAGATTTTTTTGTGATCTTGGAATTAGTGTTCAGAAAGTTGTGTACTTCAATGTCTGTTCCTACACTTCAACAATTTACTGATTCCATCTGTCTGGAAAATGATGCTGTTTCAATATTTTATAATTGTACTTATCACACAGAGTCAAAAACTGATGTGCAAGAACAGTTGTTTTTTACAATATTGTCCCTTTTTCATAAAGTCAGGTGTCATGCAAAATGCAGGCAAATTATGGAAAATTTTTACATGAAAACAAAAATGGTAAGCAAGCAAAAAGCTCTTCGTAAGTCTATTGCTTGATATTCATTTCTTTAAGGTTGTCTTAGAATTAAAGTATTAGAAAATGACATTTTTGGTTCTTGCTTTTTTAGCTACCATACAATGTTTTAAATGTTTTGGACAGAATCAATTGAAAAAGAGTGGTGCCTCTATGAAAAATATGTTTTCATAAAAATCGTACACTTTTTGTATCAGTATTTGTCAGTTACCCACTGTATATTACATTATTATGAATTATATGATTTTAAACCTCACATTTTGTGATGAAATTCTTAAAAAGAAATTCCAAATGTTACCCCAGGTTTTTTTTAACCAATCAGCATTAGATTATAGATTATTGTATTAGAAAGGCTTACCTTTTGTTATAATTTAACAAAAAAAATATCTACAATGTTGATTAATAACAAAAGCTTTTGATCAGTTCAGTTCATTGAATTTATTAGATTTTTAATTTCTCTTGATTTTTTTGATGGGACTGTTTGAAACAGTTGGCTGCCTCTTCTCCCCTGTCCTCCCTGCTGTGTTGCCCTTTGGATTGATAGTCATGGCAAGGGACCTTTGAAGTCTCAGCTGGTTTTCTTGGTAGCTGAAATATTGTTAAAACAAACTAGAGTTAGTTTGCTGAATTTATGATTATAAATGGTATTTTTCTTGGTAGCTTAAATATTGTTAAAACAAACAAGTAAGTTTGCTGAATTTATGATTATAAATGGTATTTAACTTTGTGGCTATGACATTTCAATAAAAAAAAATTTAAAAACCTCTAATTCCTGTTAGTTTTAATAACTGGTAGGTGTAGAAAAATCGAAATTTTGATGTTGATTTTTATCATCATTGAAAACACACTATAGATTAAACATTCATTCCTCTTGATAATTAAGAAATAAATGACAATGTTAAAAAGTTCACCAGGATATGAACATGGTTGGTCAAGTGATCAAATCCTGTGAAGCCCAAAGGGCTTCTCAGAAGATTTGACCATGTACCAACAAAGTTCATATCCCGGTAAACTTTTTAACAATGCTGTTATTATTTATATTTGAAGAAGGCAAACCTTTAGAATTGTTAAAATAATGGAGATTTTATGTTTACAATAATCCAACTGATAAGCATTTTCTGTGATCATTGTGACATCATAAAAAAGTTCACACAAAGTTGAAAACTTTGGCTACTCTTTAGGTTCATATAATGTTCATTTTAGGAAACATATTTGCAAATGTAAATTTTGGATATTTAGGGGAATTCACTCACCTGAACTGGTGAACAGTGGGGTTATCATGTCGAGCCCCCAGTCCCCTGTGTCTCCCGACATGTTCCTCAAGAGGGTCTTGACAAAACACCTGGCTCAAGATGTATGGCACACCTTGTCTCAAAAGATATTTTGTACTTTCGACAAAGGCATTGACTGCAAGGTAAAAATTTATTTATTAATTTTGCTTGGTTATAAAATATTCACACAAGGTGATTCATTTCTCCTTAGAATATATAGTATATACATATATGTATGTATTATTGTTTTAATGTAAGAATAATCCACTAATTTATTATCTGTAAATTGACTTACCTGTCATGATGATTCCTTCAATTGTCTGATGTGAAAGGACCATCTTGTTTCTCTCCTGCTTCGTAAATCCTGGCCTTGCAGTGACTGAGGCCTGCCAGTTGCTGAAATAGTCCAGGAATTCGCCTCTCAAAAACTAGAAGAAATAACAAAATTATGGTTTGTGTACCATGAAATATTCCTTCTCGGCCAAAATTTGAACAAAATCATCTTAATAATATATGATAATATTTTCATACTATTTAATGAACATTGTTTGAACCCAGAGGTATTTATAAATATCGAAGACATTGTGCAGTATAAATATATTGGACAGACTATACAGTCTATGTGTACTCATCATACTCATAGTGTTAGAGTGACTCTTTGTCTTTATTAATACCTCAAACCTGGGATCATCAGCCTGCTTGTATGGAGCAAGGTCAGGTTTCCGTGTACGTATGGCCTCATGTAGTGACCGCCCATTCAAACAATCAAAAAACCTGTCCACCAGTTGGAAGAATTTAGAGGTCTCTGCCATCTCTGGGCCATAATAGGCAGACATTATTCTACCAACAGACCTGCTAAACACCTAGAGGTTTAATATAAAAGTTATTGCTTAAAATTTCTGTATTTATTAAAAGTCATTTTTCAGTATTTGATATGAAGCCAATGATTAATATATTATTTTCTTTTTTAGCTGCTGCTAGAGCATGTTGGGAAATGTGTACCTGTGCTGCCAGACGGACATTCATGGTCGATGTCGGAGTGAGATAAACATGGTCATACTTAAGCTTGGTCCTGTACAACTGTCCTTGCATGTCGTCCTTATAGACTGTCTCAACATGCGACCATAAAATGTTTGAGTTGGTATTCTAAAATAGTTTGTATTAGAAGAATGAATAATCATAGGAAGGTGATAGTTGTATAATTGTGAATTTTTTATTTTTGGACTGTACACATTTATTTCAATTGCTCACCCACAGCTATTTGGTGCCACCTGGACGAGACTTGTGGACATTGTTTCTTATGGTTTTAATGAGGTGTGGGACATCAGAAAAGAAATAGATATTTCTTTTTTCTTCGGAAAAAGGATTGTCAGCGAAGAACACCACATCTTCATTCCCTGTTCTGTGCAGCCTGTAAAGCCTCTGATTCGGAGACGCTTTGTCGCTGGTTGATGAGATCACCTAAATGTAAATATACCAGTTTATTTTACACATCAAAAGTATGGTTTCAATCTGATTTAAGTGATAGTGTGATACTGTGTATAGAAACTTGAGTATTCTTTTTAGGGAAATTTGATAAATCATTTGCAAGCTGTTTAATCTTGATCTTTTTAGAAATTGAACCTTCAATCCACAAGTTATCTCAAGGTAGGCCACAGCTTTCCAATGTCCAGGTCTCTGGGTTGGTGAACCCTATAACTTGCTCACTTCTCCTGTCATATACAAGATCCGACTTGACCTTCATTTCATCATGTAGGAGACACACATACTTCTTCTCTGATGGCAAGTCCTTGGCAACTTTTTTTAATTCCTTTATCCAAATAGTTTATTGAAAGATCAATCTAAATTACTCTGAACATCTTTTCTAGGCCATTTAGAAATATTTATTTTACTAAAACAAAAACAATTTTATGTAAGCCAGTACATACTATTAATCTGAGAATGATATTCACCTGAAAAGCCTCAGCCTGAAAACCAGATTTAGGCTGGATGAAATTAGTGTAGTCACGAAGAGTAGCTTGATTTGGTAGTCGAAGGACTCCACTTTCTCTCAATGACTCATATGCTCTGGGACTTTGGCAACGGAGATAAATGGCAAAACGGATCATCATCGGATGCCATCTCATTCCTAATAATGATTAACGGTAATAGATCAATTATACCAAAATTGTTAACTCTAACAATAATATAATTATCTTTCCTACAAAAACATGTGTATTGCGGAAAATGATCTAGCTATTGTAAACCTTTTGGGCTAGTTGTAAATGCTTTCTTTTGTTCTTCCCAGAAAAGGTCCATGAGAGCGTTGCCAGATTTACAACTTTGAAGAGTTGCAAAAAGGCCTTCTCCAACATCATCAGCAACGGAAGCTGTCTCACCTTTAATAAAAGGTGAAAGTAATAAATTTATGCAAATTAACTTGATTGAAACAGGCATAGGCATTAAAACTTAAACTTGATTGAAACAGGCATATGCATTATAACTTAAAATGTAATCGATTAATAATGGATTACATCGAGGAATTTTGTGTAATCAATTACTATACGACATGTTATCGATTAATAAATGATTATTTCAATTTTCCCCCCACTATAATGTAAATGATTCTTCTTCTGAATATATTGTAAAAACCCTTCAAGTTCATTAGGATTAGGAGTTAACAAGGTATTTTTATTATGAAAATCTAAGACTTCATATTTCAATCTTGATAAGAAAACAGTTTATGATTTTTACAACTTTAATATGCATGTTCAAATGTAAAATTATAAGCAATCTTTTAAATTTAAACGAGGTCATAAACTTTGCAGTTTATGAGTTTGAGTGAAATCTTGATCTTGCACTTTCAACTTTCATAATTAGGGTCTTCCGTTTCCAACGGAAGACCCTTTTGTTTTTCTTCGGATTCTTTTTAGGGTCTTCCGTTTCCAACGGAAGACCCTCTTGTTATTCTACGGTTTCTTTCTATTATTATTATTCTTAACATTCTTTTTCTGCCTTCTTTAAAGCTTTATTTCTCAAAAACTATTCGCCCGATTTGCACAAAATTTTCCGGACTTATAGGACATCGGAGGGGATAAATGTTTTTAGTTAAATTTTTTGCTGACGTCACTTCCAGTTTCAGATATTGACGATTTTATAAATTTTTAAGGGTCATTTTGTCCATGCATCTCCTCCGAAACTAATTAAGATAGAAGCTTGAAATTTTCAGGGATTGTAGATGAATGTATGTAGATGTACCCCCATGCTTCCAATGATGAAAATTACTAAAGGCCTCAAAGCTCGCCTGGACCTGAAAATTGACACCAAATGTTTTCACGAAATTTTTGCACATTTTTTGTGAAATCTTTTGATGTACAAATATTTTTATAAAACATGTAATGCAAAAGTTGTTTCAAATTACACGGGCTTTCATTTGATATCAAGAAAAAGGGGCTGGCCCCTCAAATTAGGGGCCAAGAGGGCTGTAAAGTCTTCTTACAATAACTCTTTACTGAATAATAATTTGTTATTAATTATAGAAGCAAAAATGTTCATTGTACAGCTGTTTATCTATACAGTACCATACTTAAGTCATATGTTACGTAATTAGGGGTTTCAAGGGGCCAGAAATTCAAAATTTCGATCATTAATATATGAAAAAGGAGAAATATTTTGAAAAGCATTGAAGAACAAAAGTTGCTTAAAATAATGTTCTGTACAATATGCCACCTTTAATTTTTTTGTTCATGGCCCCATTTAGGAGATAAAGGGTCGGCTCTTAAAAACACATTTGTAAAGATATCCTAAGAACGGTTAACATTTCGTGAACACTTGTTTTACAAAATATTTTTATATTTGCAAGACCTTTCATTTGATATCAAGAAAAAGGGGCTGGCCCCGCCAATTAGGGGTCAAGAGGAGTCTTAAATCTTCTTACAATAACTCTTTACTGAACAATTATTTGTTATTAATTATAGAAACAAAAATGTTCATTGTACAGCTGTTTATCTATACAGTATCATACCTAAGTCATATATTACGTAATCATGGGTTTCAAGGGCCAGAATTCAAAACTTTGATCATTAATATCTGTGAAAAAGGAGAAATATTTTTTAAAGCAATGTAGAACAAAAGTTGTTCAAAATAATGTTCTGAACAATATGATACCATAAATTTTGTTGTTAGTGGCCCCGGTAAAGAGTTAAATGGTCGGCCCCTAAAATACAGTTGTTTAGATATCTCGATAACGGTTAACCATTCGTGAACAGTTGTAGAACAAAATATGTTTATATTAGCGAGACCTTTTATTTGATATCAAGAAAAAGGGGCTGACCCCTCAAATTAGGGGCCAGAAGGGCTATTAAGTCTTTTTTATAATAACTCTTTTCTGACTAATAATTTGATATAAATCATCAAGCAAAAACGGAGCTTTTATTAAGCTTAATTTAAAACTGAAATCCGTTTTAAAATCCGACGATGCATTACAAAAATATTGGGATTTAAAAATTGAGTTTTCCGGAAATTTTGATTCCAGGTTCTTGGTTAAGAAAATAGTGTTATGTTAAAAGTTAAATTAACTCGTGCCTAAAATGATTCGGAAATTGTTAATTCGTACTTGAAGACATTCGGGACTTTGTTTTTATTAAGTCGTTCTAGAAATTGTTAAGGTTTTTGTTAATTCGTTCTTGAAATCATTCAGACATTGTTAGGTCGTTCTAAGAATTATTCGATTTTTTAAAAAATATTTTATCATTTTCTTTGTAGTTGGTTTTAGAACTCTGCTTCATACAGGAACTTCTATCTTTACTCTCGACACCACCGGAAGACCCACTCGTTGCTTTGCAACGAGGTTTGCTCTAGTTCATTATTATTATTCTTCCTCTGACTTTTTTGGTGGCTTATATCTCAAAAACTATTCAACTGATTTTCACGAAATTTTTAGAACTTTTTTGGTATCGTAAATACTCGAGGTTATCAAACTTTGAACTTATGACTTCACTTCCAGTTTCAGAAATTGACGTTTTTGTAAATTTTTAAGGGTCATTTTGTCCACGCATCTCCTCCGAAAGTAATCAAGATAGAAGCTTGAAATTTTCACGGATTGTAGATGAATGTATGTAGATGTACCCCATTGCCTTCACTAATGGAAATTGTGCAAGGCTTTAAAGATCGCCTGAACCTGAAAATTAGCACTTATTTTGTCCATGAAATTTTTGCACATTTTCTGTAATATCTTTTGATGTATAAATATTTTGTTAAGGCATGTAATGCAAAAGATGGTTATATTTGCAAGACCTTTCATGTGATATCAAGAAAAAGGGGCTGGCTTCTCATATTAGGGGCCAAGAGGGCTCTAATGTCTTCTTACAATAACTCTTTACGTAACAATAATTTGTTATTAATTATAGAAGAAAAAATGTTTATTGTACAACTGTTTATCTATACAGTACCATACTTAAGTCATATGTTACGTAATTAGGGGTTTTAAGGGGCCAGAAGTTCAAAACTATGATCATTAATATTGGAAAAAAGAGAAATATTTTGAAAGGCAATGTAGAACGAAAGTTGTTTAAAATAATATCCTAAATAATATGATAACTAAAATTTTGTTGTTAGTGGCCCCAGTAAGGAGTTAAAGGATCGGCCCCTAAAACACATTTATACAGATGTCTCGAGAACAGTTAATAATTCGTGAACACTTGTTGAACAAAATATTTTTATATTTGCAAGACCTTTTAATTTGATATCAAGAAAAAGGGGCTGGCCCCTCATATTAGGGGCCAAGAGGGCTCTAAAGTCTTCTTACAATAACTCTTTACTGAACAATAATTTGTTATTAATTATAGAAGCAAAATGTTCACTGTACAGCTGTTTATCTATACAGTACCATAGCTAAGTCATATGTTACGTAATTAGGGGTTTCAAGGGGCCAGAATTTTAAAAATTTGATCATTAATATCAGGAAAAGGAGAAATATTTTGAATAGCATTGTAGAACAAAAGTTGTTCAAAATAATGTTCTCAACAATACGAAAACTAAAACTTTGTTGTTGGTAGCCCCGGTAAGGAGTTTAAGGGTCGGCCCCTAATACACAGTTGTTCAGATATCTCGAGAGAGGTTAACAATTCCTGAACACTTGTTGAACAATATATGTTTATATTTGCAAGACCTTTTAACTGATACCAAATAAAAGATGCTGGCCCCTCAAATTCTTGGTTAAGAAAATAGTGTTAATTCTTGGTTAAATCAACTCGTACCTAAAAATTAATTGCTAAGTCGTACTTTAAGATATTCGGATTTTTTTTTGTTAAGTTGTTCATGAAATCATGAAGGTTTTTGTTAACTCGTACTTAAAATCATTCGGATTATGTTAAGTCGTACCAAGAAGTATTCGATTTTTGTAATCTTTTTGTTTTCGTGTCTCCTGTTATAAGTTTAAAACACTTCTTCTTACAGGAACTTTTAGCTTTACTTTCAACATCAACGGAAGACCCACTCGTTGCTTTGCAACGAGCTTTGCTCTAGTTACAGATTATTGTTGATTACTTGAGGAAGAGTTATTATGTCTCCCCTTTCAAAGGGGAGACATATTGTTTTTGTCGACTTTCTTATTCTTATTATTCTTCTTATTCTTATTATTCTTCTTATTCTTGTTATTCTTCGGTTTCTTCTTATTATTATTTTTTTTCTTTTTCTTTTTTTTTGACTCCTTTTCGGCTTCATAACTCAAAAAGTTTTCAACTTATTTTAGGGAAACTTTCAGGGTTTATGTGCAATAATAATGCCTCAAAGATGTTAAAGTTACCATAACAACGTCACTTCCGTTTTGACGTTACGTCATTTTTAAACTTTAAAAAAAGTCATTTTGTCCGCGACATTTCTCAAAAACGCTTTAAGATAGAGTCTTGAAATTTTCTGTGGTTATGAATTTGGCAATTTACATGTGCAATAAGGCTGGAAATAAAAATCCGTCGCTTCCGATCGAAACCGGAAGTGAAATTTTTTTTCGAAAAAATGAATTTTCTGATCAAATCAAAAATGAATATGTGTTTTATAGAGCTTATCAAGCTGAATCTAACACCGAAAGCCGTTTTAAAATCAGACAATGCATTAAAGAGATATCGGGGTTGAAAAATCGATTTTTCCGGAAATTTTGTTTCCGCGTCCTTGGTTTAAAAAATAGCGTCATGTTCAAAGTAAAGTTAACTCGTACCAAAAATAATTGTTAAGTCGTACTTGAACACATTCGGATTTTTTTGTTAAGTCGTTCTTGAAATCGGAAAGGTTTTTGTTAAGTCGTTCTTAAAATCATTCGGAATTTGTTAAGTCGTACCAGGAATAATTCGATTTTTTTATCTTTTTATTTTAGTTACTCTTGTTATTGGTTAAAGAGCTCTGCTTCTTACAGGAACTTCCAGCTTTACTTCCGACATTAACGGAAGACCCACTCGTTGCTTTGCAACGAGCTTTGCTCTAGTTCTTCTTCTTCTTCTTCTTCTTCATCCAAAGTTGTCCAGGCCGTAACTTAAATACCCTTTGACATAAAGACTTCAAACTTGGAACATAGGTAGATGGTATTAAGAAGGAGTGCACGCCACCAAAAGTTTTGACCTTGTCCTATTTTGTTTTTCAAGGTCAAACTTTTCATAAAAAATATTGTTCGGACCATAACACAAGACTTCTTTAACATACAGATTTTTATCTTGTATCATAGATAGATGGTATATAACCTAGTTGAACCTTACCAAAATTTTTGACCTTGACCTAGAATTTTTATTTCAAGGTCATATTAGAAAAAACTTCATTGTTCAACTTCTGAATATACTTTGACAGAAAGACTTCAAACTTTAAACAAAGAACACTAATAATACACTTAGGTGTACTATTGAATAATATTTGACCTTGACCTTGTTTTACTCAAGGTCAAATTAAGAAAAAAATAATAAAAATTTGTCTTGGTCATAACTTTAATACCCTTTGACATATAGACTTTAAACTTGGAACATAGGTAGATGGTATTGGGAAGGAGTGCACACCACCAATATTTTTGACCTTGACTTATTTTGCTCTTCTAGGTCAAGCTTTTAATTAAAAATATTGTCCAGACCATAACACAAGACTCCTTTAACATACAGACTTTTAACTTGTATCATAGATAGATGGTATATAACCTAGTTGAACCTTACCAAAATTTTTGACCTTGACCTAGAATTTTTATTTCAAGGTCATATTAGAAAAAAACTTCATTGTTCAACTCCTGAATATACTTTGACAGAAGGACTTCAAACTTTAAACAAAGAACAATAATAATACACTTAGGTGTACTATTAAAAATATATATGACCTTGACCTTGTTTTACTCAAGGTCAAATTAAGAAAAAAATAATAAAATTTTGTCTGAATCATAACTTTAATACCCTTTGACATTAAGACTTCAAACTTGGAACATAGGTGGATGGTAATGAGAAGGAGTGCACCTCACCAAAAGTTTTGATCTTGACCTATTTTGCTTTTAAAGGTCAGGCTTTTCACAAAAAATATTGTCCGGACCATAACACAAGACTCCTTTAACATACAGACTTTTACCTTGTATCATGGATAGATGGTATAAAATGTAGTTGAACCTTACCAAAAATTTTGACCTTGACGTAAAAAATTTATTTCAAGGTCAAATTAGAAAAAATTCATTGTTCAACTCCTGAATATACTTTGACAGAAGGACTTCAAACTTTAAACAAAGAACAATAATAATACACTTAGGTGTATTATTGATTTATATATGACCTTGACCATGTTTTACTCAAGGTCAAATTAAGAAAAAGGTAATAAAATTTCGTCTGGGTCTGGGTAACATATAGTTGACATCATTCTTTTTCAATTGTTAAATTTGCCCCATATAACAATCCTTGGGGAGAAGGGGAGACATGTGTTTTTTTGTAAAAAAAAAAAACAATACCCACTAGTTATTACAATTGATTATGATTACTCTATTAAGATTATTCCATGCCTGAACATAAATTTAATTACTGTTTCTTCATGAATGTGATTTATACCTTAAAATTCCTATCTTATCCTATTAAAGGGTTAGTTCATATTAATGGAAGAGCCACAGTAACAGCCGCAAGCGTGAACTTTGATTTTCGCTTGTGACGTTTCAGTTAACAGCGTTCAACGTTTGTGAAGTCATAATAAAACTCGTCTTTTTAACCTTTGAGTACCCTGTGTGCATTACAGTGTTATAACTGCCGTAGCTTTCAACACACTTTACAAGCAAAAAATATGTAGAATGTAAATATAATGTATTGAATTGCTGGTTGTTTTTTCATTGCAGACATTATTTTACCTCTACTCAAAGAATCTACAAGACTCTGAAGCTTTCTGTTCTCTTCTCGGATGACTTTGAAATGTTTGATGAGAGTTGTTTGTGGGACATGTTTCAAAGGGGTTTTAGGATGAAGCATATTGGGAGAAGCATTTTCCTGTGAATTCAGTGAGGTTTCAAGCTTAGAACAAGGACCACATAATGCGTTGCCCTGAACTCCTCCTAAGCAACCATTGGCACGAATCACACTTTTGTTGGATGGATTTCCATTAATGACGTGGGTGGAAAAAAACGGTATCCCTGCGAACTTTTGATAGTGACATCTGGGCTATCTTTAATCCCAGCGCATTTAGTTATTTTGTCTACAGCCTCCAAAAATTTGTTGACACGCATTTTCTCCACTGAGTTCTCGAATCCTTGGACCACCACCTCTGTTTTTGGAAAAAATTGTTAACTTGAAACCAGTCATTGGCTGCGTTTAACTAAAGGATTGCAACTTATGGCCACATTAATGAATGCTTATTAATCAGGAACTCATGATTTTTTTTACAAAATATGATTTTTATGGAATTCAAAATAATTGTAAATATTAGGCATTCCTTAAAAAAATGTTTGTTTGGAATTGCCACCTGGAAGTTTCTAGATAGAAGAATGGAGGAAAAGAAAAATAGATTAATTTTCTAAATCTAAAGTTTAGCTAATTAATAAATTAGTTTTATTAATCTATTTTAAATTTATTAATTTAAAAATCGGTAAAAAAATTAAAATCTCCATATACATGTATTAAAAAAAATCTTTATTTTTTGGTAGTAAATTTATCAGTAAGGGGCATTTGAATGAAATGGGAGGCAAATCCAACAAACAATTTTTTTGGGCCTTTAATTGTTTTTCATAATTTTTTTTTTTGAAAATATCTATGACTTTGTCGACGACAAATTGTCGTAAGTTCTTTTGTAACAGTGGTGTTATTTACAATAAATACATGTACTGTATAATTTGCTTATTATTATAAGGATGACTTGACAATAACAATACCACCAAAACGGACAGTGACCTCCAGGTCATCAGTAATTGTCACCAGTTTTCCCATGGTTCCTGCGGATTGGTTATACTTTCCTAGCACCAAAGCATCATCTCTAACCTTTACCCAATCTCCATTATGATTTTTTTCAAAATCTTTTCGAACCTCTGCAAGGGAGTAGTAAAAACTCTCTCAGGGACAATGGGGGTTGGGCGAGAGGTCTGAAATAGTATCAGTATCCATGTTTTATGCGACTGTTGTATATTAATTTTGTAAAATTAAATGCTATTTAAAAATCTTTTCTTCTGATTTTTGCAATGATTTTCAAATATTTTTGCAACCGGCTCTGTGAACATTTTGTGTTTGTAGTTTGTAGAGATAATAAAAATAGAAAGAGAAAAAATATGTAGATAATGATGTTAATCAGTTTTACTGGGTCTGGTCTTGCTGGAGCACAAGGTGTCTCTATGCTCCTTTTTGGCAGGTTTAAAGTTGGTAAGCTTCCTGTAATGAGCTTGTATCCATTGCCTGTAAATTTATGAGATTAGATTTTAAACTGAATAAGTATACAGTCATGTAGTGTACATATCAAAAAATATGTTTTATTTTTTTTTAATATTTTCAAAATTTGAAATAGTTTGAAAAAATTCTAATGGATAAGTGTTTGGCAAATTTACTTCTAAGTTCTTTATTGAAATTGGCATATTTGATTTATCAAAAAGGATACGGTGCACCGTATGAGTTATTCCGCAGCTGATCGAAGTTTTCAGAAGTGCTGGCAAATGGTCTGGATTGAAGTTTTAAAAAATGCAGTAAATGATACAGTAACTGAATTGCTTGAATAAAAATACAAGTCATATTCAGTACTTATATCAGTAACCACAAAGAAATATCATGCATAAAAAACCATAGAAGACACTGCAACGCGCAGCAATCTGGAAAATACAACTTTCTGATGAATTATAACATCAAACAGAACTGGTATTTCATACAAGTTTTGAACTTCTTAACTTATATTTACCGTGAAACAATAAATGTTTGTCCTCAAAATGCACCGAACAAATATGAACAGTGTCTGGATTGAATGATGCATCTGCCCTATTCACTGCTAAAATTAATTTAGCTCTCCATTCTTTGTCCTTGGGGAAAGAAAAGTAGCTGATCTGCTTTCTTTCCGATTCAAGAAATTTTGTTTTTGCATTGGAATTATGACAACCCACGACACAACAATGTTTGCCACCCATTCTAATGAACTGCCATATTGTTTACCTGGTTTCTATGCCTCCCGGTGAGGGCGCTGCTAGAATCGGAAGATCATTTTTCATCCGGAACACTGTTTTCGTTACGCAATATGTAAAGACTAGAGAACTCCCGAATGAGTCAGCGGTCCCTTCGTTATATGTCTATGACTTGGAACAACTTTCTAAAGGAATGCAGCCATCACCTCCGTCTGCGTTTCCCGGAGGCTTGTTCACTCAGTCGTTTCCTCTTCCTGTTCTAAAAGTCACCAGAATGCTCTCTATCCAAGAAAGACAAATAAAATACGATCATAATCATTCAACCTAACCCTCAGGTTAAGGTAGAATAACACACCTTGAAAAAGTCATTCAAATTAACAGTATATTATTTGATTATGAAAGATATAATGATAAATAAACTGTACATGTGTCAAAAAAAGTGAAAAATTTGCAGTTTGGGGATAAAAAATGAATATCTAAAAAATTCAATTTAGTAAGTAACAACAAAAAGCCCATGTGGGATTCGAACTTGGTTGTACAGTTCACACTTTATACTCTCAGCTTTGGAGTAAGTTAAATTACATTGCCGTCGTTTAATAGAACGAAATGTCGTTTTTATCAGAAGTCAGCCATTTTGTGTTATTCCGAATTAACATCCAAAATATTATTTGTAACATAGAATTCGCCCAGTCTTTAATCCGCCCCCTAACAACGAGAGCAAAAGGGTCGAAAATTAAACGGGGGTGAATATTTCCCTGTATACAGCATAATGGTAAATTTAAAATGAATATTTTATCTCATTGGAAGATGTATTACAAATTAAAATCAATTTGTTAATATCAACCAACTACTGTTAGTGTTTGAAAGTTCTTGCATTCAAAATTTAAAAAAAAAACCCAACTTTTCTTCACTCAGTCATCTAAATCAGCATGTTTTAAAGATAAGTGCATTTTAAGCCAAGCTTCTATGAAATTGAGTTTTAAAGAAATCATATTCCAAGCTGTCAAAAGCAGTGCAAATAATGCTAAATATGATGATTTCAGCTATTTTAAAATTAATATCAGTACCATTTTTGAAAACACAGGATACATGCATAGAATAATTTGAATACCTGGTAAGTACATTTCCTGAAACATTGAAAAGAAAAAAATACAAACCTTTTAACAGGAAGTCTCTCAGTTTTTTCATCTTCCCCTTCCATATTCTAAGTGGAGGTAAGAATAAAACATATAAATGCAACTGAAAACCTGACTGAAGAAAAACTACAAGAATCTAAAACCATGCCAAAAAGGTCAAGGATATGTTGGTCATAAAGGTTTAAAATCTATTACAGAGTCCTAAAATTTTTATCTATATAAATGGAAGATTAATATCTCAAGTTTATTGTTTTTCTCTCGATAAATCATGACACTTTGACATTATAAATTTTCACAATTTTTAAAAAATGATAATACATTATAGCATGTAATAGTTTGGGGGCTTTTTTGGCAACTAGAAAGTTAAAAATACATAATCATAGTGTAATACAAAATTATGAATCAATATTCTTTAGTTTAATATCCAATTTTTATAAGAAGCAAAAATTAAAAAAATTATGTTATAAACAATATTTCAAAAAATCAATTAAAATACACGTATATACAATAAATATGCTACAGATATATACTGTATATGTACCAGTGCAATTCTAGTTAATAGAAGTCACCTTAACAGCTTTGATGGGAGAGAAGATCGCAGACAGATCACTACAGTTGGACTTGTCACTCTTGGTGGAGATGCTGGAGAGATGGCGGGTCCTCGCTGTGGAGACATCCACTGCTCCACTTAGTGCTGGCCACAAGGTGGAAATGTTATCCACATCATACTCCTTCACTGGTATCTCATCTATATGGAGACTGTCATCTACCAAACATGCAATACATGTCATAATAAAGATATTATCTTAATAAATGTGGACACTTAATGCAAATAAAAATGACCATATTCATCATACTCATTAATACCACATTGTTTATCCACCATTTCATCTTCAATATCAATATTCTGACTACGTTTTAAATTCTTTTTCCTTTCGAAAGTTTCCTCATTTTTATATGACTTGGATTTAGAAGGGCCATTTTTTCCTGGAAGAGGCGATGAGATGTCAGCTTTATCCACCATGTTCAACAAATCAGGTTCATTCCTTTCTGTAGAGCCTTCATTCTGTTCTTAAGAATCCGATTCCACCTCCATTTCAGTCACTTTTTCTTCAGAAGAATCCCCCATATCTATCTCAGTGTAAGCTTTCTTGCCTCTAGATGAATTTTGGATCTGACATTTTATTCTGTGTACTCCCTCTAGGCCTATGGTTTTGATGTCTATTTTCTTTTGGTTCATTGTCCGTATTTCTATCCTGTTTTCTTTCCTCTCCACTTAGCTTTTTTGCTTCATTGTAGATTTAGTCATCGCGTTTCTGCTTCTTGTTCTTCTTTGAGTATTTTGTTCCTTATCTTCAGTGCTTTCATTTTCATTAACTTTGCTACTCTCAATTTTGTTTTTGTTTCTCACTGACATCCGCCTCAATTTTTCATCAGTTTCAATCTGAGAGACTGGCTTAGAATCTTCATCTACTTCTACTTCCTCTTTTTTCGCTCCCTTTGAATTTCTAGATTTTTTCATCCCACTTTCACTCTCATCCTTCACACAACTTCCCCCCATCATCCCTTGATCTGACATGTTCTTCCCTTGATGCCTCACCGATATTATCCTTTTACTTTCTGTTTTACTCTGCACCGAAACAACCTCCAATTCACTCCCATCTCCACCTGAGTTCTCCGTTTCCATGTCTTCCTCCCTGATGACTTTCCATTTCATTCGGCCTGACTTCCTTTGAGTCCCACCCTCAGTCTCGCTTTGGGAGGACATCTTAATAATATCCTGATTCACTGACAACATCTCCTCCTTATCACACTGTCCCATCCCCGCCCTCTTCCTGTTCCTACTGGACATCCTCCTCCCTTCCCCCTCAGATTCGCTCTGTGTCCCCACTGTCCCTGTGTCACTGAAGTCTCTGTCTCACTCTCTAGGCCAGGATCTTTTCCATCTGATGACTTCGTCAGTTTCATCCTCTGTTCTCTCATTCTCTTCTTTGTCTCCGCTATCAAGTCAGAGAAATGGGACTTGTGTTTTTTCACTGAAATCATAACTGTTAAATTACTATAGCTGAAGTGACCCTAAATACAGCAATTTTAATTCTAATATATACCAAGTACAACAAAAAAGTAGCAATCATCCCTAGTTATTTTTTAGAACACATACTGTAAATCTTCTTGGCCTTTTCTATAGTGGCAGGTGAACTATTTTTCTCAATAAGAAGTCTCTGAAAATACATACAAGTACCATTAATACAAATGGTTTTATGCAAAATCTTACTCACTGGTACTCACACACAGAGTAAATTAGATGCATATGTTTTTGTATGTCTCTATTCAAATTGGAGCTGCTTGCTTCTTTCTCATTATGCAGCAACATTGAACATAATTATATCACATGCATATGTATTTTCTTTGAATGATAAAAAAGATGGGTATTAAAAAGAAAACTCTTGATCAAAATAAGCATGTTATGAAAAATATACCAAAGAATCTTTTAAACATGAACATATACTTTTACTAAGCTAGCATCGAGCAGTTCATAATCCACAGAAGAAGTAAATCCTGGTCTGATATAAACCGGGTATCAGGACTACTGTAGATGGGAGGGGATCAGCCACTTTAGCCCTTTTACCCCCCGTTACCAATGTATACCAATATAAAAAATCAAGGTTTGGTCTTGGCCAGGATTCAAAGCTTTGTAACGAATGACAATTTCACTCAAGTTTTTGTGAAAAGAACATATTTGCCATTAATTTAAATGTACATAAGGAAACGTTTGAATTTCCTCTTTTCTTGTTGGCCTCGACCAATCAATATTCCTCGTAGATGTGAAAGTGCCCCTTAGAATGGGTTCTCAATTTTTGAAATCTTGAGACGATTTCTGAATTTTCAAGTTTTTCTTTCTTTTTTTTATATTTTAATATATCGTAATAAAATATATTAACCCAAGAGTGCGACCACTTGTTATCATCATTATTTAAATTTTTTCTTCAAGAGATCAATTTAATTGAGAATTTACCTTCGAAATCCTCCAGTGTGCTACACGGGATAGGGGTTCTCGAATTTGAGTACAGATCATGTTTGAAGTGCACTCTTCTGTCACTTCCCGTACTTTTTCTGTGAAAAATCAAGTTTTTGACGGTCAGTCGGTGCCCGCTGTGTGTATCGGGCCGAGGGACAGGGAGAGACCAGTTAGTGAGGGAGGAACTTCTCCTCCATTAAAAACCGTCCGAGGATGGCCGAAATCTTTTGTCGCTGGACGCCACGGCGGAGTTTGATTTAGCGCTGATGGACCGCTCCTCTTTTTTCGAGCGTTTTGATTGGACGGATGACAATCTGCTGTCGTGACGTTTTGCTACATTTAGCTCCGTTGGTTGACGGACGAAATAAGGAACTTTCTTTTCACTCAAAGAAGACATTTTCAAATTAAACGAATATCTGTTCTTTCAATAAATCCCAAGTCATCTCAAGAGAATATCGTTAATATAAGAATTCCAGCACAAAATATTATTGATATCTATTCTTAATGTCAAATGCCGCTATATTTTCTCTCCACACAAAGACACCTGTCCAATATTGCGGTATATTTTGTGAGACGGCACGACGTTTCTTTGAAATAAATCTCTATTTAACAGCAGTGTTTCTATATAGACAGGTACATATTCTGCTATCGCTGTACGTGTGGTTGTTAGGTAATTTCTCCGATACACAAGGTAAAACCCGCTACAAGACTTTTCAACTAGTGTTCGCATGAAACAACAGAATCAACGACCCAAGTAGAAATTGGTTTTGTTTTGCCCAAGCGATTCCAATCAAACACATTTTTCTATTTGTTTCTTTCACTCTGCTCTACTGTCTTTTGGAACAATGGATTATTTTTATTAATTCTTAATCTTGATAATATTATTTCGCGAGCATGATCTCTCGGGGCATATCCCTATTGAATTTTTAAAGATCACTATCAAAATAATTACTAGATTGAATTGAAATCTCCTTTGATACTTCATTTAAATCTTAATTATGTTTTCGAATTTTTTAAATATTTTCTTATGAGTGACAGATATATATCCAATCAAGGACAAATATGTCAACGGACTACACACGAACTTTTGTATAGCTTATAATGCTATATGCAACGAATAATCCAACACGAATTATATAGCTAGTTAGCATATCGTAGATTAACACTTTTCATAATATTCTACGTTATGTATTAGTTTACATGTAACTATATACTGTTTCAACAGTGGGCAATACCATATACAAATTGTTAGTTACACTGTTCATGCATATAGATCTAGAGCACTAATGATTCAGTCCCTATCATATTAAATGATACATCTGATCTCAGTATAACTGGTCTTAATTTTATTCAAAGGTATGAAAATTTAATGTACGGTTCTGAAGAAAGGTTTACGAGAGAAGGAAAATGCATCATGATTAATTATGGTTAGGCCTGGCTCCGGGGCCATTAAACGTAGTCACGCTCACTTTTGCTCTCAATTTCACTCTTTCAAAAGGAATATGTAAGTGGAAAGTTGATACTGTGACCACTAATAAAATAATCTAAATTCTAGGGGACCGAAACCAGCTTTTTTCCGATCTGGACCCTCGACCCAATTTTATAAAGAGAAAGGACTGACATAAGAATGTCTGACCGCTCTATCTGACGAAAGGACCGTGAGTGTTCCCGGTCTCCGGGGTACATGCATTATACAGTACACTCTCCTATAAACTGATAAAGGAAGCTTTGCTGATTACATTACATAAGGTGAACAATATCATTATAAAGCCAGGGGGCGGAGAGCCAACACAGAGCGTTATATGCAGTTCATGAAAAAAGTGTTAGTGCCTGGGGAGGGTTTAGGTATGGGGAAGGGTGGGGGAGGAGTGGGGGGCTGGAGTGCATGATTCTTGTCATGCCCCATTATATTTTCACCCACGGACACCACCTGCATGCACTATAACTTTAAAAAAAAAACTGGCGCAATGCACATTGTTTCTGAAAGATGTTCAAAATTCAATGCTTGCAAATATTTTACAAAAAGCGGTAAATCTTCATTCATCCTTAATGGTTCATTTCATCCTACTGTACATGAAATGAAAATGGACAGAAATACCCCCCCCCCCTCCCAAATTACCAGGCAACCAAACATATTTGGAGCTAATTGTAAATGTTTCTGTCAAAACAAATTCAGTTCATCATTGTGCTTTAATTTTGTGATCTTCTTACCTTTTCTATCAATAAATTCCATTCATATCAGAATCATTTCACACTTGTCCATTTCCTGGATTTTACATGTACCAATCAAGAGAAGAAGAAAAAAAGAAGTTGAATAAAATATGATTTTTAACACGGATTATGCCGCTCAGAGAGTAATCACCCATCAGTCTTTTATTCATGAATAAATAATTCTCCCTCCTCTGTGGAACAATAAAAACTATTAATTAAGCGATTTTTGCCCCGAGCCATCGAGCTTGCAAAAGTTATTCAAAGATAGGTCCACTTCAGAAACCACTCTTTCGTAAAAGAAAAGAAAGAAAATTCTTACTCGATATTTAATTTAAAAAAAAAACAACTTTTAAAGACTCACCTGTCTAGTTGGGAATCTCCTTGTGTACTTTGTCCATTTCATCACCTTGATTCCTTGGTGTAATACCTAATTACGGAATCGCTTCTTCTTGCAATATTGACTTATCTTCTTCAACGTCTTGCGAAAATCACGGTTTATTTGTAAATATCAAGTTTTCTTTTCATGAATATGTATATTTTTTTTACTAGCACTTCATTTGCATTGAAATTTGCAGTGTTTAATTTTTCTCCTCAAAGATATAATTATGCAATCTTGTTAATTATAGGACATTATATATAAGGTTATTTCAGTGGCACCTGTCCGCATCAATATTAAATTATACCCCATATATACATATACTGTCCCGCAGAGCCTAACATTACACAGGACGACCCATCACAGCAAACAAAACGAAAAATCCGCGAGACCTTGTTGGATCTGTAGAATATTAGTGTTTACTTGTAATACAAAATCGATTCCAATCGCTTCATTTAAACAAACTATCACCTTTCACTTTTCCTCACCATTTCTGAAGAAGAAATTTAATCTGACTGTGTACATAGACACGCAATAAGATTAGGCCTGGATAAAGTAGATTTACTTTCACGTGCATTTTGATTTTCTTGTGTCTCTCCCCATTCTTGGTCTGTTTGCTCAAAGTGTAAATCACGTTGAATAGCATAATAGTTGCTAAATATGTTTTGTTATATGTGCTCAATGGGCAAATTTAGAATCTTCGCTTAGATATGATTGTTATATTTCATACAAGAATGTTTCTGTACGGCGATGCGATTAAGCATTTAAATTTTTTTTTTTAAAGTTTGTATGTGTGTGTGTGTGTGTGTGTGTGTGTGTGTGCGTGCGTGCGTGCGTGCGTGCGTGCGTGCGTGTGTGTGTGTGTGTATAAGCACGTGGTGTGACAAGCTAACTTTAGAACGTACGAACACATGATGTCGACGCGGGAACGTGGTCAGTCTGTTGGCAGTGGAATAAAGCGTTCGGAGAGAAAAGAAAGAAACAGTTGGACAGAGAGCGTTGTAAAATGAAAATCTATATAATTGAAGACCACTTTGTCAGCTTCTTGCTGTTTTGAGTCGAGGGCCAAAGCAGGGATAATTTTGACGTTTAATTTTATAGTTATTGGTTGTCAAATTTATGGTCAATTGCAAAAGAGCTCGGTGAAAAAATCGAAAAAATCGGTGTCGATAACGATAACAATCGATCGACAACGATACGCAATCATCCACTTAAAATGCAGATGACCATATCTGATATTTTTTCTGTTAGCAGCACAAAAATATGTTTATATAAACTCAAACAACTGTAAACAAACCTGTCGTATTACCCCGTTTACCATGCTCCTTTTCTGAATTACTATAACAGTGCACATGCACAAATCCATCTCAAGCTTTAATCGTTTACGTGCATACATGTACGTAAATCGTTATTATTCATTTTCATGGTTAATACCTCCTTGATGTTTATCAAAAAATCCGAAAAAATTTTGTAAACCCTTTTTTAATGTATCTAGTCAACCATGCTGGCAAAATAAAATTAGTGTCTGTTTTTCACCATCGCAAAAATGCCATTAAAAACAGCATATATACCTTTAATAAATATCATAACATCCATTTCTATATCATAATTCCTCCAGTCTATTTTATAAAATTCGACTTGGGTTTATATGGACTGTTATGATATTAATTTATTTAGATCCTCGAGATCTTTGTTCCAACATCCCCACACTTGGCGGGTGCCCTAGCCAAGGTGTTTCCGGAACGTCTCCTCCTATACCTGGGGAGTAGCCCGTGTCCCAGTCTGTATAAAAGAGGAGGCAGAAAGACAGCTTCCAGATGACTACTCTTTTATTAATTTAATATGACATTTAAACAATAAATATCAATATTAATTACAATGAAATTTATCAACATTAATATTTATTATTAAAATCTCTGAAAATAAAATATTAGTCGAACCCTCCAAATCTATTAACTTTACTTTTGAGAATACGCGCAAGCGTTAAAATTTATCTTACCTGTATAAAAGAGGAGGCAGAAAGACAGCTTCCAGATGACTACTGGAGAGCCGTGTTTCCCGCACCCCAATTTTATACGCACGGACACTACACCATTCTCCTCCTAATAAGTAAATGCAATCAAGTGCATACTAATGATCTGACGCACCGTGGTCAGTAGTAGCATTTTATTTAGATTTCTGACCCGGCGTCGACAGGCTCATCACTGGACTTAATAACACATTTCTCCATGAACATAAATAAACATACGCTATCTATCTAACGCATGTATTTTACCCAATTTCTATAGAATTTCCGTTCTGATATAAATATAATATTTAAATATTTATTTCTTCACTACCTCTCACACTTAATAAATCATATATAACTAGCTGCATATTTAGAAAAACTATCAAGCCTTCTATTAAAGTTGTAAATTTCAAGAGTTCTCCTTTTGGGGGGGGGGGGGGGTGGTTAAATATGCAGACAATGGCTAATTTCTGATCGGGGGGGGGGGGGGGTTGATGTAGATACGTGACTAATATACACGGGGAATAACTCTGTTTTAAATTCTCTGTCGGGTGACCACATTCCACACAAGCAGGCTCGGTCATGTTTGAGAACGTTTTCACGTTTGATGGATGTCCAATTCCATGAATATTATAATCAACTAACACAAGGTTTGTGTTACTTATAAACATAATAATATAATCATTAATAATACATGAAAAATTAAGATGCCGACGTTTTGTTGTTGTTTAATATAATTGTATCTAAACAAAACTACTTTCGTTTTTAAATTCAGTATATTATACTACCTAAAATTTATTTTACGTTCACACGCTTATCAACTAATACAAGTCGATTTTTCTATTTGACTATTTTCTTTGGAAATCTTTGATGAAAGCAGATCGACAACATACAATATTCATAACTTACGGTAGCGGGTTCTGTCAATATTTTCTGCAATGATCGCTACCTTCATATCCCGAATGAATCATCAAAGAAAGCCATTTAATATTTATATTTATATCTTTCTTTTACCAAATTATTAAACTGATTATCAAAAGTAAAATTTACTACATCACTGCTAATGTACATCTGTACGATAGCTAAAAGAAACAGCCGAATTGTCACCTATGGAATTTTGAGTTTGACCTCATCATGAATTTCATGCAGTCCGTGATTTTTCTGAGCTCGCTGTGGGTTTTGACCAACCGATAAACAATGCATTTTAAATATTATTAAAATAATAACAATACATAAGTAATATCTGTAAAATTTGTTAGTGTTTATTTTTCTTGATCACTTACAAACATTTACTTTGATTTTTTCATTTTAATTTGTAGACAAATTATGGACCCTCGTTCAAGTGCCCAGGATGTGCATCGATGTGACCTTTGTGAGACCGCCATAGTACACAGCTACTGTGACTTTTGTCATGTCAACCTCTGCAAGCCCTGTATACTAGATCACATCTTAGATGAATATGACAAACATAAAATTGTCCCTTTCCAGGAACGAAGATCAACCCTCGTTTATTCAAAATGTAGGACACATCCACAAAAAAATTGCGATTTGCTGTGCAAGAATTGCGACAGCCTATTTGTTTGTTCTATTTGTACTGCCAGTGAACAACACAGCGGACATATATTTGTAGATGTTACAGAGGTTTACAGGACAAAGAAAAACAATATCGAAAAAGACACAGAGGAATTAGAAAATCATATTTCTCCTAAATATGAAGAAATTGCAATGGTCTTGGAAAATCAACTTGCCAACCTGGATGGAGGATATGAGAAACTTACAACAACAATGTCCAAACAAGGAGAGCAATGGCACAGAGAAATCGACCTCGTTATCAACAAAATGAAAACTGAACTCAGCGAGATAAAAGTGAAACACAAAGACATTTTACAGAAACATTTGGATGAAATCAAACATATACAGTCTCTGATAAAACAAACATTACTTGCCTTATACGAAATCGAGAAATCTACTGCAGTAGCTCCTACCATTGAATACAACTCAAAGATCAGAGAATTTAGCAAACTTCCACCCAAACTTCAAGTAAAACTGCCAACATTCATTCAAAAACCGATAGACAGAGAGAAGCTGTATAGTTTGTTTGGACAGATCACTCCATTATCAACTGATACAGAAGAAAATGTCTTGTCACAGAACCAACCCAACACTTCAGTCAGAGAATTCCTGGATGAACCGGAGCTTGTTGCCACAATACAGACTGGGTATAAACAACTACTCGGTGTTACCTGTCTAGATGAAGACGGTGTATGGACGCATGGATTGACCGATGAAATCAAATGCTTCAACATTAATGGTTCACTTCTCCAAACAATCAGGACAAAATCAGGACAAATGCCCAATGACATAGTTGTTAACAGTGATGGGGATTTACTGTACTCTGACTGGAAAACTAGGACAGTGAATAAAGTAAAGAATGGACAGATAGAAGAGTTGATCAGATTACAAGGATGGGTGTCTGGTAATCTGTGTGTTACCTCTACTGGTGATATCCTGGTTACCATGTACAGTGATGATCGCACTCACTCCAAAGTTGTCTGTTACTCGGGATCTACAGAAAAACAAACAATTCAGTTTGATGGTAAAGGTAAACCTCTGTACTCGAGGAATAATTATAGAAAATACATCACAGAGAACAGAAACCATGACATCTGTGTAGCTGACAGAAATGCTGGTGCAGTAGTGGTGGTTAATCAGGACGGGAAACTCAGATGGAGATACACTGGTCATCCCTCAGTTACCAAGAATCAAACATTTAAACCCAAGGGTATCGCAACAGACAGTCAGAGTCGTATCCTGACCGCAGACAGTGACAACCATTGTATCCATATTCTGGATCAGAATGGACAGTTTCTCCGTTACATTGATAACTGTGATCTAGAGAATCCTTATGGTTTATGTGTGGACAATAATGACTATCTATTCGTGTCAGAATATTATAAAGGCAATATAAAGAAAATAAAATATCTAAGATAGACACCAAATTGGTGACTGATAAAGATAAAGCAGAAACTATTTTCATTGTTTTGGCAATGTTTTATAACTTAATATAGAATCCAGTCATCATTTCTTCATTCATTATATTACATATTATATACGTGTTTTAATACACGATTGCTGAGTAAATTGAGTTTTTATTTGTTTTTATATAATTTTCTTCTTTTACAACTAAATGTCCAAGATATTGCGTTTGATCAAGCAATGTTTCCTTATAAAACAGAAAATAACGCCCCATTTCCTTTTGGTAAAGTCAACATATATTGTATCTAAATCTTCAATACATTAAAAGATTTAAAAAAAAACCAAACTCAACCCAACGTTTCCCAATACTTGGGATCTACAGAACTATTAACAAATTTCCATATTTTTAATGCATAAGATTTTTTGACAAAATATACATGCATAAATAGTGTTCTATTTTTATTGCACTAGAGTTTTTACAATGAATGACGAATACGAAATTGAGAAGCATTTATATTTCATAATTATTTATAACCTTTTACAAAATAATACATGTACTTAAATATACAAAAACACCTGGTCCAATCAAAATATATATATAAATATATGTTATTGTACTTGTGAGATACAGTTAATAGATTAGAACATCTGAAAGTTCACATAATGCCCTTTACTTGGAACAGCTTTCTAAAGGAAAGTGACCATCATCTCCGCCTGCGTTTCCTGGAGACTGGTTCACTCAGTCCTTTCCTCTTCCTGTTTTCAAAGTCACCAGAAATCTCCCTATCCAAGAAAGACAACAATTACTATTATAATCATTCAACATATCTCATACAAAATGAGATTCTGGATCATCCTGGTGATGCTGTGCTTCTAAACTAATATTATAATAAATAAAACCCAAATGTGTGTTTTTTTTAATTTTAATCAAACATATACCTGGTACAGGTAAAAAAATATTTTTTTTTTCATTGAAAGATGTATATCAACCAACTACTGTTAGTGTATAAAGTTATTGCATTCAAAATTCAAAAAAACTTTTCTTCACTCAGGCATCTACATGTAAATCAGCGTGTTTTAAAGATAAGTGCATTTTAAGCCAAGCTTCTGTGAAATTTATTTTTAAAAAAATCAATCCAAGCAGTCAAAGGCAGTTCAAAAGGTGCTAAATATGATGAAAGCTATTTTAAAATTAATATAAGTACCATTTTTGTTAACACATGCTACATATATTAATTTGAATACATGGAAAACACAGAAACATTGAAAAGAAACAAATTCAAACCTTTTAACAGGAAGTCTTTCAGTTTTTTCATCTTCCCCTTCCATGTTCTAAGTGAGGGTAAGAACAAAACATATAAATGCAAATGAAAATCTGACTGAATCTAAAATGTCTAGGAGCAAAAATTATTAGATCTAAAAAAAAATATGTTATAAACAATATTCAAAAAAACCAATCAAATACAATAAATATGCTGCACATATATACTGTATATGTACTGCTACAATGCTAGGAAATAGAAGTCACCTTCAGATCTTTGATTTGAGAGAAGACTGCGGACAAATCACTACAGTTGGACTTGTCACTCCTGGTGGAGATGCTGGAGAGATGACGGTCCTTGATGTGGAGACATCCACTTCTCCACTTAGTGCTGGCCACAAGGTGGAAATGTTATCCACATCATACTCCTTCACTGGTGTCTCATCGATATGGAGACTGTCATCTACCAAACATTGCAATACATGTAATAATTAATAAATAAAGATAATATTAACCTAACAAATACAGACATTTAATGCAAATAAAATGTCTCTCTCTGAGAACCATTGCATTTGACACTACAATGTATGACTCAATGACATATATATTTACTAATCTGTTCTAAAATATGTATCAGTACAATATATAACTGACACCACTAGATTTTAGTACCTTTTTCTGGATTTTCAGATTTTCCTGCCTTATTTCGTTGGTCAGGAGTTACAGATTTCACCTTCCTATTTGGTGTTGTCTGCAATGATGCATAACCAGACCCATCAGCCACAAACCTAACCACTTTTGTCTGTCTGGTCTTTAATGGAGATGTTTTTTTCTCCATTCAAACTCTCTATCAGATTTTCATTTTTCATCATTTCCTTCTCTTTATCATCTGACCAAGTACTTGGTTCAAGTTCCTCACGAATACTATATCAATATTCTGACTACGCTTTAAATTCTTTTTCCTTTTGAAAGTTCCCTCATTTTTATATGACTTGGATTTAAAATGTCCATTTTTCCCTGGAAGAGTCCACGAGATGTCAGCTTTATCCACCATGTTCACTTCATCCGGGGCCATAGAACGTAGCCACGCTCACTTTTGCTCTCAATTTCACTATTTCAAAAGGAATATGTTAGTGGAAAGTTGATACTGTGACCACTCGTGAAATAATCTAAATTCTAGGGGACCGAAACCAGTTTTTTTTCTGATCTGGTCTCTCGACCCAATTTTATAAAGAGAGCGGATTGACGTATAAGAATGTCTGACCGCTCGGTCTGACAATAGGCCCGTGAGTGTTCCCGGTCTCCTGGGTACACGTATTATACGCTCTACTATCAACTGATAAAGGAAGCTTTGCTGATTACATTACATATAAGGTGAACAGTATCATTATAAAGCCAGGGGGATAGGGAAAAGAGCGGAGAACCACCACAAAGCGTTGGGCAGTTCATGAAAAAGAAATGTTAGTGTGTGGGGAGAGTTTGGATGTGAGGAAGGTTGGGGGGGGGGGGGGGGTAAGGGGTCGGAGTGTATGGTTCTTGTACATGTCATGCCCAATTATTTTTTCACCTATGGACACCACATGCATGTACTATAACTTTGAACAAAAATGGCGCAATACACGTTGTTTCTGAAAGATGTTCAAAATTCAATGCTTGCAAATATTTTACCAATAACGTTCTATCATCCTTAATGGTTCATTTCATGCTACTGTACATGAAATGAGAGTTGACAGAAACAACCCTCCCCCCCAAATTACCATACAACCAAACATATTTACCCTAACTCCGACATTTTTAGCTAATTGTTGTAAATGTTTCTTTCAAAACAAATTCAGTTCATCATTGTGCTTTAATTTTGTGGTCTTCTTACCTTTTCTATCAATAAATTCCATTCATATCAGAATCATTTCACACTCGTCCGTTGCCTGGGTTTTACATGTACCAATCAAGAGAAGAAGAAAAAAAGAAGTTGAATAAAATATGATTTTTAACACGGATTATGCCGCTCAGAGAGCAATCACCCTTCAGTCTTTTATTCATGAATTAATAATTCTGCCTCCTCTGTGGAACAATAAAAATTATTAATTAAGCGATTTTTCCGCGAGCCATCGAGCTTGCAAAAGTTATTCAAAGATAGACCCACTTCAGAAACCACTCTTTTGTAAAAAGAAAAGAAAGAAACTTTATTCCTACTCGATATTTAAAAAAAACAAACTTTTAAAGACTCACCTGTCTAGTTGGGAATCTCCTTGTGTACTTTGTCCATTTCATCACCTTGATTCCTAGATGTAATACCTAGTTACAGAATCGCTTCTTCTTCCAATATTGACTTATTTTCTTCAAAGTCTTCCGAAAATCACGGTTTATTTGTAAATATCAAGTTTTCTTTCATGAATATGAATATTCTTTTCCTAGCACTTTATTTGCATTGAAATTTGCAATGTTTAATTTTCTTCCTCAAAGATGTAATTATGCTATGTTGTTAATTAAAGCACATTAAATATAAGGTTATTTCAGTGGCACCTGCCCGCATCGATATTAGACTATACCCCATATATACATATACTGTCCCGCAGAGTCCAACATTACACAAAACAACCCATCTCCGCAAACAAAATGAAAAATCCGCGAGACCGTGTTGGATCTGTAGAATATTAGTGTGTACCTATAATACAAAATCGATTCCAATCACTTCATTTAAACAAACTATCACCTTTCACTTTTCCTCACCATTTCTGAAGAAGAAATTTAATCTGACTGTGTACATAGACACGCAATAAGATTAGACCTGGATAAAGTAGATTTACTTTCACGTGCATTTTGTTTTCTTATGTCTCTCCCCATTCTTGTTCTCTTTGCTGAAAGTTTAAATCACGTTGAATAACATAATAGTTGCTAAATATGCTTTGTCAAATATGCTCACTTAAATATGATTGTTATATTTCGTACAAGAATGTTTCTGTTCGGCGATGCAATTTAGCCTTAAAAAAGTTCTTTACAAAACGTTTTTGCATTTATTTTAGAAGTTCTAGAAAAAGCAAGATGAGTTATAACTATCTGTGGAAAAAAATCGTTACAAGACGTAATATAACTCAAAATATACATGTATGTGTATTACATGTACACTTTGATTTTCACTATAAAAGTAGGATGATACATTGATATCAAGCTAAAGGGGGGGGGGGGGTACTAGTAGTATGCAGTAGGTAATCGAAATTGTCAATTTACAGTTTATAAATTTATGAATTGCAGTAGACATACTTTTTTGTGTTAAAAGTATTACTCAGATATAGTTAATAACACTTGCTATTGACTTCATAAGGAAAATAATGTGGTTTTGGGGTTAATTGGTTGTGATTAGATAGATCCAGTGAGTTCGCAATGATTCGGGAAATCATCGGGATCCAACGGTAGATGGAAGTCGCTCTCCCATTTTGATAATTATTTTCTTGCAATTATGTACATCCCTCTTTACAAGCATGGTCTTGGAACAGACAACTTTTGTACTGTGCCAGCTCAAAATAATTTTGGACAGCTCTACATTCTGTGATATTGGGACCTCCGATATATATATATATATATATATATATATATATATATATATATATATATATATATATATATATATATATATATATATATAATGTTATAAGGTTTCCTTTTTACTTCTATTGACGCTGAATTGAAACTGACTGCATAGTTAGAAAGAATATAAATTAAGCTAGTCCTCTACCAAATTTGTTTAATCTATGAATCCGAGAGTAGGGGTTCTTACTCTAGGGAGTGACTAGAATGGTCATATAATGTTAAAGGTATATACCTGTGTATGGCGTTTTAATTTGCGTTTTTCCATTAAGCTACAAAAGTTATGAACTTTCTGCAAATTATACAGTTTAAATCAAACACATTTAAAAGGATTAAATATAAATTATAAATTATTTATTTACTAACCGGGTTGGTCAATAAACAGCCAACTTTGAAATATTTATAAGCACGTGGTGTGTTAAGCTAATTTTAGAACGTACGTACACATGTCATGTTGACGCGGGAACGTGGTCAGTCTGTTGGCAGTGGAATAAAGCGTTCGGAGAGAAAAGAAAGAAACAGTTGGACAGAGAACGTTGTAAAATGAGAATCTATATTGAAGAC
Source organism: Magallana gigas (assembly GCF_902806645.1). Taxonomy (NCBI): domain Eukaryota; kingdom Metazoa; phylum Mollusca; class Bivalvia; order Ostreida; family Ostreidae; genus Magallana; species Magallana gigas. The sequence goes on from NW_022994815.1 coordinate 522,426, forward strand.
CATTTTGTCAGCTTCTTGCTGTTTTGAGTCGAGGGCCTAAGAAGGGATAATTTTGACGTTTAATTTTATAGTTATTGGTTGTCAAATTTATGGTCAATTGCAAAAGAGCTCGGTGAAAAAATCGAAAAAATCGGTGTCGATAACGATAATAATCGACACCGATACGCAACCATCCACATAAAATGCAGATGACCATATCTGGGTTTTTTTCTGTTAGCAGCACAAAAATCTGTTTAAATATAAACTCAAACAACTGTAAACAAACCTGTCGTTTTACCCCGTTTACCATGCTGCTATTCTAAATTACTATTTCAGCGCACATGCACAAATCCATCTCAAGCTTTAATCGTTTATGAATATGCATACATGTAGGTAAATTGATGTTATTCATTTTCATGGTTAATACCTCTTTGATGTTTATCAAAAAATCCGAAAATCTTTTGTAAACCTTTTTTCACGTATCTAGTCAACCATGCCGGCAAAATAAAATTAGTGTTGTTTTTTTTTAACCTCGCAAAAATGCCATTAAAAACGGCAAATAAACCCTTAAAAAAATATGATGTTTAAATATTCTTTTCTTCACTACCTCTCACACTTCAGCCATTCTCCAAAAATGGTTCCAATTATGATATAATGTTGTCGCCTGCATTCATCACAAAATTATTATTTGCCGTTTAATGTATTTGGCTGATACTTTTCTCAGGAGATATCTACAGTAAAAATTACAAATTTTGATACCAAACAATATGCATTTGAAGTGTCAAATAATGTCAAATTATTTCAATGAAAAATCGATTTGTGTATTTTTCAGCATGTCGCAATTGAATATTTCAATTTTACTACAATACTAAATAGCATTACGGTGATGAAAGAGACAATTAAAACTCATTTTTTATTTCAACATCACATAGCGTGTTTTGTCAGTAAACACCTGTTGATAACAATCTTTTCTTTCTTTTTTCCCCCCGATTTATATATTGTCGCTGAAACAGTCCTGATTTCCGTAACACGTGTTTGACTTAAAAGTAAGCGATGATATTCAAAACAATATCTATTGATAGTATTGTAATTGAATGTCATAGGCATATTAAAAGAAAAATATATACAATTTACAGTCGAAAATCTATGTGTTTTTTTAATCATCGATTATAAAATTGAAAATTGAGTTTGACGCATTTCAAGGCCTGACTTCCGTAACGCCATTTTCAACTAAATTCATGGCATTTGAAAAACTTATTCATGATGCCTTTCGAGAACACAGTGTTCCAAAGCTATCTATCATCATCTGTAGAAAAATAATGTAATAGCATGGTACAGTGAGAGGAAAATTTACTAAAACCCCTGACCGGCGTAACGTATGACATCCGTAACAGTATTTTCAATCAGTGATATATGGCTCGGTTTTCCATCGATAATAATTTGGATTATTCAGCGAAGCAGAACATGAGTTTAGAAAGTAAAGGAACTTTGATATTCTTAACTGAAGCAATTAATATTTTGATACAAAGTGCATTTGAGAAAAATATGATGAGAGTGTGCTAAACTGTCGAAAAAATATTAATCAATATGTGTGGATTTATCTGTTTTAGTTTATTTTTATTTGCAAGAGATATATCAGTTGCAGATTAAAACCAATTCACCTAAGACAATTTATCATTTGACAATATTTTTTAAATATTTGCTGCAGCGTTACGGATATCAGGGGAAAAAACAGATTCGGCATCTGTTCATTCCAGTGCTTCTTATGTATATTTTCCACGACGGATAATCTATTCTTATGTTTTAAAATCAACAAAGTGGTCATTTTTCATGTAATATTAGCATAATATGCTATTTAAAGTTTACTCTATTGAAATATAGTGCATCAAGCTTATTGTTTTCTACAACATGTGATTTGATAAAAAAAAATATCAGGTGACCAAAATATATTTGGCTTTTCAAGGTTGTATTAATATGCATGCATGTTTATATCGAAATGGTATTATTCCCGGATCAGAATATTTGATAAATACTCTGTTCATGATTTTTTTTTCTAAACATGATTAGTTACGGATGTCAGTTTTTTTTAAGAACTAATACCCGAAACTTAAACTAGTAAGAGTTTATATATACTTGCGAAAAACAGACCTTATTTAGTTGACTTATTAGTAACAATACATATACATATGTATATATATGCATTAATACATTATATGCGTATATACATACAATGCAAAGCAGGCAAACATGGAGAAACATAAGTGAAAATCCGAAAAAGGTGAGATGTGGATTCAGTCAACCCATATTTTAATGGGGATAAGACCCCAGTTCCTCCACATAAAAAAGGAAGTTTAGGAAGATATAACCAATAATTTTCATGACTATTTAACACATCATAGGAGTAGATATTTGTGAAATGATAATCTCTGACATCCGTAACGAACCATCCAAGCTTTTTATCAAATATAAAAAGACAACTGATTTATATGTTTGACTTTTTACCGGTATATTTCATAATTGTGTTTGGTACATCCATCAGAGCATGCAAGTTTAATACAATTAGGTATTTCACTATTTTAGACAGATATTTCATGTCAACATTTTAAATCTATGTAATGTTGATTACATACTTATTAAAGGAAAGAAATTTTTTAAAAAGTGTGCTTATTAAGTTAAAAATGTATTTTCTACAATGAATAACCTGTATTTGATTTTCATTCTCTAATATTTGGTTGTAAAATGTATTGGAAAAAATATTCTCCATGAAAAAGGTCATTTGCTAACTTCCGTAACTTTGGATCATTGTCTTTAAAAATCCCTCTGACATCAATTTGTGATGTGCAATTTCTCAACATCTCTATATTAATGTTCTGTTGTTTCAATATTTTAATTAAAATCATTGAACATATGAAATTGTTCCTAGTTTACATTTAAATTTAAATGAAAGACGATGCATTATTTTCTTTTTTATTGCTGAAAATAAAGATTTTCTTAAAATAAAGATATTTTTGAAAATATGTTCCTCTTTAATTTAAATTCTTCATGATTCTGTCAAATATATCACTCGTATTCAATATGATATCAAACAAAGTGGCTAGTGATGTTTACTGTTATTGTACAGGCCGAGGATTAGTTGCATTAATTCACTTCTGACTTCCGTAACAGGGTTTTTAATATGGTCTTCAAAATCAAATATTTCGTGAACGAAGAAATTTTGGTGAGTCAAATTTCATAATTATATCGGCGAATAGTTGTACTTCAATATTATTACAATTAAAACACGAATATCAAAAGCTCATTTTTCACTGAAAGCAATCCCATATTTGGAACCATTTCTGGAGAATGGCTGACTTACTAAATTATATATAACTACCTGCATATTTAGAAAGACTATCAAGCCTTCTATTAAAGTTGTAAATTTCAAGAGTTCTCCTTTTTTTGGGGGGGGGGGGGGGTGGTTAAATATGCAGACAATGGCTAATATCTGATCGAGGGGGGGGGGGGTGTAGATACGTGACTACAATACACGGGGAATAACTCTAACTGTTTTAAACTCTCTGTCAGGTGACCACATTCCACACAAGCAGGCTCGGTCATGTTTGAGAACGTCTGCACGTTTGATGGATGTCCTATTCCATTAATATTATGATCAACTAACACAAGGTTTGTGTTACTTATAAACTTAATAATCTAATCTATAATAATACATGTACATGAAAAATTAAGATGCCGACGTGTTGTTGTTAATATAAATATATCTAAACAAAACTACAAAGTACTTTCGTTTTTAAATTCAGTGTATTATTATACTACCTAACATTTATTTTACGTTCACACGCTTATCAATTAATACAAGCCGATTATTCTATTTGACATTTTTCTTTGGAAATCTTTGATGAAAGCAGATCGACAACATACAATTATCACACTTTTCGAGTGACCCAAGACATATTTAATATATCTAAACAATAAAATGCTTTCTTTGGCGATTTATGCGGGATATGAAGGTGGCGACATTGCAAAAAAAAATTCATATCTTACGGTAGCGGGATCTGTCAATATTTTCTGCAATGATCGCTACCTTCATATCCCGCATGAATCATCAAAGAAAGCATTTTATTATTTATATTTACATCTTTCTTTTACCAAATTATTAAACTGATTATCAAAAGTAAAATTTACTTTATCACTGCTAATGTACACCAGTACGATAGGTAAAAGAAACAGCCGAATCGTAACCTCTGGAATTTTGAGTCTGACCTCATCATGATTTTCATGCAGTCCGTGATTTTGCTGAGCTTGCTGTGGGTTTCGACCAATCGATAAACGGGGCGCGTTGATTTCTATAGAGCTATGAATTAACTAAAAGTTTCCGTAAGAAATAGAGGGAGTCATACTCGGCAGATGTATAATAGAACATATATTTTCAGAAAAAAATTCATATGCATTTTACATATCATTAAAATAATAACAATACATAAGTAAGATCTGTAAATTTTTTTAGTGTTTATTTTTCTTGATCACTTACTAACATTTACTTTGATTTTTTCATTTTAATTTTTAGACAAATTATGGATCCTCGCTCAAGTGCCCAGGATGTGCATCGATGTGACCTTTGTGAGACCGCCATAGTACACAGCTACTGTGACTTTTGCCATGTCAACCTCTGCAAGCCCTGTATACTAGATCACATCTTAGATGAATATGACAAACATAAAATAGTGCCATTCAAGGAACGAAGATCAACCCTCGTTTATCCAAAATGTAGGACGCATCCACACAAAAATTGCGATTTGCTGTGCAAGAATTGCAACAACCTTTTTGTTTGCTCCTCTTGTACTGCCTCTGAACAACACAAGGGACATCTATTTGTAGATGTTACAGAGGTTTACAAGACAAAGAAAAATATTATCGAAAAAGACACCGAGGAATTAGAAAATTGCAATGGACTTGGAAAATCAGCTTGCCAACCTGGATGGAGGATATGAGAAACTTACAACAACAATGTCCAAACAAGGAGAGCAATGGCACAGAGAAATCGACATCGTTATCAACAAAATGAAAACTGAAATCAGCGAGATAAAAGTGAAACACAAAGGTATTTTACAGAAACACTTGGATGAAATCAAACAGATACAGTCTCTGATAAAACAAACATTACTTGCCTTAAACGAATTCGAGAAATCTACTGCAGTAGCTCCTACCATTGAATACAAATCGAAGGTCGGGGAGTTTAGCAAACTTCCACCCAATGTTCAATTAAAACTGCCGACATACATTCCAAAACCAATAGATCGTGAGAAGCTGTATAATTTGATTGGACAGATCACCGGTACCCCATTATCTACTGCTATAGAAGAAAATGTATTGCCACAGAACAAACCCAACACTTCAGAGAACTACTGGATGAACCGGAGCTAGTTGCCACAATACAGACTGGGTATGAAAAACTACTCGGTGTTACCTGTCTAGATGAAGACAGTGTTTGGACGTATGGAAGGGCCAATAAAATCAAATGCTTCAACATTAAAGGTCAACTTCTCCAAACAATCGAAACAAAATCAGAGCAATGGCCTAGCGATATAGCTGTAGACAATGATGAGGATCTACTGTACTCTGATTGGAAAACTAGATCAGTGAATAAAGTAAAGAATGGACAGATAGAAGAGTTGATCACATTACAGGGTTGGACACCTTATAATCTGTGTGTCACCTCTACTGGTGATCTCCTGGTTACCATGCACAGTAAGGATAAAACTCAATCCAAAGCTGTCCGTTACTCAGGATCTACAGAGAAACAAACAATTCAATTTGATGATAAAGGTAAACCTCTGTACTCTGGAGATAGTTATAGTAAATACATCACCGAGAACAGAAACCATGACATCTGTGTAGCTGACTATGAGGCTGGTGCAGTAGTGGTGGTTAATCAGGACGGTAAACTTAGATGGAGATACACCGGTCATCCCTCAGTTACCAAGAACATACCAGTTAAACCCTATGGTATCACAACAGACAGCCAGAGTCGTATCCTGACCACAGACTGTGACAACCATTGTATCCATATTCTGGATCAGAATGGACAGTTTCTCCGTTACATTGATAACTGTGATCTGGAGTATTCTACTGGTTTATGTGTGGACAATAATGACAATCTGTTTGTGTCAGAATATAATAAAGGCAATGTAAAGAAAATAAAATTTCTAAGATAGACACCAAATTGGTGATTGAAAAAAATAAAGCAGAAACCATTTTCATTATTTTGGTAATTTTTTTATAACTTATGGTATAACGAACAGGTAATTAAAACCCAGTCATCATTTCCTCATTCACTATATTACATATTATATACGTGATATAATACATGATTGTTGAGCAAGTTGAGTTTTTTGGCTTTTAAATGATTTTCTTTTTTTTCAACTAAATATCCAAGATATTGCATTTGATAAAGTAATGCTTCCTAATAAAACAGAAAATGATGCGCCATTTACTTTTGGTAAAGTCAACATATATTGTATCTTAATCTTCAAAACATTAAGATTTGAAGAAAAAAAAACTCAATCCAAAGTTTCCCAATACTTGGGATCTACAGAACAATTAAAACATTTCAATATTTTTAATGCATATGATTTTTTTGACAAAATATACATGCATAAATAGTGTTCTATTGGTATTGCACTAAAGTATTAACAATGAATGACTAATGCGAAATTGAGAAGAATTTATATGTCATAATTATTCATAACCTTTTACAAAATAATACATGTACTTAAATATACAAAAACACCTAGTCCAATCAATATATATATAAATATATGTTTTTGTACTTGTGAGATAAAGTTGATAGATTATAATTAAATATAACTAATTAGAACATCTGAAGTTCACATAATGCCGTGTACTTGAAATAGCTTTCTTAAGGAAAGCGGCCATCACCTCCGTCTGCGTTTCCTGGACGCTGGTTCACTCAGTCGTTTCCTCTTCCTGTTCTCAAAGTCACCAGAAATCTCCCTATGCATGAAAGACAAAAAATTACTATTATAATCATTCAACATAACCCCAAGGTTATCTCATCCAAAATGAGATTTTTGATCATCCTGGTGATGCTGTGCTTTTAAACTAATTTTATAATAAATAAAACCCAGATGTGTTTTTTTTAAACTTAATTCAAACATATACCTGGTACAGGTAAAAAAATATTTTTTTTCATTGAAAGATGTATATCAACCAACTACTGTTAGTGTATGAAAGTAATTGCATTCAAAATTCAAAAAAAAACTTTTCTTTACTAAGGCACCTACATGTAAATCAGCGTGTTTTAAAGATACCTGTAAGTGCATTTTAAGCCAAGCCTCTGTGAAAGAACTATATATGATAAGGGCCAAAAATGGCCCCCTTGCCAATATTGATGATTTTTTCCCTGTAGGTAGAGTTAGTGGTAATATGTTTATATATACATAGTTTGTCTTGTTAACATGACCTTCAAGGTCATTTTAAGGTCACCAATTGTCTTAAGGTAACGAGGTTGCATCAAATTACACTTCTTGGTCCATTTTTCTTTTTTTGAACCTTTCTTCAAAACAAAACAATTTTGCTGTAAAATATATCTGCAGGTGATAAGCTTTATTTAAAATTCATTCATTGATATAAATATATTTAGCATTTTATCCGATTTGAGATTTTTTAAACAGCGTAGCACCATTCCTGACTAGTTTTAATGAGCCAGCATGTCATGACGTCATTATTAAAGAGTAAAATCAGATCATATTTACATGTAAAAAAAAAATCAATCATTATTAAAATGTTTTCTTTTTTAAAATAAATATCATTGAAAAATTATTTTTGTTCACATTATTTTTAACTTGAACATAAATTAAATTGATCGGAGTATATATATAAGGATATGAAATAGCTTTGGCACGAGGAAACTTGACACCGTCTGGTTCATGTAAACATGGTAAAGGCTGCAGCTTATCAACTTACAATTGAGGTACATGTATAAGCTAAGTATGTAAACTCAACAGCTTAAACAGATAAAAAGTGTTTACTTTCTTCGATATCAGAGTGTTGTGCAGCCAAAATGATTTTTATTTATTAAGTGGAATGAATAAGTTGATCGATGTCCAACACGAGTCTACTTTCACTTTACCATGTTTACATACGAACTGTAGTATTGTTAGCACTTGAAAAAAAAAAGAGACCAAAAACCAAATAGATTTTTACTCCGACATCACCAGAAATAATACCCAATTTTTTGTGATGCCCTGGTGATTCAAGGAGAACTTTTATTCATTTTAACAACATCAGGAAATCCCCCCTTTAATACTGATAAAGAATTTCTCCAAGAAATGCTTTTCTAATATATATAATATCTATGCGCAATATTGAATTAAGCAATATTCTTTGTTACATTAAAAACAATTATAATTATAAAGTGATGCTGAAATCATTCAAAGCATTTGAAAATTTTTATAAACTTACATGAATACAGTGCATGTTGATTGAGAAATTAACATTTAATTGAATAAAAATGTATTAAATCAGAGGGAGATAAAATCAACCAATTAATGTTTTGTAAATCTTACAGTTAATTATTATCAAGTGATCCTTAATTCATTCAAAACATTTAAAAATAGTTATAAACATACATGTATACAGCACATGTTGATTGAGAAATCAACATTTAAGTAAGAATGTGCATGTATTAAATCATAGGGAGATAAAATCAACTAATTAATGTTTTGTAAATCTTGCAGTTAAAGATTTTTATCAAGTGATGCTTAGTTCATTCAAAACATTTAAGAATAACGAGAAAAGCAATAATTAAACTTATGAACTCAAACTCTTTCCTTCACTTAGATTTTTTAAGTTACAGACAGAAAGTAGCACATTTAGTTGATAATACAATGTCATGAAAGTTTTTTTCAAGTTCATTCCTCCTCCATTGTCTGGTCACTTTCAGAATCACTAACACTCACTACTCTATGTCTAGCATCATCAATGTTTGTTGTGTTAATGTCAACACCAGAGTTGTGCTTTGCTTCATGTCTTTCATACCCAAGGTACCACAGGGCGCTGGCAATGTGGGCGCAGCAGCCAACCTCTCTGGCCCCAACTTTACAAGTGCAATACCATCCACTGATCTGCTCCGGTGTGTACTGTATCCACAGTGTATGTGAGACTGACTGGGAATGTCTTGATTGAATTTTCAATTTAATCAAAGAGTCACTTTCCTTGTGCACCATCAGCTGAAATGTTCCATCTTCATCCAAATGTTCTTTCACATAAAATGGGGCTTGGTGAATCTGGTAAACACCCATTGTAATGTTTCTTAAGTCTTCTAAAGACAAGGATGGAAAGTTGCAAAGATTTTGTGAATCAACAAGTGAAAATGTGCTCCTTGTTCTCAGTAAGTTTTTTGTTGTCAGCAACTCAAGCAGTTGATTTGGTTGCTTAGCTTTATTCAGCATTTCATTCGCCCATTTAACATCCTCCTCAGTGTTAATAGCAATAGGGGGTCTGTATTTGTTGCACAAGGAGCAGGTGATGCGAACAAAGTCACCAATAGATGGAACGAGGGTGTTTGGCAACACCTTGTCCAAGAGCTTCCACTTTTTAATTCTACCATTAACAGCCTCCACAATCCACCTCACTTTGGTAATCATTCTACTTAGGTTTGCATCTTCAGTGGAGTGTTGCTTTTCTTTCTTTTTTAAAAAAGGTGGCATTTTTACACTGATGTTGTTTTCCTCTAGAAATTCCACTGCATCTCGAAAGCCGCGATCGACTAGAAAGACATCACCATCTCGAAACCATTGTCTCGAGTCTTCATTACAAGTTAAGAAATGTTTAGTGATAGAAGCATCACTATTCGATCCATCAGCATAATACGGCCCCAGTACCTCTAATATGTATCCATCTGTTCCTACAATCATCATAGGTTTTAGAAGGGATCTGTTTTTGTGAGTACTGTAAGTGCGTCTTTGAAACTGGTAGTCACAGCTTTTCTGTATATATATATACGTTCCATCTAGTACTACGACTGCATTGCTGTCATCTTCTCTGAAGAGTGTTTTTGCAGTTTCAGTGCAGTGTAAGGTGGCAAAATCTTCCTGTGATAGATGACTGAATCCCAGGTTACTTGGAACGAAACTGGACATTAAACATTGTCTGGTGGTGGTGACAGTTCTCTGAACCTGTGCAGCAGTTAAACCATGTAGCACACCAAGAACTTTGTTTGATAACCCTGTCCTTAGTTTGGTTAGGAAAACTCCTAAACATACATGTTCTTTTAGAGCGAATTTCTGTGTTTCTGATATCCTCTAAATATGTAACAAGGTCATTAAATTGATCTTTTGTAATTCCAGTTAGTGTTTCATAGTCTTCATCACTTAAGAATGCTGGAATGTCAAAGTTCAACCGGTGACAGTCAGCTGGAAGCATTTTCCTGATATTAGTAAGCAGATTCACAACATCTGAGTGGGAGAACATGTCACTGGTCTTTGCTGCTCTCAGAAGATGAAGTGCATCACTAGAAAAGAAAGTGTTCTCCAAATGTTTGTAGCAGCATCTGCTTTTTGGGTGGATAAAAACGCCGCAATTAATAAACGCCTGGGTTATTGCTGTTGATGGTATGTTAATAATGTGATTGCATCTTGACGAATCTTTATGACAAATAACACACCATTTGTGGGATCTAGATGCAGCAGGGATATTAAGATGCACTGTTTTTGGACTCGATGGATTCGTTATTTTCGCTTCATAAATAAAGTCAGGATCTGCTAAATCCTCTTCCAGATCTTGTTGAACATGCTGTACATGTGGAAGACTACGATACACTCTTGAAAAACATGATCCACAGATGACATCATCACAATGAGTTTGCCGTCCAAGGCGTTCCTGGATATACCGTTTATATGCCAGCCCAGGTGGAATATGTCGCCTCGAGTTTTCTTTGCATCTTTTAAAACAAAGGCAGCATTGGTATTGTTTTAACTTTGGCATCTATAAAAGAAAAAGCAATCATTTTTAATAATCAGTTTATGATTTTTTTTAGAAAGAAGTTAAGAGGTGCGGAGATCTTTTTAAATATGAAGAGGGAAAATCTACATACGCATTCTACATGTATTTTGTTTTCCGAATTAAATACTTATAAATTCCAAAACCTGGATGTTGTTAAAACAAATGTAATTTATTTAAAACATGTTCATGTAAAATTAAAATGTGTATGAATTGAGATAATATATATAAGGAGTTAATTCAGCATGCATAGCCTAGCAACTAAAGATACATGTACTGGTACATGTATTTTTTTTTCATAAATCCTTTTCACTAATAATGTATATTTTTTCAAACTTATGAACAGTCATTGTCCTACTAATTTAAACTAATTAAAAATTTTAATATAGTTATTGAGAACATCAAAAATATATTATTTAATGATATAAAAATTTTATTAAGAATTTTAATGCTGAAATCTGATGTTCTATATCTAGTTTAAATATATCTAGTTTAAACATGCATGAAAAAAAAATCCAATAATAGCTATACTTATTAATACCCCAAAAAAAACATTGGTATGAAATAACCCAGAGTAGTAATTGGTCTGCATTTATTTAATAATTACATGTTTCATAATGTGAGAACATAAACTGAAAAAAAAAATTCCTTCATATAAAAAAAAAATATCTGCGGTAGGTGAGGCTCGAACACTATACCCCGCGCATTGCAGGCGAGAGACATACCACTACACTACAGTCGCCTCGTATCAAAGCTGTGGTTCAACGTAGTATATAAAGTTAATATAGAGAATGGAAACTGCCCCGAGAAGTTACGATAGCGGAGCAAAACATGTAAACAGATATTTCAGGACATGAGGGATAATTATTATGGATGATTTTAAATACGGACTCTGTTATGTAATTTTTAAATGTGTAACGTTAAATGATTATAGTAATCGATCGTATACAAGGTACAAAAATTTTTTATTTATCGGGGGTCCCGAACGGCATCTAAACGCGTACAATGTATGTGCTTGACTGTAAAGCTGTTTCACTTATATTATTTATTATTTAAGCAATTATGTGCGCAGGTGGAAAATTTTACAAATAAAAATTCATAAGCCTCGCACTGTATTCTGCAGATTGACTTATTCGATATAAAATAAATGCAATCAATGGAATTAACTTACCTCGGAATGATCTATTTTTAGAACATGGTATTTTCCGACTTTCAAAGTTGTAGAACAAGTCTCAAACGTACCGAAATAAAAAAAAAAAGTCAGCGTTGTCTGTCTATTTGGCTACGCAGACGTCAACGTCATCAGAACCGGAAGTAGAATGGCCATAGCAACGACGTTATCCGATATAGTTTTAACAACGTGTATTTAATGAATTCAATATGAGCGCATCTTTGAACAAGATTTTTCTTTCGTCCATAAATGTAAAATAAAATTGTATTCATCATGTTAAATTAGCATTCTTGTTCAAAGCTGCGCTCATACTTAATTCTCTGTTTGAAGTCGAAAAAATGGCAGAAAATTTGCTTGATTTGAAAAACATGATCATTTTGACATCAGTTTTAAGGCAATAAAACGTCATCAAACTAAAAAAAAATTAACTCTTGTAAAGCATCAAGTCAAAGTCTTTGTAATGCCAGTAAAATGAAAATATATTTATTGCAATAAAAGTTTATGAAAACGGGGGGCAAATATGCACTTCTATCATATATAGTTCTTTATTTTTTTTTAAATCACAATCCAAGCAGTCAAAGGCAGTTAAAAAGGTGCTTAATATGATGAAAGCTATTTTAAATTTAATATAAGTACCATTTTTGTTAACACATGCTTCATATATTAATTTGAATACATGGAAAACACAGAAACATTGAAAAAGAAACAAATTCAAACCTTTTAACAGGAAGTCTTTCAGTTTTTTCATCTTCCCCTTCCATGTTCTAAGTGGAGGTAAGAACAAAACATAAAAATGCAAATGAAAATCTGACTGTATCTAATATGTTTAGGAGCAAAAATTATTATATCTAAAAAAAAATATGTTATAAACAATATTTAAAAAAAACCAATTAAATACAATAAATATGCTGCACATATATACTGTATATGTACTGCCACAATGCTAGGAAATAGAAGTCACCTTCAGATCTTTGATGGGAGAGAAGACTGCGGACAGATCACTACAGTTGGACTTGTCACTCTTGGTGGAGATGCTGGAGAGATGACGGGTCCTTGATGTGGAGACATCTACTTCTCCACTTAGTGCTGGCCACAAGGTGGAAATGTTATCCACACCATACTCCTTCACTGGTGTCTCATCTATATGGAGACTGTCATCTACCAAACATTGCAATACATGTAATAATTAATAAAGATAATATTAGCCTAACAAATACAGACATTAAATGCAATAAAATGTCCCTCTCTGAGAACCATTGCATTTGACACTACAATGTATGACTCATATATATTTACTAATCTGTTCTAAATCATGTATTAGTACATTATATAACTGACACTACTAGATTTTAGTACCTTTTTCTGGATTTTTAGATTTTCCTGCCTTATTTTGTTGGTCAGGAGTTACAGATTTCACTTTCCCATTTGGTGTTGTCTGCAATGATGCATAACCAGACCCATCAGCCACAAAACCACCACTTTTGTCTGTCTGGTTTTTAATGGAGATGTGTTTTTCTCCATTCAAACTCTCTATCAGATTTTCATTTTTCATCATTTCCTTCTCTTTATCATCTGACCAAGTACTTGGTTCAAGTTCCACATCTTTTTTCTCCTCATGAATACCATGTTCATCCACCATTTCATCTTCAATATCAATATTCTGACTACGCTTTAAATTCTTTTTCCTTTTTAAAGTTCCCTCATTTTTATATGACTTGGATTTAGAAGGGCCATTTTTTCCTAGAAGAGTCGACGAGATGTCAGCTTTATCCACCATGTTCAACAAATCAGGTTCATTCCTTTCTGCAGAGCATTCATCTTGTTCTTGAAAATCTGATTCCACCTCCATTTCAGTCACTTTTTCTTCAGAAGATTTCCCTGCATCTACCTCACAGTAAGCCTTCTTGCCTGTAGATGAATTTGGATCTGACTGTAATTTCTGTGTACCCCTTCTAGGCCTTTGGTTTTGAGATCTATTTTCTTCTGGTTCATCACCTGTGTTTCTACCCCTTTTTCTTTCTTGTCCACTAGATCTTTCTTCTGTAGAATTAGTCATTGCACTCACAGAAGTGTTTCTGATTCTTGTTCTTCTTTGATTATTTTGTTCCTTATCTTCAGTGCTTTCATTTCCATTACCTTTGCTACTTTCAATATTGTTTTTGTTCCTCACTGACCTCCGCCTCAATTTTCCATCGGTTTCAATCTTAGAGACTGGGTCAGAATCTTCATCTACTTCTGCTATCTCTTTTTTTGCTCCCTTTGAATTTCTAGATTTCTTTATCCTCCTTTCACTCTCATCCTCCACACAACTTCCACCAGTCTTCCCTTGATCTGACATGTTCTTCCCTTGATGCCTCACCGATATCCTACTTTCACTTTCTGTCTCACTCTGCACCAAAACAACCTCCAATTCACTCCCATCTCCATCTGAGTTCTCCGTTTCCATGTCTTCCTCCCTGATGACTTTCTCTTTCAGTCGGCTTGACTTCCTCCGCGTCCCACCCTCAGTCTCGCTTTGGGAGGACATCTCAATAATATCCTGTTTCCCTGACAACATCTCTTCCTCATCACACTGTCCCATCCCTGTCCTCTTCCTGTTCCTACTGGACATCCTCCTCCCCTCCCCCTCAGATTCGCTCTGTGTCCCCACTGTCCCTGAGTCACTGGCCTCAGTCACTGAAGTCTCTGTCTCACTCTCTGGGCCAGGATCTTTTCCTTCTGATGTCCTCTTCTGTTTCATTCTCTGTTCTCTCATTCTTTTCTTTGTCTCAGCTATCAAGTCAGAGAAATGGGACTTGTGTTTTTTCACTGAAATTATAACAATGTTAAATTACTATAGCTGAAGTGACCCTAAATACAGCAATTTTAATTCTTATATATACCAAGTACAACATAAAAGTAGCAATCATTTTATTCCTAGTTATTTTTTAGAACACTTACTGTAAATTTTCTGGGCCTTTTCTATAGTGGCAGGTGAACTATTTTTCTCGATAAGAAGTCTCTGAAAATACATGCAAGTACCATTAATACAAATGGTTTTATCCTAAAAACCTTACTCACTGGTACTCACACACAGGATGAATTAGATGCATATGTTTTTGTATGTCTCTGCTCTGCTCTAATGCAGCTGCTTGCTTCTTTCTCATAAAGCAGCAACATACACACACCACATTTTCTTTAAATAATAAGAAAGATGTGAATGATCAAAATAAGCATAAATTGAAATCTGTGTTTTATCACAGAATCTTTTACTATCTCGTACTATACTTTCCAAGTCTAAAGCAGTTCATAATGCAAAGTAAAATATGATACACTGAATAACAAAAGAGTACACATTGACAGTTTTAAGGAGTCAGGTGTATCCACACTTCCTTACACTGTGGTCTGTCCTGCTCCTGTTTCTAATGTTCTCTGTTTTCTCCACTTCTTTCACTATCTCCTGCACTACAAATAAAAGTGGAAATGTGGATCACTAACTCTAAAAGTAAACAGTAACATGTTGTGCAGAAATGAACCAAGTTTTTGCTCATCAAATAATTTTAAGGTTTAAAATATTTTACCATTAAAAATAATATCACAGTCAATGTTCATGATGTTAGTTTAGATTACTGGAAGATGCCCTTTTTTATATTTTGTACTGGTGCATGCACATTTATTTCAATTTTGTAACAAATACGAGGTCTTAATACAACAAACACTTAAACTTGGTGTTTGAAAATTGGCATATTATTCAACTTTCTTTTTATTTTGGTTCAGTTGGGGGGTCCTGGGCACTTCTTTCATTTTAAGAGGGTAGACATAGTCTTTTCTGATTGACACACACATGTCACTGAGAAGCTAATTAATACAAATCTGTGTATACTGATATATGCATAATATATATAATTAAACATACCTGACTTGGGCTTCAGTGCATCACACTCAGAATTGTACAGCATCACAAAATCATGATGTCTTCTGACCAGAGTCTGCAAATAAACACCATACTCTTCCAATGCTTCCTAGTCTCTGCACATCTCATATTTAAACAAACTGCCATAATAAAAATAAAGTGTATTCTTGAAATCAAAAATGAAACATCAAGCTCGATCTTCAAAATGCAATTCTGTACAATCATACAAGTACTGTAGATTCCAAATTAAACACAAATTAAAAATTTGGTGATCCTGATTTCATATTCTTGCCATTTGATTCAAAATGGTTAAATCGCAGAATTAAGTACTTGCGTAATGTAGGGAATCTACAGCAGTATGTGTATAAAATGTGTTATACATGTATATACAACAGATTTAGAATTTGATTTATGCTAAATCTATTTTAAATTCAAATGTAAGTACATTGGTAAATGAAGTTTGTTAAGATCATAAAATCAAAACCAAAATATACTTTCTGAAAAATATTACTTGAGACTTATATTTTCTTGGTTATTTTAAAAGCTAAATCAAATGTTAGATTACATTTTCCTTTCAAAACAGTAAGTTTACATACAAAAATAAAAAAATAAAAAAAGGAACACCTTTAATAATATTCTGCACATTTTTTGTGCAAGATGTTCACACTGTCACCGACTGCGATAAAATTATCATGACTCGTCCCTGAAACTCTATCCATTTGTAATCCATTCTACCTACATCTTCATCTACCATACCTTCTTGTCCCCAGCTGTTGACAGTCCCACCTCCTTCAGCTTTTTCTTGATGTCTCTCTCTGACATCAGGTTGTAGACCAACTTAGCCATTGGTTTCCTTTTTGGAGTTGGTCTGAAAGATTTGATTTCAAATCAAGTCCCAAATATTATGAATGTGGCTTATCCATCAATGTCTCATTAATGTTATATGGTATATATAGTAGCATGCTCACAAATGGCATACAGAGTATGTACAAACTTAACATAATCATATTTCTTGTTATCAAAATTTAAAATTTTCCATCTGAATTAAAATAAATACTTTCAGCTAGCAGCATTGTCAAAACATTAAAATCTTTACGCTTGTAATATTCTTAGACCATATTAAACATTTACAAAGTTTTTACTCATATAAACTTTTGCTGTGTCATATTTTTAATTTTGAACACATCAAATTAAAATGTCAGACCTTATCGACAACATACTTTCTAAGAGCAGACTTTTTCTCTTCTCCCCCAAGACACAAGTCAAGATGGTCATTCATGGCGCCTTCTCTGAGAGATAATCCACAGACAGGACAAGAAACTGAAATCAGATGAGAACCATGTATATAATGAAATTGATGAGAAAGATACACATCCATTTTTTTATTACTTAAATAAAATGTACTAATAAAAGCATAATAATTTTATGAAATAATAAACAAGTTTGGAAAAAACCATCAAATTTTCAACAAAAAATTTAAAATGATCAGAAAAACATACCAAAAATTCCCTAGGTACACATTGAAATTCTCGAACGCCCATTAAAACACACATATTTAAACTATTTTTAAAAAATGTACAAAATACTGAAATACAAAATGCTGAAATACCCATTTGTTTTGGGGAGGGAGAGAACATGCTCTGCAGGGATGACCTCTGATTCCTCGGGGTGGACAATTCCCCACCCCCATCTCTGTCAGGTAAAGACTTCCCAGGGGTGGAGATTCCTTGATTCTCCTTGTTCTCTCTCAGTTTCCAATCCTCACTCTCATCTTCTTCTTTCCCCTCACCATCTTCAGAAATGAGGTCAATGACATCATCCTTAACAGTCGTAGGTATACTGGTAATTGTCTTTGAATTGGGTAGCTTTTTCTGTGTCTTGCTTTCTTGCAGCACTGTCTGAAAGTAAATGAAAATTGTAATATGAAATATACATGTGGCAGTACATTTTTCATATTAATGTATATGTACTGTATTATACAGCAAACTATGTTCAAATCAAGTCATGCATTTTGATTTGAGTATTACTTTAATTGTTAATGTGGGGTTTCTACAATACTGTAGATTCCTAATTAATCGCGAGAAATTTTCATTTGCGAAAATCACGAGAAGTACCTCTCACGGATTTCAAAATCTCGCTTTTATTTACAGACAGATGTAAACTGAATAGAACTATGTTAAAAAATTTGGCGTTTGTGATTTCATACCCTCGCGATTTGATGCAAAAGGGGTTAATCACGGAATTAAGTACTCGCGTATAATGAGGAATTTACAGTAATACACATACCTCATTACTTTGATTCAAATCGCTATCTTTTTCATTTGAGTGTTTCTGTGTTATTTCCAGTAATAGTGACCTGGAAAAAAATATTTAGCGATCAAAATATGTAACACATTCACATAGGCAGTTATACCAAAGATACATTGACATTATTTAATTCAAAGAAGAACGATTAATCTTTGACACATTGAACCCTCCTCCCCACTCACATGTAAAATATAAAATATTTTATATGATTCAACACACTATATTTCAAGTATAGTACCTGATAGCTTTGAATTGAACAATCAAATCATCAACCAGTCTGTTGTTTCTCAAGTTGTTTTCACAAGCTCCCTACAAATACAAAATGTTCAATATTTGACACAGTTATTAATTAGAACCATTTTAACAGAAGCTTGGACTTTGGGTAGTTGTGTCAAACAGCATTTTGATGAAGGCCTGTCTATTTCATTTCTGGCCACTCAGCCATGGCTCTTTGAAATCAACAAGATTTGTCTGGCTTTTGAGCTACGAATACGCAATCTGTGTATCTTTCACTTGAAACCAGTATCATTTTTACTTTTTTGATGCAAGAAAAAGATTGTGACATCCTACAGAAAGCCCAAGGTCTTGATAAAATGGTTCTAAGTACCAGTGTGTATTTGATTCCATTTGCATTTAAAGAAACCATGGTTACTTGACTGCATTATGCGAACAGATCTAAGTATAATTTCCTACTTACATGGTTGCAGGCTGGACACTGGTTTGTGTGGGACAAATGTTGTCTTATACAGAAAGAGCAAACTGCACAAAAACAAAAGTTAAATATGAAGTTAACAGTATAGAAAAATTTCTCCAAATAAGACAATGGATCTGGTTTCTATCTTGAGATAATGGTTTTTCATGATATTTGTAGACAGAATATCTATTGTTTAGTGACATTACTAACACCTCAAAAGTAAAATATATTAATTTAAAATATTTAACTTTCAATTTGGGTCCTGCATGGATTTCAATGCAAATCTTGGTTCGGATACTACCATTTGGACTTGTAGTAAAGTATAGGCCAATATTTGAGCCACTTTGAATACAAATTCTAGTGAAGCCAAATTATACAACTGTAATGGACTTAGGCCAATTCTTGCTAAGTACCAGTTTATTCTTGCCTTTACAATAAAACTTCAAAATTTCTTTTTAAAAATATGAAAATGCAAATTTCTATCAAAATGTTGTCGTTCCTGATAAGCTATCACATACAAGGCTTGCATAGCGTGACCTCTGGTGAGAGAATGGCAAATCTGCATGGTGATGATGAGAATGAGTACTTAGCAATATATTGGATTATTGGTCTAGCTTGCACAGGTTGGGACCATTCGGATATAATTGGGATATTTTATTCCAACAGACTAACATATTTCATTTGAGTGAGTGTTCCCAGCCTGTTGAATGTATAGTCTGTCTCAAAAAATGCTCAAGAGTATGAAAAATCTTGTAAATGTTTTAGGTTAGTTATTTTCAGCTGACTGCATGTGGTCTTCAATAAAAGGTATATGTAACTGGGACACACAAGAGACTAAAGCGCACACTAGTACTACCAGTTGGTTTGTTAAATTACTTCAGATATTGTGTGCAGTCTTCTTAGTACATGTACTTACAGGTGTGTGAACACTCTGGCAGTATCATGGCAGTGTGCATGAAGTCATAACAAATAGGACATCGGAGAAGGCTGTCTATCTCCTTAAAAAGAATTAAAAATGCAATCAATAAGGGTGAACGAATTAATTAGGCCTACTTCACAACTCCTATGAATTGAAAATTAGGAATAGCCTAAACTTACACTATTGTATACAGATATAGGCAAGCTAGGTAACGTTAGTAGATTTGCAGATTTGTGAATCATTCACTGAATGAAGTAAAATGAACCGATGAAACTCTTTAAGAACTTTGATAATTAATCATACGAACCTTCATTTCAAGGTAGCTCCAGTCCTTTGGACTATGTACGGTTTTAGGTAACTTTTTAAGAGTTTTCGGGGACAACATCTTTAAAAATTATTACCATACAGTCTGAATAACAACTAAACAAGAGCTATGTATTTGCCGCCATTTGTGTATTTCCACCTTAACACTCGTAACTTCTCGGTAATTTCCCTGACCTCTATATTAGTAACGGAAAGAGACCATTATCCGAATGCATTGAAAGTGGCTGCGCATGTACAATAAACCATATATTAGTATTTACTTCCTCATTTATCAAGCGTCGGTGGTGTAATGGTCAGCATGGTTGCCTTCCAAGCAGTCGATCCGGGTTCAATTCCCGGCCGACGCAAGGTTTTTTTTTCTTTAGAGGATATTTATTTTGTAAAGCAATTAATATGGTACGAGACACCAGTTGATGTTTATGTAGAAAAAGTACATTGTAATCAAAATGCTATCATCATTTTAGAATTTTCAAATTTTACCACATTTAACCTAAAATAGGCTATATGAAAAATTTCTTTATAGAAAAAGAAAATGAGCAGGACTCAAACTCATGACTTTAGATTCTTGGTATTGCACTATGCTGTTTGGTAACAACAATGGAAGTTATCATAAAATTACTCTTTATGTTATTTTTTTTATTTTGACAGGAATTAAGTATGTCACAAATGAATATGGAGGTGTCCTATACCAAAATTACATATGATCAGGGACATAATTTACATTATGTCTCTGATATAATACATATGTATAAATTATCATCAAACACATCATAAATTCTGTTGCATTTTGTATGTATTTTTTTTACTTATATTTACTGTGATTCAGATTACAATCATGTTAATATCAGCAGCTGAGAGTTTAAAGATGAAAATTCATTTCAGACCCACAGTTTGCTAACACAATTTACTAGCTGTACAGTTTTGCAACCTATTCATTATGACAAACTCATCCAGAACAGACCCGTCTACATGTTTGATACTTATTCACATGAAGATAATGATATCGTCTCATTTTTACCATTGTTTCATAGTTTTCCATTATCATCTGTATGTCACATGTATAATTTTGACTTGAATATGACCCTCAATGTTTTTAGAATGTACAACAACCCATATAGCTCATTCGATCCTCTTCACTAAATCTTCTTTACCATATAAAACCCCAAAGTGCTGCATCACACAAGACTATCATTATACAGTACATGAGGTAGAACCATTTCAACAAAAGCTTGGACTTCGGGTAGTTGTGTCAAACAGCTATGCAACATCGGCCCGTCTATTTCATCATTAGCCACTCGGCCATTGCTCTTTGAACAAAATTTGTATGGCTTTTGAGTGAAGATTACACAATCTGTGTACATGTATATTTTAGTCAAAACCAGCATCATTTTCAATTTGTTTTAATACAAGAAATAGGTAGTAACGTCCTACCAAAAGTCCAAGGTCTTGATAAAATGGCTCTAATACTGTACAGTTTCATGTAGTGGTGTATATATTGTGGAATACCTGTTTTCAGTTTTCAGAATAAATTCCCTGAATTTGCATCTAGGCGGCGTGAATAAACAGTAAAATCACCTTGCCTTTTTATCACAATTTATTCATATATTAAATCATTACAGAGAACAGAGTGTCTCCATAAAAACATATCTTTCATCCTTTCTCTCCATCTCTTTCTCTCTCTCCCTCTTACCATGGCCTGTCAAACAAGAATGTTCAAATTGATTTTTAATACATTCGTAGAAGTGGGGGGAAAATATAGGGAAAGAAAAATACTTATTTCACTTTATGATATCATTTTAACCTTTAAGGGTTTGAACTACATGTATTAATCAACAGGTCAGAACAAAATTTACATCATACAATAAATAATAACTACTACTATTTCTCAAAAATTTAAAAACAAAATTCAGGTACATGTACTAAAATTCATATAACCAGAAAAAATCTGCATTAACCTGCTTACAAGTTAGAAAAACCATTTCCCATACACCTTTGAAGAAAAAAAAAGATAAGAAATATGTAAAACAAGTACATCCATTTGTGATAGAATGTGTAATGAAACATAATGCTGAATGTGTGATTTTTGTCAGAAGGCTTAAGCACTTGTAACACCATATTCTATCTATACTACAACACAGCAAGGTGCTCTAGCTTTGCTCTTTCACATTATCTTTTGTATGTACCGGGTAAATGTATTTACAAAGAATTTTCAAATGTATCTTTTAAAAGCATGCCCCTTTTTATCACACAGTACTACAAGTATTGAACAAGACAACAGTCTCTCTGAAAATTCCACATGTTGTGAAATCTTTGTTTGTAGTCACAGTGAAAACAGTTTCAATTTAACAGTTTGAAGTTTAATTTCTAAACAAGATTTGTTGCTTGGGAATTGTAACATCAAATGGCATTTGATATCATAACATGTAGCAGATATCAGCAGACTAGTAGTGACAACGTAAAATAGCCTTAATGTAAGAATAGTATTAATGAAACAGAAATGATTCCATTCGACTATAAGATGGGCCAGGAACTGCATTTAAATGGATATGTACATGTCTTATTGTATGTGTAAGCTATTTGTTTTCAACACAAAATGTACAAAGCACTTTGACTGTAATTACTTATTGAAGGGCCTGACAATAGATATTGGTCACAGAATCTAAGAAAATCATTCTGGAATGAGGAAAACGAAACTATAATCTACAGCTTTAAACACATTAATGCAAGTCTCATATACAAACAATGCACACATAATTTAATAATTTATACAGCAACATCCTTTCTTGCTTAAGTTGTTTTTTTTATCGTTAATAATGATGACACAAGCGACCCCTGTCCCTACTATAAGGAGACACAAGGGTTTTGCGAATGATCTTTCCAGTGTACACAGTACATAAAATTCCCCCACAAGGTTTTTTGACAACACTTTTGTTCTGATCGTAATATGGCTAATGGCTGAATGCTAGAACAAATAAATGCAAATCTGCAAGGAAATTCTTTGTTTCTCACACAACACGGCTTCTCATTGGTTAGACAGCTCATTCGAGAGCCAATCAAGTCCTTCGTATAATCCCTGTTCCTTGTGTGGCACATGTGCTCTGAATATACCACTGTGGGGAAAAAAAATTTAATGCCTTTAATGGTATAATTTGTTGTTACATTCATGTACTATTTTCAATATGACCTTAACTATTTTAAATTTAACATCAATTTTCAAAGCTCTCATTTACAACTTTAAATTTGGAGTGATAAATGCATAATACTGCATGCTGTCTTCAATTTTCGCTTCTCATTCATCAAATATATAAATTAATGTAGATGTTCTGTTTGTTGAAAGGCCTACCTTTCGTCCTCGTAATGCACTGAGTCCCAATTTCTCTGTGATTCTGATGCTGACATAGCATTAGGAAGATCCTGCTTGTTAGCAAACACCAATAAAATGGCATCTCTGAGCTCAGCCTCCTCCAGCTATTAAAACAAAATCATCAAAATTACAGATGTTTCCAAAAATCATTAATAAGAAGAAATAACAACTCTGAAAATTTATGTTTTCAGTAAACTACAAGACATGCTACAGTTAGTTAACTAGAGAATATTTATTGAATTTTAGCTTTACACTGTGGAGTGCGAACTACATTTAATCATTCTTATGAAGTCTTATTTTTTTCAGTTTCTGAAATTTAGAATACACAAATTTCTTTAATAAATCGTTTGTAAGATGAAAGTAAGTCAAATTCAATTATTTTAAAATTTTTATCATAATCTATAAAAGTGTAACCATAGAAAATCTTTGAATGCTAATATCTCAGAGAATAGGATTAAATTACAAACAGGGTTGTCTCTAAGACCCGGGAGGCGGGGAATTCCCCCACCTATAATGCCTTAATTACCCGGCTATTATTGCATTTCAACACAATGTAGCTATAAGCAAGACCCCTAGACCCCCTCCTACTTTTTTATTTCTTCCATCTACTTCAATTTTTAGAGACAACCCTGTACAAAACATTATGAAGTGAAAAAAATATATCAGTTTGTTTTCGGAAAGTTCAAAAAATTTTAGATAAAACCTTGAAACAAAATTGAGCCCTACATGCATATTTGAAAAGTCGGAAATTATTTGAAGCTACTTGTATTCAGCAATCAGACCAATAATATGCTGCAGAAAACCAAATTGAAAATGACAAGTCATACATTTCACTTTGACAATTTACACAATACTACATCATTGCAAGAGCCCGTCTTAAATCATGGCACCAAGTGGGATTACACAATCCCCTTTCATTAAGTTATGATGACCATTCGATTTCAGCATCATTATATTATGTAATTGAATAATTTTCATCTCTTTTTTTTTTCATGAGTAAATTTACCATTTTCTTCAGTTCAGCTCTAGCTTCTTCTACTCTTTCTCTGTCATTACTGTCCACAACAAAAATTAGGCCCTAAAACAAATAAACACAAAAATAATTGCTGCCAAAAACTTAACAGCACTGGTATGTTTACATGACATAATTTCTAGTAAACTAACATATAAAAAATCATGTTTAGATTATCTTCAAAATTAAAGATAGGGGAAATTGTATTTCAATGGGGTTTGATTTTCTGTATTTTTTTTTCTTCTTTTCACATAAACTTTTATAATTTTTAAATTTGACGAAAAAAAATTTAAAACTTACATGAGTATTCTGGAAATAGTGTCTCCATAGAGGTCGAATTTTGTCCTGACCACCAACGTCCCATACAGTGAAACTGATGTTTTGTATTCAACGTCTCCACATTGAAACCTGAATGATAATTCATTTTCATAAGTTGCACGTAATACTCTTAGGCTATAGTTTTTCCTCCTTTGAATATTCTTTCAAACTTCACAATGTCAATTAAAGAATAACATTTCATCACTCATATTTAAACTATTTTGATGTATTGCAACACTAGTCATGACATTTGAGGATACTGAAGTTTATAAGAAAAATGATAGATGTAAGTACCAATTGTGGGAATAGTGGTGACTATTTCTCCAAGTTTCAACTTGTATAAGATTGTTGTTTTCCAGCTGCATCAAGTCCGACTAAAAAAATGAATACAAATACAAAATATTGCAACCAAACACAGCAAAGCTATTGAAATAGTATCACAATATTCAAGAAAATCAATAAAAAAACAGAATATGGATTTCAAGACTTGTTTAACATTTAAAATGAATACAATGACAGTAATATCACTAATATGACCTTATAATCACGTTAGCTTGCTGATGTTACAAAAAATATGTAGACGATCCAACTTTGTATATTTGAGACGAATTGTTCCCTAATTAATAATTAAAAATATAAAAAAAAAATGTAATGATTACTGAGAAGAAGTTAAATCCTATACACAGTTTGTTAAAAAAAATTTGGCCCAGAGTCTATGATTAATGAAAGCTGTCATTCCCCTTTTTTCTTCTTAAAGATACATCACCAACAGGTTAAATCTTCCAGCAATGGCTATCTAAAGATTATAGTGGTAACAAAAATAAAACGACAACACATCGGGTACCGAGCATTTAAGGTAACCTTACCCATAAGGATCCTCATGGCTCTCTTGCCAAACAGACGATTGAACAGACTGGAGATGGTCAGTCCCATTTTCAACCACAATGCCTAAATCCGATTATTAAATGCAAAATAATTGAGCGATTTCGAGAGAAAATGTCTTAGCGTTAATGTAAATATACTCTTAGTACACAACTCGTCTCTCTGTGACAACGTAAATAGGATTTTTCTGTCAATGCCACGTCAGTTTTGCCAGCCCAATTTCTGCTGAAAATGACGTATGCGAAGCGGAAGTGGTTGAAAGTTGTAACAAAAAAAAAATGTTTAAAACGAAAAAATTTAAAATGTAGAATCAATATTGAACTTTAAATCAGTTACTTTAATTGCCATATTTGTTCGGCCAGACAGTGAAATTTTATGAGAACTACGTAGACATCGTGAAGATGAAGTGAATGAATGTATATATTTTTAAGATTTGAATTCAAGGAACGAAAAGATAAGACACTAAGTATTCCGAGCTCGATATTAAATCTAGACCCTACACAAAATTGTTGGGTATGCAAGCGTGATATATATTTAAGAGAGAGAGAAAGAGAGGTGATTTTCGCAAGCGGGTCAATTTATCAATTACACCAACAAAAACACATGATGCGAGGTCCTTCTGTTACGAAAACGTATTAAAACCAGGAAATCCGATGTACATATAAGCCCCTGTTATTTAAAACATGATGAATGCTGTCAAGCAACAATTAAATTATATTTTTCATGATTGGCTTGATGGATATTAAATAAGAAACATTTGTACCACAAAGACCAGTACAG